>VZTF01003400.1:1099332-1224922 GCA_013397755.1 Cnemophilus loriae | reverse complement strand
GACCCTGTCCCGGCCTGGGAGAAGGGACCCGCGGCCACTGCCGGCTGCCGGGGCGGCTCGAGGCCTTGTGCTGCTGGAGGGAGGGAGGGAGGGAAGGCCGGTCCCGGGAGCTGCGATCCCGAGCACCCGGGTGTTGTCCCGGGTTAGGTCCTTTCGCCCGGTGTGCCAGAGGCCGAGCCACGCACAGAGCCGAGGTATTTGATTTATTTATGGTTCTGCGCAGGGCGGCAAACCCCCTACGCCAGCACGGCGACTACCAAAGCTTTTCACTGTTTGTACATTTTAGCAAACACAGGTTTTAATGTTCACTGACTGCAAGTCGTCTAGTTCTCTTATTAATTAGTATTCTGTCTTCTGCTGGTTAATGATTCTCTCGTTTCCCATGCTAATTAGTCCGTATGCTCAGTCTTGCCCTTCTTTTGGATCTTAGACCACTGAAATATATCCAGTCCTAAACCTAAACAAGGCAATTCTACCGAAAAATTTCATTTGTCTTTCTAACACCTGGACATCACTCAGAGCTTGTTTGTTGGCTGTGCTCTATTTAATGGATTAAATCTCCTCTGTTATTGATTAGGCTTGAAAATAGACAAAGATCAGACATGAAAGAACATCCTTTCTTAAGAAAAAGGCATATAGAGTTTGCTGATAAGTTCCCGGACCAAACTCTGGCTTAAATAATTTTAGGAGATGTCTGATGTATGCTGTATAGCATTGTAGGCAAAATATCAGCTGGCAAAAAGAGGAGGGGAAAAAAAGGCATCTGTACCAGCTGTAACTACTGTAACTCTTCACAGATGAGGAAAAAAAACATGAAAAAAGAGGAGGGCAAGAAGTCAAAGGTACATTTCTTTCCCACTGGGATCTTAAATAATGACTGTGCCAACTGGGAGGAAAATTTGCTAGAAACACATGGCTATAATTAAAATGTTGCTAGGAACTGTTGTGTATTTGGGGTTTTGGATTTAAAAGTGAGGCCCTGCAAGTATTTTTAAGGGCTTGTATTTCCTCCTGTTTCATTTTAGGAGTGCCTACAATGTATTTTTTTGACCCTATCACCTAGAATATATAGATGAAGCTCTTGATTGGATAAGAAAGTAATGTGTTTTGGAGCAGGGTTTTGTCAGGTTAATTTGATAATAAACAGCCTTAATCTGCTTTCAGAGTTGTATATATGGGTTAGAAAACGAGTGGGGCATAAAACAAAGGGAATTAGAATGAGGCACTTGCTATAACTGATGTTGGGTTTGCTTAAGCTGGTAATAACTGTGTGGCTGTAATGCACAAAGCACTCTGTAGATCACTACCAGTCCTGAAGCAAAATGCACTAGATAAAGCTCTAAAAAAGATCTGTGTTTAAAAAAGAAAAGTCATCCTTTAACCAGAATGATTCCTTATGTGACTTTATTACATGCAAAGTTTTAAAATTATTAAGAAGCAGTTAATCATCATCTTGTAACCAGCTAGTGAAAAAGCATGATCAAAGATTTGTTACTGATGGTGGTTTTTTTTTACCTTTTCTCCCTCCTGCTATTATTTCCTGGGGTAATTAAGCTTGCAACCCAAGTTGTCCAGTGCTCTGTTTTTTCAATTTATTAAGAGAAAAAACAGCCTTCACCACTCAAGAAAACACCTCTGACATGAATTAAATGCTTTATTACTGAAGGCATCTCAAATATTTCAGCTGTCTGATTGCTGGAACTATTTCTAGTGGAATTCATTCAGGACAGACAAGGGTTATCCTCTCCGCAGAGTGTGTTTAGCCAGGTATTGCAGGGGAACACGTGATGTAAGCTCCTTTGAATGTGCCACTGCCAGGTAACTTCAGTCCAGGAGTCTGGACAGCAGTAGAGGTTTGGCATCTCCCTGACGTGTGGGTGAATGTTTTGGTGTCTGTTAGATCTATTTTAATCAGTTTCTATTTGTGGCGAATGAAGAGTTCCTAATTTATACGTGTCAATATTGGCAAAACCTGTTAGAATTAGAGTTCGAATTGAATCATCAGAGGGTGCTTTATTTAATTCGGTCTTCAGTAAATTGTGTAGCAGGTGCTGAGGAAGTGAAATAGTGTTTTGTTGTCTGAATGATGGACTGCTGACAATTTGAGGTAAATATAATGGTCCTCTTTTATTTCTTGCTCAGTTTGGTGGGAGCCCTGGTGGCGCTGCAGTTGTGCCCCTGTTCGGGCTGCTCAGAACGATGGCAGCGTTTCTGCCCGGGGAATCGAGGGCATTGTGTGATACAGACAGGGCTATAAACAGCCAGTCTACTTTGGTATCGAGGCCTCCTGGCTGTAAGCAGCTTACCCTGCCTGTGCTTATGTGCAGAGCCACGCTGGGACAGTGTTTGTGTAGGGCCCTGCTCACGCCAGCCCTTCCCAGGTGCGAGGCTGCTCAGCCCCATGCCCGCCCTGGGTGCCAGCGCTGCCCTGCATGTAGCACTTTTCCAACAGCTCTGATTCCCCGAACAACAAGTGACCCCTGTGATTTCCAGCCACAGCCATGGGATTGTTTGACAAGCTGGCGGGATGGCTTGGGCTGAAGAAGAAGGAGGTTCACGTTCTGTGCCTTGGCTTGGACAACAGCGGCAAAACAACGATCATCAATAAACTTAAACCTTCAAATGTAAGTAGCCTGCTTGGTTCACTGCTGGATGTTGGTTTGATCTGGGTTTGCATGCTGGTACAAAGGATGTGCCCATGGAAGAGATGTGCAGAGCTTGTGATTTGGTACAGTGGAACAAATATATTTTAAGATTTTCCAGCTACCTAAAACTAAGGGTAAGCATTCACACGCACATTATTTTCCAAAAAACCTCACTGTTAATGTGGCACACTTTTGTTAAGATCACCCAATAAGGAAGGATTTCTGATGGCTGAAATCAGGATCTGAAACAGTCACTTAAATAATTGCCACAGGATTGCAGTTACAAGTGATGTTGAACGTTGAGATTAATACAATTGTACAACAACTTATCATGTTTATTTTAATCTCTTCTTGAAAAATAATAAGTGCATAAGAAATAAGAAATAATGTGAAGGTGCACATTTAAGGGTGACTTCACTGTTTTTAAAGCAGAATAATTTTCAAAATAAGTAGCATTAATACTTGCAGTTCGTTCATCCAGTGGAAAGTGTTTCAGGCCACTAGGAGTGCATAGTATTCTGAGCAAAAATGAAAGTAGGATCACCTTGTTTCTAGATATGTTTATGGACTAGAAATAGATGAATTTTGGTAGTCATGTTCAAAGCCAAAGGTTGTGCATCTTGGTTACGTGCATCTGGGAAACTGATTTCTGCTGTTTCTATCAGGACACAGCTTTTTTTTTAATTACTAATTGTCATTGAATTTTACCTGATGAGTCCACTGGACATTGTTTAAAAACTCTGACATGGTGAAGAGTCTGCTACTCTTCCATTCCTGGCAATTATTCTTCCCCTGAAAATTGAGTGGGGTTATAAACAAAGACTATAAACTCCTTGCTATCTGCTGCCAGTTGTTTGGGAGAAAGGCTGCAATTTGTGCCAGGCAAATTGTATATTTATGTAATTATTGAGACCTTTATTGTAGAGGGTTTTTATGTCATGCCTTAAGCTGTAAAGGATTCCTAACCAGAGTTGAACGCAGACTTGAAGATTTATCACAATAATGGGCATTAGTGAAGGTCTCAGGGGAATTACACGAGTAGAATAAATAGAATTTGTTTGTAATGAGAATTTACGGGAGAATAACTGTGCATCCAACTTGTGTAAGTCCTGCTCTTGCACAACATGTCACATAGCCTAGCATGCAACAGATGTCATTAGATCAAAGTTAATAAAACTGTTTATTTCTAGTAAATTCAATGGACAGGTGATTTTGAGTTCCAGGTCAACCCAGTCTTATTAAGAGCTGCTGCTTTGCCCCAGGAGCAACATATTAGGGCCTGGCAAATCCAAATGTTTTTCTATCTGCCTGCAGTTATTTCTTCTGGACCTGCCTATGGATGGTGTTTGGAATTAGGGGCTCTAGGAGTCTGTGCAAGGATTGCATGTCACTTTCTCAGACAGCTCTGTAATCTATGGGGTGTGACCTTTCTTCCTGCTCAATATCGATGCTTCTTAGAGGAGCTGTTCTTTTCCACCAACTTAGCTGCAAGGTTCCTTGACCAGCTCAGTAGTAAATCACTTATCAGACACATCTGTTGATAATGCTTTGTGTTTTGGCAATTGCAATAGTGTTCACTCTGTTCCTCGGAAAATACAAATCCTTGATTGTGAATTACTTTACTTTTCTGGGAACTTTATTAATATTGCACAGTTTGGGGCAAAAATATATCTGTAATGTATTCATGATTCAAATATATTTCAGTATTTGCATTTTCTAATTTGATTGTAAAATCTGTTCTTTCTTTCCCTCGAAGGCTCAAACTCAGGACATCGTTCCAACAATAGGATTCAGTATAGAGAAATTCAAGACTTCAAGGTAGTACTTTATTTTTTCATTAGCAGTAGTGATTATGATACAATAGTTGGACTTAATTATCTCTTTCTGTGGGTTTGTAACTGAGTATCGTGTGTGGTGGTGTAATGCCATGACATTGCAGTTTGCTGAAATGTAGTACCCACAAGACCTAATCATGATTCAGGACTGTGTTAGAATATGGTGTGTGTTTTGTGCTGCTATAAAACTATTATAAAAAAGAATTTTTTTTAAAGTTTTTTAGTTTTTTGCAGTGGCGTGTATAAACATCTGATCCCTGTGTGATGAGAATTTCAGAATAGGGCAGTGTTACAGACTGGAGGAGAGACAGCTGCTGAGGTGGCAGCCCAAATTCCACTCTCAATCTGGTGACCTAAATTAAGCACTCTCACTGGAGGTACTCTGAACAGATTGCAGTGTAATCTCATTAAATGCAAAAGGATGGCTGCAGCATTAGCAATGTAAAGGTGGCAGGAGCAAAGGCCAGGAAACAGAGTAATAAGCCATTAGTTGAATGAAGACTAAGATTTGGATTAAGAATGTCGTGACAAGGAGATATTTCAAGGAGGCAATGTTATTTTGTTATTCTGTAGCCTTCACTGGATATTTTTAATGTGTGCAGTTAGTCTTCAAGCAGTGTGGCCTCACTGGGTGGGAGATCTGCAAGAAAATTGTTTATTCCTTGAGATGAGAAAGTTGTTTATTCCTCCAGTGTGAGACTGAGAAGTTCCATGTTTCTCTAAGAGCCTCCACAACTGAGCTCTGTCTCAGTAAAGCACATCAGACAGGTTTGGGACTTCCTGTGTGAGAATGTAAATTAATTTATATTGCTTTTTTTTTTATTCCGATCCTGTAGCAGGAGAGATGATGACCTGTAAATACACCGTGTAGAATGATTAAAAAAAACCAAAACAACCCCTAAAAAACCCACCCAAAACCTCAAACCCCCACCAACTGACAAACCCGCAGCTCTCTCTCTGGACACAGAGTGGAAGGGATGTCTGGAGAGCTTTCTTTTCTTAACCTCTTTGTTTTGGTGTGGCCCCCACTCAGGAGCTGCTTGGGACTACCCAGAAAAGGAGAACCTAATTCTGAAGTCGATGTTGCCTCTGTAGACATTTCAGGAGTGGATTCGAATTTTTTGTAGTGTTCTTTAAGTGGCCTTGCCGTTTGTAGTGTTTGGGTGAAATCTCACTGTGGCAAAAACTGCTCTTTGTAGCTTGGTCATCTGAACTCATCTGTTTTTACCAAAATGTAATTTCTTTTTTTCCTAAAGCAGAATTTATTGATTTTTTTTAAAAAGCCTTTTATTTTGCATACATTTTTGCCTGTTTAGGGACAGAATTTAAGACAGGCTGTAGATTTGAAGTCATGGTTCATCTGAATTTCATTTACTCATAAACAATCTTTGATACCAACATGATAAAGAGAGAGACTGAATGGGAGCTTATTTTGCATTTAATGTAACTTTAAATAATTGGTTTAGTTCTTTTATTCAGATAATAAACATTTTTTCCATTGAGAAATATTTCTGTACTAAGACTGCAAAACTGAGTAGGATCACTGAAAGTCAGATAGTGCAACCAGAGTTCCTTTGGGAATTTTTCTCAGTTGATTGGGATTCAAGTTGAATCAAGTTGAATGGCTTTTTTTTTGGTCAGGGTAGCAAAGAAAATGGATGTGGTTTGGGTTTTGTTCTTTGTTTCTGTGCCTCATCCACTTCTTTTCTTTGCAGTTTGTCTTTCACAGTGTTTGATATGTCAGGTCAAGGGAAATACAGAGACCTCTGGGAACACTACTACAAGTAAGCCTATAATTTATTTTAAAGCATTACTGTTCATATTAGCTGTTTTATAGGTTATTTAAACAGAAGTATGATAATATCTAGTGGTTAGAAGTGATTCAGAGAAGGCTTAATACCTGGTGTTTGATGGAAGGTCATTCTGGATAAACACAACTTTCTGTTCTAAAAAATGAAAATTTTTATCTGCTATTATTCTGTGCCTTCGGGGACAACTTGGGGGAACACACTAGAGATGGGATTTAAATGTTGAAACCTGAAAACCAATCCTGTAAGAAAGCTCGAGATGAGTTAGGTTTCCGATTTTTCAGTTGTTCTGTAGGTAAACGACTTAAAACCTACAAGATATTGGCTGGTGGCTGAGATTTTTAGAGGTGAGGGAAATGAACCTCAGAGAGCAAGGCACATGGAACTAAGGACCTGAATGAACATTCTTACATGTTATTTATTGAACAGGATATTCTCTGTACTTTATAACACTCTGATATTGTCTTTTGGTAATAGATAGACACCATTCTCTGGTTTTGTAGCTTTTAGTGAAACTTAATCTTTATTTACATTGTCTCATTGCTATTCTGTAATACCTGATCCTGATCTAGATAACATGAACAGTACTAAACCATTCAGAAATAGCTTGGAGAAATAGAAGGGAGAAATTCTGAAGATTATAATATTGATTAAATGTTAATATCAGTTGTGGTAGAGCTTAAATTGTTTTTTAATTGAGGATTAATGCTTCCTCTCCTTCCTGTGCAAATTGTGTTGGCATTGAAAACGTGTGGCCAGGGGATCTTCATTGTTCAAGAGTGTTAGATTTGCATTTCAGTAACTGATGCCCTCAGGCTGCTCTCAAAATGCTAACAGAGAGCTTCATAAGCAAATAATTTTTGTGATTGCTGTATTTAATGCAGTAACTTATCCCTTGTGGGGCATAAATGGCTTTTTCATCTGAACAATAACTGTCTAACAGTAAGGGAGTGTTTTAGGTTATGCTGACAGTGAAATATGCACTTTCATCCACCTCTGTTCCTGATCCAGTGCAGTAGGCACACACTGAAGATTAACTTTTAAGAATAATATAAAAGCAATAATTTGTATTAATTAAATAAAAATATTAAATAATTGTGTGCTGTTCAGTTTATAAAGTTAAGCAAGATTTAATTTTGCAGGAAATCAGATCTGGCCAAGTGTCAAAGTAGTTGCCTTGGAGTCCTTCAAGTCTGGACTTTTCTTCTGTTTGGCTTGAGAATACCTTCTAGGTCATCCTCTAAGTACATTTATCTTAAAAGATCCTAAAGTCATGTTGTGTCCCTATCCCTGTTACTTCTTTGTGAAGTTATTTTTTTGGTGGTAAATACATGCCAGTACTCTTGATTCCTCTGGAAAAATACTGTATGCTCATGAAAATTGTTTAGGGTTTTTCAGCTAATATGCAAAAGCTTTGTTTGCTAAAGGTTCTGTAGACTAGAAAAGAATGGGCCTTCTCATACAATCTTGGGCTGCTCAGGTTATTTCTGGTTTCTAGTAGGTATAGAATTGTTTCTTATCAAAATACAAAGACAGATGGTGCTGGAGGGTAAAGAATATATTCATGCTGGTCTCTCAGAGAAATGCAAAATGAAAAAGTGAATATTACATTAAAATATAAAGTAAATATGCTTCCTGTGGGTGTTTATAACTGGTGAATTATGAATTGGTGAGACTTTATTTGGTTTTCAAAACAAGTTTCAATAAATGGAACATCAAGTCATAAAATATCAGTTACATCCTGAAATAATGAGTTGAATAGTTGCATATATGTTGTGACTGTGGTCATACTGCCAGCAAAATGTCCTAATGATTTGAAATGGTTGAAAGGTTTTACCTGTTATCCTGTATGCAGGATATGTAAAAGTTAAAATAACCTGCATATGCCTAGCTGTGGACACAGTTTTTTTAATAAAAAAGTAATTGACCTTTCTCTAAATAAACTTTAGT
The DNA here is from genome assembly GCA_013397755.1 of Cnemophilus loriae. Classification (NCBI taxonomy): domain Eukaryota; kingdom Metazoa; phylum Chordata; class Aves; order Passeriformes; family Corvidae; genus Cnemophilus; species Cnemophilus loriae. The sequence continues at coordinate 1,216,684 of VZTF01003400.1, read as the reverse complement.
ACAGGAAATACAAAATTTCCGTAAAGATCTGTCTTTATGGGTTTTTTCTCTGCCTGACCACAATGTCAGAATAGCAGTTGGTTGCATTTTGAGTTCATTTTTCAGTCTGGGTAGTAAAATCAAACTTTTCTAAAAGGTGTGTGGAGACTGAACCTTGTAGGAGCAGTTAACAACCTCATGCCTAAATGCATGTTACCAAAAGATTGAATTTCAGAAATAAGACTGGATCCAAATGTTAATGGTAAATAACAATGACAGAAATCAGAGGAAAAATCAGGTTTGTTTGGACTTTTTTCTTGGTGTTTCTTCTGAACCCTTTTCTTATTCACAGTCTGAGAACCTATAATTTGCCTCTTTGCTTTTTTTATGTTATGCAGAGAAGGCCAAGCCATTATTTTTGTCATTGATAGCAGTGACAAATTAAGAATGGTTGTGGCCAAAGAAGAACTTGACACTCTTCTGAATCATCCAGGTGAGGTTTTTTTCCCCTTCTGTGTCCATATTTGTTATGTTGCCTTAAGAAAAGCCCTTATCTGACACGTTCTGAGTACTTTGCAAATATTTTAGCCATCGAGGAATACTAGCACAATAATAGTCTTCAACAAAATTGTGGGGTTTTTTGTACCTATTCACACTTACAAATTGATCATGCTTCGGCTGTCCACACTGTGTTGGATTGGTCTCATATTAATCAATATAGATAAAAGTTACATTGTTTTCAGAAAGAATAGACTTTGAGTCGGAAGCTGGAGAGGCTTTTTGTGATGACCAACACAGACAAAAATGTGTCTCCATGTCTTTTTTTTCATGAAGACAGCAAATTCCTTTAATGTAACCTTTAATTTTCTTTTGTCGTCTTCATTGTATTTTTTTTTATGCTTTAGCCAGAAATAAGGAGGGATAATTACACCAGTCAGTTTCAATTCCCTATGGAAGGATACATGAGGTGGAAGAGGATATGAGAGAATTCATGATCAGGGTCTTGGTTTTAGGGGTTTGGGTTGGATTTTTTTACATGAAACTGCACCTTATTTAATTAAGTTCTGAAATAAATCAGTTCTTTGCCTTTCCATGTATCCAACGTTACTGGGATGTGACTGTAAGCCATATGCGATTTTCACTTTCAGCACTATAGGTAATTGCTCTGCCTAACCAGAATAAAAAAACTATATCTAGGAAGTTTAAAAGTGAAATAATCCTGTAATTCCTTAATTATTTATTTAACTGATAGAGCCTTAACTTGTGGGATTCCCATGCTGAAAATGAGAAAGGAGAAGCTGACTTGCAATTCTAAGAAAAGTAGTGTGTGATAGGGACAAATGTGTTCCCATGACTTTATTTTCCATGAAGACTGTATATAACACTTTAATTCATCAGCAGAAGTGCTGGAGCTGGCTGGGCCTTTTTGTTCTCATTCTCTAATTTCTTATTAAAGGGTATTGGCTAGTTCAAATGCAGACACTGAAAAGACAGTGTTGCAAAACTCACAGGGAGGGTGAGATGAGCCAAAGGCTGCAGGTGGATTACACAGAGGCCCCAGGGCACTTTGTACCCAATCAGGAATTAACTGCAGCAGTAAAAGCCAATTCTGTTGGTAAAGTGGGACCACACAGGGCCAAGGGTGAGAGGTAAAAACTGCTGGAAGAAGTTACTGGTTTAACAGAAGGCAGAAGAGTGAAAATGTTCAGACAGAGTAGAAGCAGCCTTAGATGGGACTTTTCATTTAGGCATTAACAGGTCACTCATGCTGACTTAGCAGGTCAGTGCCGTTCAGCTGTTCATGAATTTGTGTCTTCAAGTTACACAAGACCAGGCTCTGGCCACTGAGTGCATTCCTAAGAACCAGGAGAGAGCAGTGGTGTATTTCTGCCTTGGAGTAGCTTAGCTCTAATACAGCAACAGTGTCACTGGTTTATCAGTTTTGATATATCGCATCTAAGAGATGCAAAGAGCTTAAAAAGTTCTACTAGGATAATGTTCAATAAAAGTAGCTGTAAGGTGAATCAGTATACAACTGGTTTACTATATCGATATTTTTATTTGTATTTGTTCTGCCTTTCTTGCTGCATACCCTACTTTCTGCCCATCTATGCTTCTGCCTCTGTCATGCTCCTGGAGTGATTTAAATGTACGTGTTTACTTAAGTCTTAAATGGAATTGAATCAAGTCCTATCTCTGAAAGTCTTAGCAATCCCTCAGTAAAACAGTTCCCTGTCTTTTTGCCAGGCTTTGCCTGAGGTTGTCAAGTGGAAGGGAATGTGTCCTGTGAAGCATTAATGGGGTTAGAAGTTGTACTAGCTGGGACTCTTTTGTGAATCAGAGCTTTAAATTATTTTGCGTACATAAATGGACAATGCATTCTTCAAATAACAGCTTATTTAATGATTACTGTATCATATTTTGGTTTTTTACTCAAATTTCATTCTTCAGCACTTTGAAAGATGGTAGTCCATAGATTACCTGGATTAGATGATGACTCTTGGGTCACTTCACCTCCAGCACATGCTTCTAAACTAAACTGAAATTCTCGTAAACTTGAAATTCTTCGCCTAAAATTGCACATCACACATCTAGAGTCTGGAATATTTTTTTAATGTGTTAATTCATAACTACTTGCAGCTAGAAAATGTTAGCTTTCCATTAGTAACTGTGAGAAGTGTGGGAGGGAAATACAGCACATTAGGAAATAATATAAATTTCTGTGACCACCACTTTATTTAGCAAATATCTCTGAGTGTGCATTATGAGTCTGGGTGGGTAGGTTGTGCCCCTTTCTAATTGTTTAGAAAAACACTGGAAACTCCTTGATTAACTTGGCTGTTTTCATATGTGATGTCAGCTAATTTATGTGGTTTTAATTTACCCATAACCTGCAACCCGTGTGTACCAAGGTTCATTTAATTATACTGTAAATTAATGTAAAAGTTTCAGTCAGGAGACTTAATAGCTGTTCAACTATGGAATCAAAACAGAGATTTAATTATGCTGTGTTTGTATTTTGAGGCCTTTGGCTTGTGTTTATGGATATCAGAGGAAAAAAGAGCTCCAACTAGGGTAAATAGATCGTGAAAATTGTCATGGTTTTGATCAGCACTTACCATCTCTGAATGAATATGGGTAGGTAGTGTTATCTCCACTGATTCTGTGGAAAGGTTTAGTAGGGAGGTCAAAAAGAACATAATTAGGAAAGTTCAAACCATTTCAGCACTGACAGTTTGTTGTGATTTGGGGGGTTTTTATCATCCTCTTGCCCATCAGTAGGGGCAGATGGCTTATATTGACATTTTAAAATAAATCCTTAGCTTGTTTCCTATGTGAAATAACCGTTTCTTTTTACTATTTTAAAAAGAGCCTGTGTAGCAATTTTCATTAAGATGGTAGTATGTAAGTTCTTTTCCTATCAAGCATTGATTGATAGACTAAAACCTGGATTTTCTCTAATCCTGTATATCATCCTTTGTATAAATAATATGAAAAACTCTTGACAGTTAATCTTAGTGCTGGAAATTTTTTGTAGTGTTACATGTGTAACTTTGAAGAGAGTATACTTTGTTTCCTTTCAATGGCCATATAATCTTTTTGGGTAATCTGTGAGGTTTAAGTTTATCTGCGTGGAAGTATCCAGAAATTGCCAGAGTACTTTTTTTGGTCTGTAGTTCTCACTGCTAGCTGAAAGAGCTTCTGGAAAAGAAGTCCTTCAAGGGAAGGGAGAATAAAGGATGTCCACATGTGCATTTTTTTCCAATTTTATACATTCTATGAAGTAGTGGATGCCTTCCAGGATGCAAAAGGATAATTCCAACTACCCTTCTCAACTATTGTTGTGACGTTATGAATGAACACAAATGATTTTTTCCATCCATTTTATACATCCAGTCCTCACTAAGCAGAGATGTGCAGTGTTTGTAGGCAGTGGTTTGATCTCTTGTTCCTCAGCTACACCAGCAATTCCAATCTACAGCTTGAAGTGTGGGTATAAGGTAGGGGGAGAGGGGGTGGAAGATTCCAAAGCCTGCAAGGAAGTTTGTGAGCATTCTGGAAGCATGAAGCAGAGGCCAGGTGACCCAACAGTGTGTGCATCTTGGTAGGATGCAACCTTCAGAGAATTGCAGCTACAGGTGAGCAGAATACCTTCCTGTGTTGTTTGTACCTTGTTACATGCAGAGATTAATGAGTGTTGCCTCATGTCCTGAGGGTTCTGTCTCTGCTCGTGCCTAGATATTAAGCACCGTCGACTGCCTATTCTCTTCTTTGCTAACAAGATGGACCTCAGGGATGCAGTGTCATCTGTGAAAGTATCTCAGTTGCTGTCCCTAGAAAACATCAAAGACAAGCCCTGGCATATCTGGTAAAGTTCTCTTTTTCTGTCCTTTTATTGAATTACTTTGCGCATTCCTGTTTTAGCCCTGTCATGCCACTCACTACTGTATAAAATAAGTAGACAAAAAGCAGATTCCACTTGTGAAGAGACTAGTAATATTAAAACACTTATGGTGGAACTTCTTTTATATGTACAGTTCATTCATTTAGACTATGTCTTAAAAGTTTTCACAGCAGAACTGTTAGCCAAGTAATGGAATGGAGGATTTCCAGTAAAATCAGAACGCAGGGTTCATATCAGAACAGCTGCCATTATATTTTGCTGGGAAATTGAGTAGAATTGTTACCAGTGTGCTCCTGCTAGATTACCTTGCAGGTTTGAGAATATCAACAATAAAACCTTTGGAGTTTTTTTCCAGTCTGCAGATGCTTCAGTACACTGCTGTTGAAAGGCCACTCAGTAAACTGGTCTCTTCTGAATTCAGAGGAACACTGTACTCTTCGTACCCAGTCACGTTTGAGGGGATTTTTAGTTGTACGAGCTAGAGTCTTTTCTTCCTGAAGGATGTGAGCTTTAGAAGGACTTTGTGGTCGTGTTCACAAGGCAAAAACTCTCCTTTTTTCAGAAGTGTTTTATAGAAGTTAGTTTTTTGTCCTATTAAAGTCCTCAGCTGTTACAAATAAAAGTGGAATCAGCAGCTAAATGGGGCTGAAAACTACAATTTTTATTTTAGGCCCTTTAATGTTAAACCTGATTACCTGGACATTGTTTTGGGGTTGCTGCTTTTTTTCTCGGAAGTCACACTGATGAATTCCCAAGTTTCTTGGAAGATCATTTTATAGGGAATTGCAGTTACAGTCCAGATTCACTGCTGTGCTGGGTTTCATAAACAGAAGAATGAAGGGCATTCAAACAGTTATCCCCCAGTGATTCAGAAGGGGGATTTACACTGCTCTCAGTGTAGCAGAATAGTTTTATACGTTAACAGACATTGCTGGGTTTGCTGTTCCAACGAAGTGTGTACACACACACATAATTCATTCCTCCAGCATTCTCTGTGTAGGAACTGCGTGGGAGGACAGTTGGGCTTGATAATTTTAAGGGTCTTTTCCAGCCTAAATGATGCCATGATTCATGGCTGCTGTTGGAGGGAGTAAACATCTTTCACAGCGTTGTCTGAGGAAGGAGGTGCTGCAGAACAATGTGTCTGCCTCGTGCGAGAGCTCTCCCAGAGCCCCCTGTGTTCTAGGAATGATTCCTTCTGCCTTGAAACTGGAATTAAAACAGACCACATCATGAGAGTGGTGTTTCCCTATGGAGAAGGTGCCCTATATCATTTGAGAAGCAGTCTTCTCCATGGGAAGAAAACTTAAGGAAACTGTACCTGATGCTACTTTGCAATTATGTAAATTGCAAGTGCAGTGATGACTCAACTAAAACTGGTATTTTTACAATGTTTTTGTAATTTGATTTGTTTCTTTCAGTGCCAGTGATGCTCTTAAAGGAGAAGGACTACAAGAAGGTGTGGATTGGCTCCAAGGTATATCATATGTAATTCTCTTGCTGTATTTTCATTCTGTTAAACTTTTTCATTTTGTAAGGTTTTTTCTTTATTATTTCCTTTGTTTTCTTTCTGTCCATTTCTGCTGTCAGATCAAATTACACAGTAAGTACTAAAGCTCTGTCTCATATTTGCCTTTCATTTACCTCCTTAATGTACACAAAACATCATGTGGGCTTCCCTGACCAAAGTGTCTAATATGAAATACTAATGCACACTCTTGCAAACAGTGTAACACTTTAATTTAAACAATACCAGCTCCCACACTTCAGTTTCTTATTGTGGTAGTTCAGTTTTTTCTTTAATTTATTCTTAATGTCATGTCCCAGTTTTAGATAACTTAATGTTATGTATAAAGAAATGGTGAAAGAAAATAAGCCAAGTACACAGACAAATACACCGGTTTTAATTATACATCTTCAGCTCTTTAATCCAGATCCAAAAGAAGAACTTCTTACACTATAACGATTATAGGACATGCAGACACTCATAACTGCATGGAAAATATCAGATCCAGCTTGGATGATGTCTGACATCCAGCATCTTTAATTACACACTTGGTACAGATGTTGTGTAATTTCAAACTTGGTACAGATGTTGTGTCTCCGTCTGTTGTGTGTTGGTAAAGCTCTGGTCTCTCCTGTCCTCCTGCTCAATGTGTAGATTAGTGAAGTGTGGCATAGTTTTGGCAGACTGATCCCAATTTCAGCTCTCTGACCGGTGTTGCTTGTGCTGTGAGTGCTTTGGGTGGTGTGGGATCAGCCGAACTGCAGCGCCCGCCTGTGCTGTGCCCCGCTGGCCGCCGGGTGTCAGCGCTGGCCCAGGGACAGAGCCTCCTTCCGGAAGGATGACAGCCAGCCCTGGCCCCGGGTTAACTCATCCCCACTGGTCTGGGGACACCAGAGTGTCCTTTCTACTAGGACTCGTCCTGCTGAGTAGAAAAAGATGGTTTGTTTTACCGAGTTATTGTAGAGTACAAAAACATTCGGTCGTGTTTTCAGAGGGAGGGCTGCTCGCCAATAATAGTCTTTAGAAAGAGATGTACCACCCTGCAAAAGAGCAGTGATGTATCCTCCACCAGCCAAAATAATTTTGAGGTGGGGAACCAAGATCTTAGCGTTGAGTTTCCTCCTCTGCTGTATCCTATCATCATAGAGGCAAATTCCAAATCATAATTTTTCCTAATTTCAGGCATAGTTCTGGCTTAGTAATGTTTTCTTGCTATGTTCCGAGTCTCTGCTTCTCTTGGAGGAACCCTTTGAGCTTCAATCCAAATTTTGGGTTTGTACATAGCTTCACGCTACTTAAAAGGATCTCAAATGCTTGTGTAAATATTTTCTGACAAAATATTTAAGTTATATATGTAGATTTTTTTAAGCCCAGCAAGCAGATGCTTCTGCTGTCACTCACATAGCTCTTGGTAGCTATTCACTTCTTATGGAGAGTTAAACTTCTTATTTTTCTGAGCTGAAATTCCTCATGGATGGGCTCTTTCTGAAAATTTCCTTTAACTCCCTGGTTCAGTGAACCCAAAAGCTTAAGAGGGGTTGAGTTTAACCTGTACTGTTACCTAAGCACATGTAGTTTGGCAATTATGTTTAAAGGCTGACTACTTTGATATTTCAAAAACAAATTTTTACTGTTGATTCTCCTCATTCCTAAAGCACTAGATGGAAATATTTGGAACAACTCTATGGTTATGGTAGTCCCTAAATCACAGCCTGGGGATGCCATAAAATTCAGGGGAGGAAATGACACCTGGTGAATAAGTCCACAGTTCTCCTTGTCAGCAGCCAAGCTTTCCTTAGTTACCCTTTGCAGACCCATTTCACAGTTGGGGTGGCAGGGGCGGAAAGTTTTGTCATTCTTTTTTGCCTGGTGAAGGCTGAGTTTGCTGTTTTCCTATTTTGTAATGGTGTTGCTATTGCAACAGCACATCCTTAGTAGGGTAAAACTAATCTGTCTCACAGCATTCCCCCTTAATGGGGCAAATTGTGCTGATTTCTAATGGGATGCTGGATGCTTTTGGTAACCAAGAAAACGTTTGAAGTGAGTTAAGAAGTGGCAATCAGGCAGCAATATGGAGAAGTGTGCCTACTGAGGGCAAAGTTTTCCTGTAAGTTATTCAAAACCAAACTTTAAATCTTTTGCTGTTGGGCAGTTAGTTCATGTTCAGTTATGTGGAAGCCGAAATGTGTACAAGGAATTGAAATGCGTACTTCATAAAATAAACTTCCAGGTCTTATTGTCCTCAAAGTGATCCTATAAGCCTGAAGAAGATAAAAATTTAATTAGATGGAAGAGTCCTCCTGTTTAATTTGCAAGATTTGGGGAAAACAACTTGGCTGTACAGGAATTTCAGAAGTGGAGGAGAGAGCAAGATAAAAACAACTCTGCATTGTCCCCCACGCTTGTAGCTACACCAAAATCTCTAGATCTATTTTATGTTTTCAAAAAGCAAAATACAGCAAGAATTCATCTTGTGCTAAGACTAGATGTTTCTTTTCATTAACAGATCAGATGCAAGCAATGAAGATGAGAGATAAATAAAGGATCTGTGGCGTTCCTTTGCACCCTTTGTCAGTAGGTGAACAAGTTCCTTGGAAAGGAAGAATGATTTGAAGAAGATGAGCAGTTCAGCTAAAATATCCTGCATTGACTTGTTTCAGTTTAGTATCTCTTCCAGGAAAACTGAATGTAGACAACCTAGCACCTCAGGTATGCACATCGATGAATTTAATTGAATCTTGTGACTGGAGAGCATATTTTTAAAAAAAAAATATTTGTGTTAACAATAAACATCTGCATTCATTTGAGGTTTAGGTGATAATTAGCCATCAGGAAATGCCCCTCTGTTTTTTGGGGGGACACCTTTTGATCAAATGGGAATATTTATTTTCCAGAGAAAGAAGAATCAGCACTTCCTGAAATACAGCTACATGAGATACCTATTGATTTTAGATGCCCAGTTTTAGGCATTTCTGCCATTTTTTTATATTAAAGTTTGACATTGGGTTTTTATTATCCATCTATAATAGACTCCTATAAGAATATTTTGATTAAAGATACAAAGATTCAGATGTTCAGTGTATTTGTTATAGATGATTGCAGATGTTTTTAAGGAATTACTTTTAATGAAATGTTACAAATTGTTTTTGTGATTATGCCATGGTTATATTTGCATTCCCATCAATAAAACTTCAAATATATGATATACCCTGGTTGGGTTTTTTAACTTTAATATGCTCATTGATGGTCTTTACATCCTAGGTATTTTTGTTTTTCTGTTCGTTTCATTTGGAATTTGTTTATCCATTTTCCAGTGGATATAGCAATGTATGCTGTAATAAAATGGTATCTCTGTTGCCAAGGTTTTTTTATTAATTACATCTATTTTTTACACTACCTAATCAGCTAGACTGCTCTTCCAGATACTTAAGGAGCTTATGATTCACAGAATGGGCCAGGCTGGAAGGGACCACAGTGGGGTCACCTGGCCCAACCTCCCTGCTCGGGCAGGGCCATCCCAGAGCACAGGGCACAGGATTGCATCCAGGTGGTTCTGGAATATCTCCAGTGAGGGAGACTCCACAGCCTCTCTGGGCAATGTTCCAGTGTGTGGTCACTGTACAGTAAAGAAGTTCTTCCTCTTGTCCAGGTGGAACTTCCTGTGCATCAGTTTCTTGAAAGTTGTTTTTTGAAAATACAGTTAAGGGACAGCTCACTGGTTTACTAGATCATTATTATGAAATGTGTTATATACTTCTGTTGTGTATAAAGACTGTTTTACTTTCAAAAATCTAATAAACTTTCTGGCTTCAAAGATGTACCATAGGTAACAAATTAAGAACTTTATTTTTGTTCTGCCACCTCTTCCCTTTTAATCCCTCCTCCCTCGTTCAGGAAAGGAGCAGACTGACCCTGGCAGTGCTGAAGACTCCATTTAACTCAGTGATTGCCTGATCCCTGTGGGACATGTCATACGCAGCTCTTGCAAAAACTTCCCCCCGCACCCATTAGCAAATAAAACACACAAATGTTCTGTCAGCATGCCTTCTAGGCCTCGCCTCATAGAGGAATATTTGGAGCAAAGGGAGCTTTCTGAAATGGGAGAACAGTGTCAGGTACTCTCAGTTATTAAATAGTTAAATTTAACTCCCCTGCTTTGCCAGAAGAAAATCTCACTGTAAGAAATCTTTCTTACAGGATGCTGTGGTTCTTAGAGTTCAGTTTGTCATGGGAAGTATTTTCATGTCTCTTTCTGTGACAGCTTTGGCCTTTTGTCAACTCTGAATCTAATTAACTATACAAAAATCAAATACAAAGGAGGAATAGTAATAGATAATTCTGAGAAGTTTTGCTCTGAATTGTGGGCAGATAATTTTCTGGTTTACTTTGCACTGGATAATACAGTAGTTAAAATAATCACAGAATGGGTTGGAAGGGACCTTAAAAATCACTGAGTTCCAACCTCCCTGCCTTGGACAACGAACACTTTCCATTAGACCAGGTTGCTCGGAGCCTCATCCAAACTGGCCTGGAACACTTCCAGGGGTGGGAAGACCACAAATTCCCTTGGCAATCTCTGCCAGTGCCTCACCACCCTCTCAGTAAAGAATTTCTTCCTAATATCTAATCTAAAATTATTCTCTTGAAAATAATACTTGTAAAACTGTTTTGCTATGTATAAGTATTTTGTAATTATTGTGGTTCACTTATATGTCTTATTTAAATGAAACATTTAAGTTAACAGTTTCTTTTCAACCAAAAAAAATTTAAGTTCTTACATGAAATGTCTGCATTTCTGACTTCCTTTAATAGTATGGATCTTGATGGTTTTCTGATTATTTTTGTTTGTTTATTTTGAACTACACAAAGTCCTATGTGTATCTTATGGATTGCCTTTACTGTCATGGGAAGCTGTTTGAACCTACTGCTTTGTTCTTTCATCCACAAATCCGAGGGAAGTACTCTGATATCTTTTATTTTTTTGCTCTCTAATGTGGTTAGTAGGTACTTTTTGAAAACAGCAGTTAGTTTTTTATTTTGATTATTATTCCCCTTCTTGGTTTTTTGGTGTTTGATTTTGTTCTGCAACATCTCTTTCTGTTCCTCCCCTATGGGCCCACTGGTCTGAATGAAAACCTGTTGGAAGGAGTGGAAATAGGAACAGTCCTATCAGCAAAATGCTGGAATTTTTAATTTTTTCCCCCCTTATTACTGCCTCAACCATTAGTTGTGTCTTACTTTTAGAACACTTGTGATCATTCTGTGAACATAAAACGTCCTGAGGGGATCTCTGCATGTTCATCTCTCCTTCCAACCTTGGTGTACAGGCAGAAGTCACTAACATACACAGGTGCTACAGCCCTGAATCGCTCTAAAAACATTGAATTTGGTACAAGGATCACATATCACACAAAATCCTCCTGTATCTGTGCAAAAAGGGTGCTTTGGACTTGGTATTTGTGGCTGTTAGACTTCCATGCCATTCTCCCATTACATTTAGGATGTTAAAGTAATGAATGTGTTCTATCTGGGAGCTCCAAGACAGTTTGCATTGACAAGTTCATGGTGCGTGAGGAACAGAGCAGACAAGGAAATATTCCCTTTTTTGATCCATGTCACTGTAAGGGTGTGCATTAAGTGGTAACTTGAAGGGCAGTAGAGTGGCTGAAAGAGACTCAGAGAATTTGGTCTTTACACCCCACTCAGTGTTTTGTGCTGTTGCTTCTGTGCACGCTGCCCTCCTACGTAGTTATTCATTTCCTTTAAATATGCCTGGTCAGGCTTCAGACTGTAGCATTTTCAGCTGAAATATGGTGCAGTTGTTTGCACATACAAAGTGTTGCCTTCTAGGTCTCTTGACTGAGGGAGAGGGCTATCAGGTAAATGTGTAAATCCTAATTTTCCTAGCTGTGCCTCTCTAGTACCAAGAAGACCAGTCCATGGGAACCTTGTGTTTAATCACTACTTGCAGCTGTGCTGAGAGCCTGCCTGGCCTCAACACTGCTGGGCAATTTCACATGAAGCAAGTGCAGTTCTAAGTGTGAGGATGTAAATGTAATGGAGCCTCCTTTTAATCTTAGCCCTCTAACTGTAATTTGCTTGGGGTATTTTATTTACTAATATGAAAGATAAGCTGCTGTAAAAGGCCAGACATAACAGCTCAGCTTAGTTGTCTGCAGACAGGCATTCTGATGTGGTAATACTTGGAATGGTAACGTTGCACTTCAGAGCTTCTGTAAAACAGCTGTGCAGCTGTTTTGGAAAGCAGCTTATCTCTTAGAAGCTTTAACTAGGAAATGTCATTTTGTTGGTAATAAGAAGTAAAAGTAATGCTGATTCAAAATGCTTGTCCTTAAAAGCAAACATTTATTAAGCCAAGGAATGGTGTTTCATCTCAAAAGGGATGGGGCTGGGGGGGAGTTTTTGTTTGGTTTGGTTTTTTTGTTTGTTTGCTCTAAGTTTTACTTGTTTTTAAAGTTTTACTTGCTTGGAAAATCACTGTTTTTATGATTAATTCCTGTCATCCATTTATTTAGTTTTTTCTGGCTTGCTTCATTTCTGTTTTACAGAAATCCTTACAAATCTTGCTCCTAAACTTTTTGGTCTGCTTCTTTTAATTTTTGCTGAGTACTCTACTAGTGACACTTTGCAGCTCCCTTCCCTGTTGTTTTGGTTTTGGGTGGGTTTTTTTGAGAAACAAAATAGATAATGAGAGAAGGCCACAGAAGACAGGACTGAAAAAGCAAAAAAAGGGTACTAGCAAGAAAGTCTCTAACTTTCCTCTTTCAGAAAGGTCAGGAAAGTTTGCTTTCAGAGGTTAATTTGATATGCCCTGATCCTTTTTTATTATTTTTCACAGCCCATGCGTGACTACTTAAATTTAAAAATGCAGTGTTACTATGCAAAACTAATATTGTGTGTAATAGCTAATCAGAGTTCAGAAATTTAAATGCTCTCTTGTAACAAATGCCAAGTGTTTTTAGTAATATTTTGTAACCATCCTTTAGTTCAAGGCTCTGTAGCTCCTGTCACAGTAAGTTACATCATGGAAGCATCTGTGTTTGTGTGAACCAGCATTTTGTAATTAATTTGCCACTGTTCAGTCAGTTAGATTTACCACTTAATTGGTTGAATTTTCCTGGCCATATGAAATTCTTGCTCTCACAAGTACAGCGTGTACGTGTTAATGTACTGTTCTCCTTCAGTGGATGTCAGGATCTCACCATGTAAATCAGCCGTGTTTGCTTTTTCCGCCCTTCTAATGACATGAAACCCCTTCCCTCCACTCTTTTTCAAAATCAATCCTTGAAGTGAAAGCTAGGCTCTTAATGTCTCTTGTCTACCACTAAATGATCTTGTGTTCTCCAAACTGTTTACCAGAAGATGAACTTAATTGTATTATAATCATATTACTCAGGCACCAGCTCAAAATGGGGTGTTTGTAATGTCTCTGGGATTCAGGGGGCGCCTTTGAAGAGCAGGGTAACTTGCATAGTAAAAGAAGTGTAAATTTAGCAACTTCATGCTAGGCAGTCTTTGGGCAAACAACTTTGTCTTTGAAGATCACTAAGTAGATTGAAGGCCTAGCAAAATAGTTAGTGAACCAAATTTAGTTTGCTGAAGAGTTGCCTAACAGTTCTCAATACAGGGAAGAAAAGACAATAAGGAAAGATTTTAAAAATCAAGGAAATTGGGGTGTGTGGAGGAAGTTTCTTTGGGCTGGAGTCATGCTAGTGAATATTAAAGAAACCTAAGCCTCATGAGGCTCAGTGAGGTAACCATGATAAATGATTGAAGTGGATGCTTGCCAGTACAGCCCCATCAAACTGCTTTTATAGAGCAAGAGAGCTGGTGCTGAGAGCCTGATATCCCAGTCTGTGTGGCCTCAGTTTCCTTCAGACAGAGCTTTTCCAAGGGCTTCTCAGTCCTTGGAGCACGCTGTGCACTCTTGGCTTTGAGGTGTAGTTTCATCCAAAAAGAATTCAGTTCGTGTCCTCCCAGCCAACTCTGCGATGTAAACAAAAGCACCATTAGTGAGAATTATCTTTAAAATACCCCTGTGACCTGAATTAATGCACAAGTGGAGGCATGCCTGTACAAACTTAAGAGGGAAACAGTCCCAAAGTTTTCAAACCATGGGGTTGAAACCATGTGAAAGAACAGCACAACTTGGCAAGATGTCCCCACAAGCCAAGGTTTCCCAGGGATAATGCCAGTGAAATATTTAGGAAAAATACAAGTTTGCAGTATGTTCCACTTGGAACCGGGGAAGTTTATTCCACAAATACAGGATATAACCATTGGACAGGGATTAAAGGGTAACACTTCCAACTTGCAGCAAATGGCATAATGTCAATTGTGAAAAATAGGCAGTCATGAGTAAATAATAAAAAATATTAAAATCTTTATGTCAATAATAAAAGAGTCATCTGTCAGACATCCTTGCTGTTCCTGGCATCATCTGTATTTATGATCACATAGGTTTAATGGTGTTACTAGGAAAATAACTTTGCAAACTTTCATTCTTTTTTTTTATTAAATTTTTTTTTTTTACTTAAAATATCATTCTGCAAGTAAATCTCTCTTTGTTTTAAGCTTATCCACCAACATTTATTAGCGTAAACTGAACAGGAAAAAAGTGTCAAAAAATTGGTATAATGAGTAACAAATAGAATCAATGAACCAGAAATTGTATGTTGTTTTCAGTGATAGCAATATTCCAAGGGTTTTTTTGATCATTTATTACATCATCAATGGATTATATTAAAGCATCTTGGACCCAATTTAACATTTTTGTCTGTGAGGTGATGTTGTTGGCCAGTCATTAATTCTTGCTTTAGAGGAGTAAGGACTGGTGAAGGGTTTCTTTTCAAGGGTAGCGTGTTTCTGCTGGGAAAGTGAGGCTTTTCTCTTGTAATGCTTGTTTTTATTCCCTCTTCACCCCCCTCTTTTCTGAGGTGATCTTTTACATTCTTAGGTAGTTCTGAACAGGAAAGTGTTACTCTGTTTTGAGACGCTTAGAACTTATGCATAATTGTTTTCTAAGTCCTCTGCTGAGCTTTAAATCGAGAGCAAGTTAATGCTCTAAAAATTTTTTGGCAGCAGTTTCAAAGCGGGCTAAATTGATCTATAAACTAATCCAACCTAGTGGTTAGAAAGTACTGTTGTATTTTGCAATTGAGTTTTGAGTCTTACTATTTCTTTCATTGGTACCATTACAAAATAAGATCAATCACTGTTATGTTAGAAAACAATTGCAGAACAGCCACTTCAGTGCTGACTTACAAATATTATTATATGTACATATAATAATATTATAATAAAGCTATGTTGTAGCTTTACAGTTGTTGGAAGTTGAAAGACATATATGCAAAATCAAGTAGTTTAGGTTGTAGGAATATTTTTAAGTATCAAATTTCCTTTTTACCCGTTTCATAACTGTTAAAGTACTACTTAGTTCTCTGTCTACTCTGGTATGTCATGCAATGATTAAAAAAAAGCATTAAAACCCCCTCTTTTTGTGGGTAATAAGTTTCATCCTTTCCTTGAGGTGTGTGTTCTGTCATCATGTCAGGTAATGCATTTTGTAAGTCCTTAATTTATGCAGGATACAAAATACCTGTGTGATTTCTTAAAGGCTGTAGCAATGCCTAAGTTGTGAAGTGAATGACAGGTGATCTGATACTGGTGTCAGACTAAATAGGAATACTTCAATCAGTTCCTAATATAAAGAAAATTTGACAGCTTTATCCAGAGAATTGGTTTACCACAGAGATAATGTGAGCCTTTGTTTTCAGCAGCAGTTCAGCACACCCTGAAAATTGGAAAACACAGAGTACATCTCCTATTTATGAGCTACACTAAGTGCATTCTATAAAATACCATATTCTATTGTGGAGAAACCCCTTTAGTCTTCTTAGTCATATTTTACTGGACCAGAGTTGTGCATTAAATGCAGAAAATATTTCTAAAGAGCAGCATCAGATAAAAAGACTGTTTCAGGCTCATAGCCCCATTAGCCAGACGTTTCCTTGTGATGGTGTTTACTTTGCTGAAAAAGCTTTTCTGCCCTGACTTTACTAACAATGAATGCTTGAGTGAGGTAACATGGATTACTTGGAATTTTTGTTCTGGGGTATTAAGAGAAATCTTCTTTCCCCTACTAAAGGTTTTGTTGTGTTGGGCTTAAAAAGTGAAAAATAAATAAATAAATAAATAAAACTCACAAAACAAATGGCGGGGGGGCCGGGGGTGGTCAGTTATGTTGTTACTTACCAGCTAACCAGGCAAAGTCACTAAAGGTTTTGTTGTGTTGGGCTTAAAAAGTGAAAAATAAATAAATAAATAAATAAAACTCACAAAACAAATGGCGGGGGGGCCGGGGGTGGTCAGTTATGTTGTTACTTACCAGCTAACCAGGCAAAGTCTGATCAATGTTCACTTGAATTCTTACAAACTTGGACTTTAAGATTTCTTTGTTACTCTTTTTTTGTGTGTTGTACAGACTGTTTACTGTGTTATGTGGAACTTGTATGCCAAGAATTAGACTCTGTTTTTCTGTTTGTTCTGTAATAAGATCGAAGTATTTTCTCCCTGTTTGGAATAACTTACGGATATAATTTGCATACATAAGAAAAGGTCTCTTCTTTGTTTTCTCTCTCTCTCTCTCTTTTTTTTTGTTGCTTTAAATGTCTTACTGGAAGCTTAAATAGAGAGGAAAACAAGTTGTTCCATGAAACCAGATGGGATTCTGCAACATTAGCAGCCAAAAGCTTTTATGATCCTGTTTGGCTCAATCCATAAGAATTCTGCTTGTTTGAGACTGGTGTACTTAGAGTCATTTTTATATACAGAATATTTTGCAGTGTATTTCTGCAGACACTAAAGATGATTATTCCTTTTGGAATATGCTTATACACACGATCAGTATGAATGTGGCAAGGGGTTACTTTACATATATATATATATATTCTAATTTTAAAAGATTTTTAATAATGTTTTATAAAAGGCCCAGAACACTGGGTTAAAAAATATTCTGTGTTGTGAAATCCAGCAGGAAAGACAAGGGGTGGCATTGGTGTGTCTGCAGTCAGTGGTTCTAGGAAGCCTTGGGGTCCAGGGACTTGTTTTAAGAAATCTTTGCAAGGTAGTTAAGAAAGGCAAATCTGCTGTCCAGAGGCTTAAATTTACTGTATATAGGCTTGTACCACAATTTAAAACTGCTTAGTAACCTGCAAATTTAAAAATGTGCTTTTATGTACGTGCATGGAAATACGGTAAGCCCATTAGAATAGTAATTTGATTTTATATTTGAAAGTGTGTAGATTTGTACAGAAAGGTGTATATTCATTTTTAACCACACATCTGATATTCAAAAGACATTCTAGGTGGAAAAGTGTTAAATTAATTACAATGTATAAGTAGCTGGTAATGTATTTCACGGATTTCTTTTATTTGCATGTAAGACACCTCATTTTGAAAGCTCTTGCATTCTTATGAATTCTGAATTATTTGTGCTGCTTTTTACACTATATACAATATATGTTAGAATTTAGATGAAATCACCTTGCTGAAGCACTTTGTTTAACCATAATTTTTCAAGGAAGGCTGGTGGTGAATAAACAGATTGTCTTAGCAGGTGAGCAGACTCAGAGCAGGATGGTTTTACAGAGAGCTCATTACAGACTTTCCTGAGCTCTAGTTAGCATAGGGTGGTTTGCAGTCATTAACTTGGTAAGAGGGCAAGGGAGCTTAATCTTTATTTTGGATTCACACAAGTTTAATTGCTATGAGGTGCTGTCAAAAACGTCTTGGGAGCCTCCTAGAGAAGCTGTGCTAATCAGCTGACAGTTGTCAAATCTTTTGGAATTAGGTGCATACATCCCACCACAGTATGAAGCTTCTGAGTGCTTTTTGCTCCATGCCCAGGTGCAGTGAAAGTCTGCTTTAAAAAAGATTCTGTAGGTGGGTTGGTGGTTTCTTATTTTGTACTTCACAGTTAGTTTCCCCTTTTAGCACTTTTGCTACTAGGTAGGTGTAAATGTCACAAATTTACAAGTGAAAGACAAATAGAGTGGAAAACAAGTAGAAGAGGCTTTCCAAAAAGTTGATTTAAAGATTTTAATTCCTAGACTGAACTTTGGCCATAGGTAGCACGGTGTATAAATCTTACCCAAAATAATAAAGAACACAGTTACGGGTGTCAGAAGATGCTGTTTAACCCCATAAGTCATTTCCAGCTGTCTTCTCCAGACATGAAGGCATTTGAACAATAGCAGATGACGATGTGGCTGTCTTTTAAACCATTTTCAGTAAATCAAATGGAGGAACTGTGTGTTTACTGTTAAAGGATGAGGATTGCTGGAAGCTGCGCAGCACACACTTTACAGCAGGAGGTCATGGCTAGATAAAAAATAATCCTAGAAATCCTTGCTAACCTCCTTCATCTGTGCAATAACATACTCGAGACTGAACTTCCATTCTGTTGGTCGCCTTCATTTTAAAGTATAGATTAGAGATTTGAAAGTCATCAGTATTTGTTTCAACATCTGGACAACTAACACTGTGAAAAATGGCTAGGAAATATAACACATGATGACTCCTTTATGTGTATTTATTAATTCGTGGTCTCATGCCACCTATTAAAAACCTTGCCATGCTAGATTATAGACTGGAAAGGAAAAAGATAGGTAAGGGCATGTTCATTATTAAAATACTTTTGCTATTTATGCCACATCTGCCTGCAGACATGTTCTGTAAGAGACTGGAAAATGGGAGTGCTTATTAACAAGAAAAGTAGCAGAGCCATATAAAATATTTTGATAGATAAGTGCATTAACATGTATGAAATGGAAAACCGAACTTTGCTTTTGCATAGCAGAGTTGCACCTCAAAACATAGGACCACTTCTTATTGTAGCACTTTAACAATAGAAACAGTCTGAGGATGTTGTTTTCATTTAATAGTTGTGTGAAATGTGCTTGCAGGCAAAATGTTTCATTTGGAGGTTTTAAGACTACACCTCTCCCCTAGTTATTACCTTAATGTATCAGGAAAGTTCTAAAAGAAGGGTGTGAAAGGAGGGCTCCTCCTAAACCAGCGTGATGGAAACTTGCTTTCCTTTTTGGTATCCAAACAAAACAAATTGAGTCAACAATTCTTGACTCAAGAATTTAAGGACCCATAAAAACGAGGAAATACAAAAAGCTCAATTAAAATTTCACCATCTGCTCACTCTAAATCAGCAAGGAGAAGGGGGAGGTTTCCCTTCTGCACAACCATCATAATCAGAATTGCAGTAGAAGAAATAAGTGGATGTGGAATAGGCACAGAACCCTCCCCTCTCTTACTTGACATTCAAGTGACACTCTGGGCAGGATGAATTATGAAAAAAATGTATTGAGAGCCCCTGCTTGACATTTTCCTCTTCTGTGCAATTCTATCCCTCTGCAACTGTGTTTTAATGGTTTCTCACTGCCTTTGGTGTTGCTGTATTACCTCATGTGGGCCACATGTGAGCACTTTAATCTGAGGCGGAAAGGAACCTGTTTGCCCCATCTGTTTTGGCTTGCACGTGTTGATGCTGCTGTTCATGCTGGCAGCTGTGCTAATGTGTGAGGCCACCTGCCACATGGCAGATACTGCATCTTTGGGTAAAAGCTTCCCTTTCCCCCCTTTGCTGGAGGTGTAGGTGGCTACATCTGAGTTCCTTTTGGCAACCCTGCTAGCAGTTCCTCTTTTATTATTTTAAATGTGTCAAAATTATTTACTCTTAGGTCGTGTGCTACTCAATTACTCCAGGGCACAAAAAACACCAGAAAGGGAGTATCTAACCTGTGCCATGTTCATTTTTTATATTGATACAATTTTAGTATTTTGATTAGTTTTAATATTTTCATTATTTGCCTGCAGTAGAACTGTCATTTGGTACGTTCTTGTATTTTCTGCTTTTAGATGCAGTGAAGAAAGGAGGAACAGATTTGAGCACAAAATGTTACTGTTTGGAATTAGCATTTCTGATTAGGTTGGCTCTTTGTTCTTGGACAAGCAGAGCCCTGGTAATGCTTTGTGCTGCCCTGTGATGCCCCTCTGGGCATGTGTGGACAGCCTTTGGATGCAGCAAGGTGTTCTGACTGCCTCTGTCTCTGTGTGCAAACACTCACCATATTATACTTAACTACATCCTGAGGTGATTATGAGGACTAATTAATGCTTAAATCCTTTGAAGATACGGGATGCTTTATAAATGCTAATTATTATATTCAGGTTTGCTACATCTTAGGGATTAGCTCTTAAGCAATAGGTAGGGGAAGCTGTGAGATGTATGTGGCAAAAAAGAATTAAAAGTAATAAACAGTCATGGAGAGCCTAAGCCTCTCTGCAGCCTGTTTGTGCAGTCCCAATAAATTGCCACTTTTTAAATTTGGTTTTGGAGCCTAAGTGCTTCTATTTTGAATGTCAGAAGGAGTGTCTCCTCTATAATGTTCCATTGGGGGCTGCTGTTACATTTTGCAGTTTTAACCCCGATTGCCATTGCTGTGAGAATTGGCAACTATGTGTAGGTACTCTAAAAATGGGGTTTCTTGCTTTCCTGTATACTGTTCTGGAATGAAACATTTCATGGCTTTATGCAAAGCTTGGGGCATCTGTATCACTGAGAGAATTGTCTGCTCCTCGTCTGGACACTGAAAAGTGGACAGAACCTTGTGTACTAAGTGCTGGTCCACTGAATAAGGTTTGTGACTGGTAACTATTCCATGAGAGAGCTACTTTTTGTAACCTGTGATACAACCATCTAGTCCCAATTCTGGCTGGTTAAAAATTTAAGTGTATGTCCAATATCCAGCTGTGTCTATGTTTTTTTTAAATCCACATCAAAGCCATATGAGACTTGGACTATACAAAGCAGAGCTGTTTGCACATTTCTTAAAGATTTGCTCATAGCTGAGGTAGGAAAAAGTGGACAGAAAAGCAGACAGTAGGGGTTTTTTCAGGCTCTTTTATTGCTGCTGCTCTGCAGGTGGGCCTAGAGTACCAGCTTCATATCTGCCTGTCACTATGACATGGTGGTTAGGAAAGAGGTTTGGGTATGGATCAAGGTGAACAAATGGAAAAAAACCTTACAGAAGAGAGGTGATCACTGGCACAGGTTACCCAGAGACCTTGGAGTTGGAGATATTCAAAAGTCGTCAGGACACTGTCCTGCGCAATCTGCTCCAGGTGGTCCTGCTTGAGCAGGGGCTTGGACCAGGTGACTTCCTAAGGTCCCTTCGAACCTCAACCATCCCACAATTCTGTGAGATGGCACAAAGCAAAAAGGAGCTGATAGAAAGGTGTAAGGTGGTGGCAGTCACAAAGGACAGCAGAGATGCTCATGAAGATGAGAAAGTGTGGTTCTGAATTTAAAATCCTTGCGTCAGGGTTGGTCTATTTCACCAGTAACACACTCAGTGAATAATTAAGGTCTTGTGCATCACCTCGATCTATAAAATGAGGATAGTATTTGTCGCTGTGCTGTTGGAATGGCAAGGTCATCTGTTGGTATAGTTTGATGTTAAGTCAAGGGTGGCCACAACTCTCAGAGGGAGAAAAATGAAGGGTTTGGTATTAAAAAGCCCAAATCCAAAGAAAAAAACATACCAAACTCCTTTCTAGGAAGTAAACTTTTTAAAAGGCAGGAGAACCCCTTTCTTCCATGCCACTCTTCGTCAGCAGGAGTGGTCTGAACTTACCCTCAAGTGACAGAGAGAGGGGACAGGTGAAACCCCAGCCGCTGCTGCCATGTACCTTTGTTCGATACCAATGTTTACAGCGCTGGGCAGCAGGCACAGATGTTGTGGCAGCCAGACTGTGCCCGGGACAACGCGAAGCCAGTTCCTGACTTTGCATGGACAAACGAGTGCAGGATCTCAAAGCTGGCCCGACTTACAAAGCAGTAGGCTGGCGCTGGCGTTTACAGTCAGTCAGGAGTGTAAATTCTCAAGGCTGCCTATCCTTTTTCTTCAGAGTTTTATTTGTCTTTTTCCACCTTTGATCTTTTCTCTTTGTTCACACTAATTATGACCTATTAACTTAAAAAAACCCAATAAACCCAAAGCAAACACAACGCACCACCCTCCCGGCGCGGGGGCGGCGGGCAGCGTGCGGCGCTCCCTCTCTCTCCGCGGCCATCGCTTCCCTCCCGCTGCCCCGGGCGCTCGGCAGGGCAGCAGCCGGGCCCTCCCCGCCTGCCGGGGCGCGGACGAGGTTCCCCCTCTGCTGCCGCTGCCCCAGCTTCNTTGCTGGCAGCGTCTCTCGTCCCGTCCCGTCCCGTCCCGTCCCAGGGATGTCCGGCGGGGGCAGCCGGCGGCGGGCCGGCCCTTCCTGGCACAGCACTTTCTCCCGCTTCTTCTCCAGGAGCCCACCCGGCGAGGGGGCGGCGAACAGGTACGCGGGGCATGGGAGCGGCGCGGTGCCACCTGCGCGGCCGGGGGGCACCGGGGAGCGCGGGGCTGAGCGGGGCCCAGGCCCGTATTGCGACACCGGTGGGTGGCGGGGCAGCGGGAGGAAGCGAGCGCTCACCGCGGGGAGCCCGGGCGTCCCGGGGGCCGGGGGCCGCTCCTGGGACAGCGGCGGGGCGGCGACGTGTCCGAGGGAGCTCGGGAGCGGGGTGGGTGCGCGGCTGACAGCTGCTGCCGGGGCCGGGGCGGGCGGGCTGTCCTGGGGCAGCGCTGCGGTGCGGGCACGGCTGCTGCTGGGCGCTGGGGCGGGGGGACTCGGGGGCTCCCTGGGAGGTGCATCGAGCACCCCCGGCTCCGCCAGGCTCAGCGGAGCCCCTGTGGAACGTGCTTGGAATAGCCCACCGCGGGGCTCCTCCTCCGCCGCGGTCAGCGTCGTGTGCCCCGGGTCGCAGCCCCTTCCCTTCGGGGACTGAAAGCGAGGCAGGGCGCTGAGGTCTCTGAGGGGTTGGAGGGTTTTGTTTGTTTGTTTGTTTTTCCTTTTCAGTTTTCACACGGAAAGTTTTCTTTTGGACTGGTGTAAATCAGGCGTTAATGCAACATAAATATTACTGATGTGTTTAAGTCTCAATGCAAAATTTGTGGTTTATGGAAACTTGACTATTAATAATTTTTTTTAGTGCAGGGAGACTTCACAAGATGAAAAGGTTTGGAAACTTCTTGTGTATTCGTTCCTCTTCCTTTTTTTCTTTTTTTTTTTTTTCCCCTTTTTGTTTTTTTTTCTTCTGGTGGCTGATTTCAGTCTGTAAGTAGAAAAGAAGCACAGATGAGTTTCCTTCAGTTTCTCAGGCAGCTTCGCTGTTGCCCCGAGTTCATGAACATATTTTTGTGGTGAAAAGGTGTTAACTGCCTAGGCCTTACTTCCTCGGGTGTAGTATTTATTTTTTGCTTTTAACATGTTGGTTTTAATCTGAGTCATTCTTGATAGTGCATAGGTTTGTGTTTAAACTGACAGTAAATACAGTTTAATCAGATAAGCAGCGGCTATCGCAGTAGTTCTTTCAGTGAAAAGCTTTAGGATCTTGCATTACATGTTCTCAGCAATCATGGAAAATGGAAGAGCCTTACATTGCTGTCTTACACTGACCGTGTTACACATTCTTGTAAAGGCACCATGAGGATTTTTAACTTCGGGAGTTTTGTTTTAGGGTAGGCATTTGACATGCCAGTACAGCACCAAGGATCCACTGGTCTTTTATGAGCAGAAAACGTTGCTTTTTTATTTCTTGAAAAAAATAAATTGGGAGCAAGGCTGCTGAATCAAGGACATCATTACAGTTGCTGGAATATCGTGGCTATTTTGTCTGGCGGGGTGGTTAAGATATGGGAGAAGGTTTGGATCTGGCTGGAGGACCTGAAGAGGCAGTAGGAGAGGTTTCATCGGGTGACGCCTTGGCAGCTCCCTACAGCTGTGGTTTGGGATGAACAGAAAAGCCTAGCGATCACCTCGGTAAGGAGCAGAGTGCTGCAGCTTCAGTGGTTTGTGCACCAAGTGGCAGGTAGCACTCGTGGTAGACCTACTCCACTTAACTTGGGGCTGCAGTCTAATCTCTGTCTCAATCACAGTTTCATTTCCTGCAGCCAAGAGCCTTTTCTTCGGTCGGAAGCTGGGATAGTCCACGCAGATATGAAAAGGCTCTGGCCTCTTGGCCTCGCTGTTGAACTCTTGACGAGGTTCGCTGCAGGGTGGTGGCCGTGCCTCCTTCCTGGAAGGGAGGCGAGCGACGGCCCTCGCCATCCCAAGGCCCATTTGGTATGTTAAGGAGCTTTTCCTTGTCGTGCCGGGCTGCAGCGTGGCACGTTAGTCAGGAATGCTGACGTTCACGTATTTGGTTTCCACTGGCAGCCTTCTTCACAGATTAGCGTAATTGCATACATTACCCAGCGCCGGGCTGGGATGAGTGCCGCAGGTTTGCTCCTCGTGTTTGTTTAGCGAGAATGGATCGCTGAGCAAAGCCTGAGTGCGGGGAGGGGGGACCAGGGCTGCTCTGGGTTTTTGTTGTCAAGGTGTGGGGTGCGTGGGCGAGTTGGGGAATGCAGCTTTTGTGAAGGGCTGCGAGAAATGTGTGCACCGGCATGGCTTCCCCTGCAGGTTATCGGTAGGATACGTGTTGGAACCAGACCAAGTTTGAGATATATAGAGAGAAACTTTTCTACGGAGGTGTTTTACCTACTGATGGGTTTCAAAAAAGCAGAAGACCTGGAGCAGTATATCACATACACTCTGTGTGCCTGCACTGACCTCTGGAGACATGCATCAAACTTGATGCCTCTGCAGAACGTGATGGTTTCCTGAGTTTTAAAAGCACGCAGAAATGAGCCTGTGTATGTCCAAGAGTCATTCTCCATCTGCTCCCGCGAATTAGAGGATGGTGGGTGGCTGGAAGCTGCCAGCCTTCCTTCCCAGCTGCAGAGCTGCCCTTCAGCTTGGTGGGGGATGGAGCTTTTGCCCAGTCTTGCTCCAGACCATGTTCAGATTTACCTGTAAAAAACACAAGAACCAAAACCCAAACCTACCATGACCCTGGTTTAAAATAGGAGGAAGGGGATGGGGGGTATTACATAGTTTGTTAATCAGTGTCTTAGACTCTTCTGACAGCCTCATTTGATGAAAACCTTATGTTAATGACTTGCCCTTACAGCAATTTGTAGCTCTGATGAATATGAGACTCGCTGGAGGCTTGCTTGCTTGCTTGTGGAAAAAATAAGCCGTGCAGATTAGTTGCAAGTTTTGTGGCAGCAAAAAGCACAGCGCATGACTTAAGAGTTCACTTGGCTTTTACGTAAAATATAGCCAAATGGAAAGCATCTCCCACCCAATGCTTGCCTGCTGCTTAAGCGTGTTCTTCAGAGTTGGGGCTGCTTTGGATGGCTTCAGTGCTCTTCATCCCAGGTCTTTATCATTGACTTCCATCAAAGGAAGTTATTATAGTTACAGTCATTATGCACTACTGGACTATTTGCTATTTTCAATAATACACAATTGGTTATTGGTTACCCCTGTGTTTGTCCTGGAGCAATCTAAATTCCCCAGGGTGACAAAACCCAATTGCATTTTCACTATTCTAATAGGAGTCTTACAATTTTTTAATTTTTTAAATACGTGTATCTTTAGTCCATCTGGAAGAAGACATATAGCTTTTAAAAGTAAGTCAACCCACTGCAGATTCTTTCAGAAATATGTGGCTTCTGTGGCTAAGCAGTTGTTCTTTTGTGAATAAATGTGACCTTTCGGGGGGTGTGGCACTTTTTACTGAGGTGCCATCAAAATGTCCTTTAAACTATGAGTGTATTTTATTAGTTATTCCGTGCAGTGTTTAGCAGGTTCATTTCAGATTTCTCTTTTTCCCTCCAAGTGCTGTTGGCTGGTCACAGAACTACCAGTGCAAGTTTGGTTTGTCAGGATATTTCATCTGCATTGCTGAAGTATACCAGAGATATCAAACAGGGAAGAGCAACCTTTTATCTGGTTTTGGTGGGCTGATTTGTTTGTTGGGGTTTTTTTCAGGCTGAGATTGTTGTTCCATTCATCCATTAGTATCTTACCAAGAGCTTTCAGAGATGAAGAACTTTGTTTATTCTGCCTGAGGAGAGATTAGAGAGTCTTTTTCTTCCTTTGGGACCGCCAGTCATTGTTCCTGTTTACAAAGAACATGTATTTTTGTAGTTGTAAAAGCTGTGCGTTTGAGGGACTGCTGGAAATTTATGGAACAGAGAGTAATAAATTTCAGACCTAGTTCTTCTGAAATTACTGCCTCCTGGCTGGGTTTGATTCAGTTACCATTGGCGTCTTTGAAGAAATCCATTGTCTGCTGGAAAAATCAGTCTCTGCTTTCTAATAAAGAACCTTTTACTTTCAAAAGCCAGAGCAGGATTCTTTGTGTTGTTGTTAAAATTTAGCCTATTTATGAGTGTACATGAGGGATGATGGTTTGTGGAACCAGCAAGGGCAATACTCCAACCAAATAGAAGAATTCAAATTAGACTTGCCTAAGTAAGGTGCATTATGAAAATTTTCTGTACATTTCTTAATTTGGGGTTTCTTTCTTTCTTTTTGCTTCCTAGATTTTTCTATTACTGTTTCCATTGCAGGATAATTCAGAATAGTATGAAAGGCCCTGATTCAGCAGGGTACCAGAGTGGTTGCCTATAATTAAGCAGGTAGATAGTTCTGTGCACTCCAGTGGGACTGCTTGCTTGATCAGAATGAGGCGCATACTTGGATGTCTCGTGACACTGAGACCAGGAGCAGCAGGGCCAGCAGCTGGCCATGTGTGTGAGAGACGTTTCCTGAAGGAAATGTTACTAGAGCCTTAATTATAATAGAGGCACTCCTTGGAAGAAACAAAGCAACATTTTTTCCACTATTTTAAATGTTAACAGCGTTGTCTCCTTTTCCAGTTATTGGCATAAGTGCTAGAGTTAATGCAAAAATATTTCCAAAACAGCTACAAGTCTGTGGTTTTAAGGAACAGTTTTGCAAAGATGAAAACTCCTCCGTCTTCTCCTCTAGTGAACAAAAGACTCCCAGGTGGAAAAAAAGTTAAGATTCTGAAACATGTTGCTGTGGGGATTGTATTTCTAATTATTGTAACTTCTTAAAAGGGTGGAAACGCAGCTACTGCTTTTAATTTCTGAGGGGCTTTTGGATTGCATACAGTTCAGTTAGTATATACTATTATGCTTGCAAACAGTAGCACAGCACTGGGTTGCTTAGGCTTTAACTCAATTCTTCTGGTATATTAATTTTCATGTCTAATATAATTTTTATCTATTCTAACTGGCTTTGCAATATCACTTTTGAAGACTTAAGGTCGGAAATGTTGGTTTCCTTACTCATTTCACTTACTCTTGTCAGTTTTCAGACATGAAATCTAGTTTCTAATGGTGTTGTGTTATTGTGATTTCCTTACTTGCCTTATTTTGAAATAGAATGTTATTATTCTGAATGTTCCACTGCTTCTTAAGTTGCTAAAATATTTTACAGAGGGCAGTATATCTGCTTAAGCAGTTTGGAGGTCTTGAGGCCTAGATGTATGAACACCTTGTGGATCTGCACATCACCTATGGACAGTGTCGTGTTGGGAAAAAACGTAGGAAGAAGTTATTTCTTGTGAGCACATGAACAGGAAAGGCAGAAGGAGTTGCAGTGATAACATACTTTTATTTTAATCATCAGTTACAGGCTTCAAATTTGGCCATAAAACTTATTTTGGTTGGAATGGAAAATGCACGCCTTCAGAACAAAAGAGGGAACTTTGGAAAGTGTCTGTAGGATGCTTCCTGGTGTATATTTTGTGAATAAAAGATGGGAGTTCTGGAAAGTATTTTCTTGGGTTGAAATAGCAGCCCTCTGTACCTCTACCAAGAGTTTTTTCCTCCAGCCTGACTAGAAGAGCTCGCTGCATTTTACTGGTGACACCAGTCTCTCTTGCTTGTTTTTTCCAGGGTGCTTTTTCTTAATGACATCTTTTTGAAATTCTGGTATGCTCTGTTTATCAGGACAACAGTTGCTGCTGCTTCAAAGTTGCCCTGGATTACTTTTTTTTTAATATCTCCTACTTTTATGCTATTTTGTAAGTACCACTGTTGATCCTCCACCCTGCAAATATGCCCTTTGAAAACAGTTCTATTCCCTAATAATTTGATAAATGTAACCTTAATAAATAGTTTGTAAATCTGTTTCTGATGTTATACCAAGTGCCTGTGTTAGTGACCGGTAACATATCTATTTCATAAGAATGATGGGAACTGTCTAACCAATCAGACTGGCAAATAGGGAGCAGATTCCACAGCAGTGTTGGTTACTATGCCTGACAGATGCCGGAAGAAAAACCTTGATGTAATCTGGTATAATCGCACTGCCCAATATTGGAGTAAGCTCTGCTCAGAAACATTTATATTTCTTTCTCCAGCCTTTGTAGGGCTGTTCAATTCCCTCATATGTGAAACAGATTAAGTTATTTAGCAAGGGTCATCATATTTATTTCACTTAGTTCTAGCCTTTAAACTTAAAGGTACATGTTCAGTGTAACGACATGGTTTGGTTCTTGAATTTTTTTCATGTAAACCTTCATTGTAAAATGTGGCCTAGCTGCGATTTTTCTGACGTATTTATTTTCCGTTATATTTTTAGTTGCTCGTTTTAGTCATCATTTAACACTAACACGCTTTATGTAGCTGATATAAACCATGCAGCACAGCACTGGTGTTGCAGAATGTGAAGCTGACCCAGCTTTGCTGCACAAGCAAAGAACAGTGTGTAAATCAGCAGCAGAAACAGGTCTGAGAGGAAAAGTTGTTTCGGTTAAAACAATCTAAATTGCTTATTGCTGTCTGTAATCAAACCAGTTTCGAAATGAGAGTAGTTTAATTGAATATAATACATTTTGTGCTATTTCAACACTTAAATTAATCAGCAATTGTAACAGTTCATCTGCCTAAGTTCCTGCCTTCTCCTCCTCCTCCTGGCTCCATTTTCTCCTTCCTTACCTTTCTCTGCTTTCTTTTCCTTTTCCTCCATTTCCCTTCTTTATTTGTTTTAAATGAAATAGCAGCTTTGCTTTCCTTTGACCCTCTAATTTCAAACTCAATAACTTGTTTTCGTAATTTCCAGTTGTCTTAATGTCTTTAGTTCTCCTCCCTTATGCGTGTGGCTTAGGCCACACGAAAGCGGCAGCCAGAAACTTCACATTCAAATTCCTGTGTAAAATTCTCCTTCTCTGTTTAACACAAGCCCCAACAGCCTTGCTGGAGACTAGAGGCAGATTTTGTCACTGCTGCTGCCATTTGGTTTCCGAAGAAGTGTGGTAGCCTTGGGAATCTTGCTGAGAAGTTCACTGAAATTTTTCATTTCGGAGCTTTTCAGGAAAGGTCAACATTGTGGTTTTGAGGGGAGGGAAACAGAGGAAAGAGGTTTTAATTGATTTAGTTCCTTGAGGTATTTTTGTTCTAAAATGCTAGTGTTTTTATCTTCTGTTAAATACTAACATATTTTAGCTGTCACTTGATGCACAAGGCAATCTTTTTGCATTCAATTGATTTCCTCGCGTCTTGTTGCCACTGAGCTTTACAGTAATATTTTCCTTTCAGTTAATTTAACAAATGGTTACTGTACCCTTGCTCATATTCCTCAAGGTACATGCCAGAAGTTTTACTCTTAAAAAATTGACTTTTTAGATTAAGTTCTGATAGTTCTCCTGGCTGCACAGCACAGAAATGGCTTTACAAGCGTGTTAGTGCCTAGAGGAAGGTGTTTCCCTTTAAAGTGTATTTTATTTAGTTGGATTAAAGGGGAAGGATAGAAAAATTGATTTACTAAGTCTCCCAGGTGACCTGAGAAGTTAATAAACATAGTATTGATCATAACATCACTGGAAGATGGGAATTGTCAAGCTCAGTTTTGTTTGAGATTATAGCTTCACTTGACAAACTGCTGAAATACCATCCTTAGATGCTTAAGGCTTGGCACTGATGCTAATATTTGCAAGTGTAATGACAGTAGGCTAAAAATCAACATACAGAGGAATATTTTAAAAAACAGATGTAATAAATAATTTTCTACTTGATCTGTTTGAAGAAAATGAACAGTATTTTTGAATCACTTTAATACCTTCGCAGATAATTTAAAAGAGGAAAAAGCTGTAGCATGTGAAGTTTGCAGATTATTAGAGGAAAAGTATGGAAATCACCATGTAGATGACATTGGAAACAAACTAAGTTGCCGTGGTTGACAGTCAGTTAAACATGAGCTGCCAAAGTGGTGGCTCAGAGAAAAGAATATGATTGTCGGGTGCATAAACAACAAAACACGTGTATTTTGTGGATTCTTTGGTTACTGCAGTATTGAGTCCAGTTTTGGTGTCTATGATTTAACATGAAAAAGATGCTGTCAGAAAAGAGCTCCAGAACAATCTGATGTCTGGAAAACCTCCCTCACAGAACGAAATGAAGTAGCTCAGTGGCATTTAGTTTTGAAATGACAATGTTAAAGTTTGATTCCGCCTCAAGGAAAATAACTGGAAGGGAAGTCAGAGTTAAGTGTTTTATGTTATAGTAGACCTGTGACTTCAAGAGGTTATTTGAACCTGAGACCTTTATAATCTGTCCCACATAGACGTAGATTGATTGAGAGATGAGACTTGAATAGTAAGCCTCATAAGTAGTGAATTTAGTAGTAGTTTACATGGAAAGGTCTTCTATACGAATGTGGTCGTTTTTCCATTGTTCATTATTTTTCAACCAAAGCTCCTACCTTTTTGTCTTGTGTTAAAGGCTTGACACAGGTCTCCCTTGGTGAAATTTCATCATCTAGATTATGCAGGAGGCCAGCTGCAGTAATCGTAAGGGTCTGTATGGCAAGCAGGGTAACTGGCAAATATATAAAAATATTAATTAAAAAGTCTGAAGTTTTAGCAGTCATCGTTTTAATTACCATTTGGAAACTGGGACAAAGAAGAAACCGATACTAAGCAACCTATGGCTCTTTGCAGTTTTATAATAAAAATTTCATTACTGCTACTGGTCTGTGGATATGGTGTGAGAATTCCTGTAATGTGCTGAAACTTCATGGAGGTCTTGCACATGTATATTTGATGGTATTATTAGACTTGTGGATTTCCACTCATTTACATTCTTCAGGGAGGCACTTGCACAAATGCATTTTAAAGTACTAGGTGATGAAATCCTTGTTTCAGTGTTTCTCCATTGAAATATCCTTTTGGAAGGTCAGCACTGAACGTGTAACTGTTGGCACAAAGTAAACTTGGAAAGAAGTCTTGTCATCGAAACCACATGAGATGTATTTCCCAGAGAGGGACGTTAGGTTTGTTCAGAGAGAAAGGAAAGTCAGGGGTCGGGAGCTGGCATTACCCCCCAGAATGCTGCGATAAAGAAAGCAAACCTAAAAAAGACACTAACCTACGTGAGGTTAAGAGTGAATTATATCACTGATCCCAAAAACACATCTTCAGGAAAAATGTTTAGAAAAGAATGGGAAGAAGGTGTCACAGGTGTTGTCATGGAACCTGGATAGATGGCTGTGTGGATACGTCAGGCTGAATTTGTCACCACTATGCCACTAAAGCCAGATGCAGATGCTTTGGCACCCTGGAGCATCTTTGAGGTTGGACATTGCTTATTCTCTTACCGTTACGAGTCATCACATTAAATGGTTCCTCAGTTAATCCAGGGAGAAGACCAGTTAAAAACAAACAATGCCAGCCTTATGTGGTAGCAGGGAGGATTTGGCTATTCAGGGGTCATCTGTCCCTAAGAGAGAGAAGATGACAAAATGCTGCAGCACTCGCCTGTCTCGCTACATGTGGACTGCACGAAAAGTAAATGCTGCAGCTGCTGCATTGGAAGAGGTTTGATTTGAAGCCCTGGGAGAAGGAGGGAGGGTCAACATCCACAAGTGCTGTGGTAGCATTGAACTGAAGTTCAGCTTTAGTCAGCTGTCCCCATTTCCTTAAGGGAGTGCCCATTAATTTCCCCCTTCCCAAACAGCAACAGGCAGTCCGTGCCTTCTCGTAAAAGGAACCTAAAATGTCACAGCAATTACTTTCAGTTTGAAGAACTCTGCGTGTGGTCAGTCTCATCCAAACTTGTGTTTGTGCTTTATTAGTTCTATGTTTCCTGCAGCTTATTTTTTTTTATCTGTCACAACACATTCACAATCTGCTGCGTGCATAACATGGGTGGGGTGGATTAATAAAGGAAGAAGGGGATGGGCTTTTAATTTGCAAGTTCTGAGGGACTGTTATGAAGGACAAGGATGGAGGAAGCAGACTTCTCACACCATACAGAGATGCTGTGAGGGCCTTTTGAAGATGTGATAGTTTGTAATTGTCTTGTTCTGTTTTTAGAGGCAGTTGCAAAAGACCTTGAAAGCCATGTACTTAAATATGCTCCATTAGATTGCTTTTTTTTTCTTGGCTGTAATCCCTCATGTAATCTCTTTTTGTGTGAGCAGCAATGCAGAATTTGAACATGTCTTGCTCGTAAGAATCTCTAACCTCTCCTTCCAAAGTGTAATGATTAAAAAACTTGGACCATAAACCTGCTTCTGGTTCAGACACCACCTGTCCAAGTATTACAGAAAGGTCAGAACAGAGGCAGCAGCAGAGGAACAAAAAGCAATAGAAAATGGCAAAAAGAAAGGTTTGTTCAGAAGATACAAAAGATACCATTCTGTAACTTAAGTTTAATCTTGATTATTTAAAGAATAAGAGTGATGCTAATCAGGTTAGGCATGCTGGCAAGACACTAGAAAGAGCAGCAAGACAGCTGAGGAGAAGAAGTCCCTCTAACCTTCCTCTAAACCTTCGCTAAAGATTAATCCATCTCTGTTGGATGCACTAATATGTAAGAGAAAGAGGAATGTCTAGCAGAAATAGCAACACAAGGGCAATAGATTACATATCTGAGAGGCTTGGGTTTCTATTAATTATGACGGCGTCTTTATTACTCTGTTATTTAGGATTTCCATGCCTTTTCTTTCCCTCTTTAAATCTGTAAAATGAGAGTAATATCTGTCCAAATATGTAAACAAGTGGTTGTGACGACTTGTAAATGACTGCCTGGATAGATAAGAAGTCCATGGAAGCAAGTTGGCATGGCAGAGGTGTTTTCTTTCTTCCTCAGATCATGCTTTGCTCTGTTACTTCTTAAAAGCAAAGACAAGTCTATTCAAAACTCGGGTTAGTAGAGGCCTGTTTCTGGGTGTATAATGTAACAACAGTAGTTTGTGAAGCACAGAGTTGAAGATTAATTCTTCTTCCTCACCGGACCAGTGTGAAATTCTCTCTGGGGAGGTGGGTGGCCTATGGTTAAGCACAAACCTGAGTTTAGATGTGCTGAACTGGAGATAGCACTGGTGGTACCTGCCGTGGCAAAGTGCTCCAGAAAGGCGCTGCTCTGGAAAAGCTTAAAACTCTGCGGAGCCAAACTTTATAAATACAGATGTAGCCCTAGTTCACAGTGATGTCATGCATGCAATGATGAGAAGAGGGAAAGCCCTGAAATTTGTAGGGAGTTGTTAGTGGGGATTGATAAATTGTATAGTGTGAATCAGATGAACAGTAGCCAGCCCATTCTCCAGTCCCAGGGACTGAGTGTGGCCCAGCTCCTGCGTCTGGTGTTTAGGCTGTAGAAGGTAACCTTGACTCTTGGAGAGAAACAAAACTGTTTTATCCTAAACAACCCATGAGGCCTTTGAGCAGCAAAGAAGCTTTCGTGCTGTAGACTTACAGCTTTTTGTGCTCTAAGACTCAAACCATTTGGTTTTGGTCAGAGATCCATTTAGAACTGGGCCCTGGCTACGGCGAGAAGAGGTTGACACCAAGCAGCCTCTGTGGTGCTGTGAGGGGCAGTGGTTTGTCCTTCTTGTTCCTGCTGTTGAGGGACATTTGTTGCCCCTTCGTTTGTGCTGTTAGAAATCGCTGCACTGTAAACTGGATCTGGATTTTTCCTCATGGAAACTTCTGCCACTCCCCTTGATTTTATCAAAAAATGTCACCCTACTGAGAGCCCTTCTTGGCTGAGTTAAGGATGTAGAGATACAACTGAGGTTGAGGAGGAAGGAGTGGAGATTTCTAGAGCTGGTTCTGCTGACAAAGTCAGCATGTTTGAGGAACTACACCCTAAAGCAAAAGGTTAAGGAATGTAGAAACGCTAGAATATAAACCATGAAAGGGTGTGGGGAAATGCTTCCAGGGTTAGGGTTATTTTCTGTTGGAAAGTAAAGTTTTGATACTTTTTTTTTATTTGTTGATTTTAAGATGCTTATCTGCTGAATTGCATTCTTTCAGTTTTGGTATGTATGCTATGGAATTTCTATGGCTAGCTAGAAGAAAGTAATGTATTTCAAATATAAACAAGAAGTAGGAAAAAGAAAAAAGTTTTTTGGGAAAAAAAAAACATGATGTAAAGGGAAGAATATGAGCAAAACAAAGTGATTAAATAATTCAACACTGGTAATGTATACTGGCAGAACTTAATGACAGCAAGGATCTCATTTGTGGTCTGCAGACCAGTTCCATAAAGAGTGACACACTGAACTCAGGAAGAATGTCTGGTAGACATCAACCTCATAATTCCACTCTTAAGTGCAGGGAATTCCTGTTCATATCAAATGTATCAACATCAGGAAGTGCCATGTAGGTCTGAGAACAGTGTTTTGGTTTTCAGTTTGTTTTTTTTTAAACCGACAACAAAACAAAAACTAGGAAGGGGAAAATAGGTTATGTGCAAAGAAACACTTTTATTAATGTGCCAGACTGCCCAGAGTGATTGTGACATCTCCTTCATGAAACACATTAGCAGCAGAAGAAATTAATAGGTTAGAATATTAATTCATCTGCTCTGTCTTCCAGAGAGGCAAAGAACAGTCAAGACTTTCTGTCTGATGCTCTCCCTGAAAAAGCATCTCTGTGTTTATGAACGCATTATGAGAGATTACCTAAGGTGATGTGAAAGTACATGGTTTTGGACTTGGAGATGATCTATGAACAGGAGGAAGAAGCCTTTCTTTTGATGCATCTGAAAAGATGCGAAAGATCTTGAAAAACTTAATAGCAGGAGAGTTTTGCTGTCATTTTTATTCAGGGAATGCTGTCTCTGAGCAGCTGAGAAGGAAACTTACATTTAGTTAGAGCGACTTTTGCATTTTGTGTGTATATCAGTGTATATTGAATGCAGATGCCTAATCCACAATAGGAAGAAAACCTTTCATTTTGGGAGTCTTACTGAGATGTGCTTACCTGTGGTTTACAGTCAGGAGCAGTAGGAGTACAGCAGCAGCTAAATTCCTTCTCCAGATCCTGGCAGAATTTCACCAAACTGCAAATAATTGGCTTTTTATTTAAAAAGCTTTCGGTTCATATCCTCACATGAGTTCGGAAATAAGGGCTTGTGCATTTGTCAATAGCAAAGTTAAATGTTTAAGACTGATGAAGAAGGGTATTCAAAGTGCTTATTAAATAATTGGAATACTTAACTCATATATTGGTACAAAGTTATTTTTCTTCATGTTATGGTACACAATGCAGGAACTGATGTCTGTCATTAACATCACTTAAAGTTTTCCTTGATAATGTTTTTGCTTTTAAGTTGCTTGTAGCATAAAGGTTTCTATTAAAATGTTCTCTGCTGGATTGTGTGTAAGGATTGTTCTAAGAATTGAGGTTGGGGGCAGGGAGTTGGTTCCCTTCATTCCAAAGATGATCTCTCAAAAGAAGTTGAATGAATTTGGTGGATTTCCCATAAGGACACACGTGATTTCGGACTTCTGACTTTTAAAATGGAACAGCAGGTGTTGCCTTGATGATAAACATATACCTGTTGTCTCCTTTCTAAAATTCCTTCTGCATTTGCATGGCCCATCGAGCATGTTCAGTGGAGAACTGTTCAATGTGGTGGCTGTGATTTGGGATGATTCCACCTGCCAGGAGTGCATTCCACTTGCTCACAGCCCTCAGAACGGGCTGTACCTTGTAGCTGCCAGGTGTGCCAGGTGGTCCTGTGGCAATGAATGCTGCTGTGGTAGATGATTGTTCAACTACAGTTGAAAAATAATACACGGGCATGGAAGTCTTGTTATTTTTCAGCTGGAAGAGCTGAAGTGCTGTGTGCTGTTTCTAAATGTTTGAGTTTGAAAACCTCTGTATGTTTCTTATCTTCAGCTTTTTGGGGCTTGGCTTTTTCAGTTACAATATATGCAGAGTATGTACGACAGTTTGGAAAATATGTTTTTCTGTCCTTCTAAGTTAAAGCTCTCTTGTGTTTAAATTGAATGTGTTGGCTCTTGAGTGCATTTGAATAATGCAAGTACTCGGCGTTACAAAATATTTTTGTTTTTCAGTTCTGAAAACAAAGGGAGCGAAGCCATAAATTCAAAGAGCAGCCAAAAGGAAAGCACAACTCTGCCTGCACTTTTGAAGGTAAGATTTTTATTGACTATTATTTATTTTAGGTAAAACCTGCCACCTCTGCTTGTGACTATTTGTTAGAATTCTGATGTTGGATGCATTCCTGTACTGCATTGTGGCACCTGATTGCCATATTCTGGGTTAGGGTCCACTATGCCAGGGTTCTAATGTATGTGCTGAAGACAGAAAAACTGTTTGTGCTTTACATTCTTCAAACAAAATCCACGTATTTACTTACAGGAAAGAAGTGGGACTTCAGTGCTAATTCCATGTGCAGTTAGCCAGTGAAGAAGAAAACTAATATTTTTATCAAACTATGTTTCGAGGCATTCCTCTAAAGCACCGTTTCTGTATAATTTACAAATATCTAACCAGCAAGTTTTTGCTTGCCTGAAGGTCTGCTGGTTGCCAGCCAAAGCACTGTAAGATCTTTCTGCTGAAATTCGTCTGTACGTTGGGCACTCCTCACCAGTTATCCGTGTTAATCATGCCTGTCTTGTCCTGTAAGCCTTGTACTGTAAGAAAAGGACTTGTTCCTCTGTGATCAGGGCTTTCTCCTATGGCACTAGACACACCTCTAAAGTTGTGTTTAGATTTAGCCAAATATCATAAATAATTATGTACAGGACAGGTGATAACAGCTGTCTTTGCTGCTGTCACATCTTGCCCTGCACAGAGCTGTTCTAGTAATCCAGTCACTAAGCAATTTTGCTTGAATTTTTGTTCCTTTTCTAAGCTGTTTTAGTTCAGTGCAGATGATATGGTGGCTGCTTCCCCAAAAGGGCCTTGGCTAGTCTGCCAGATTTATTTGTAGGCTTCTTAACACACTTAATCTGAGATTTCTATCACATGGTGCATCTATTGAGCACTGGTGCTGTATGGAGAAGGAAGTGCTCGTCTTCTCTAGAGCCCACAGTCCCTGTGTAGCTGCATCCTCAATATCTAGGGACCATTTGTTTGGGCTTCACCAAAGTTGGAGACATTGCAGTTGCCTCTACAAAGACCCTAGTAGGGTTATTTGCTCGGTAAAATTCTGTTTTGACTGTGGTTTGTCTACAGCAAGGTGGAAAACGGTGTTTGTTTCAGAGGCCGTGTGGATTCAAGCCAGCTCTGTCAGCTGAGAGCTCCTGGAAAATGCTACTGCACACCTTCCTATTACCAATAAATTACACAGTATTGATTCTGTGCCTTGGAATGCAGGAGGGAAAGTTTCTGATAAACCAGAGGAGATTGTACTATAGTAGAAAAAAATTTTCTGAGTTTTAAAAAACCCTCATTTTTCTGTGTCAGATCAGTGAAAAATTCCAAACCAGATTTTCCTTTGGAGAAAGGTTTGGACTGAGGAAGGGGAAGCATTTAGCATACATGCACAGCACTTCAGCTCTAGGAATTGCTTAAAAGGAAGTATGAATAGGGCTAGGTCTCAAGGAAAAAGCAGGATGTGTAGGTGGAGCAAAGCAAGCATAACAAGTTTAAGTTACCTAAGAGTATTTCTTTCTTGCCAAAAACTAAATCTCATTAATTTTTTTTAATTTACAAAAGCCACAATTCAGAATCTTTCCCGCTGAATCTAAATTTGTTTCAGTAAAGTCTTTTACTCAGAACTCGTGTTTTTGTAATACTGTACTAAAAGTTGATGCCAAAATTAGTGCTCTAAAGTTTTGTTCCAAGCATCTGATCTCCTCCTTGTCTTGCCATAACTTTTTATTTAGTTACATTGTTTCAGACCTATGTTTAAAAGCCTAAAACCATGACTCTTTGAAATAATACCTGGTGTTTGTATAGGCTTTAGGAAGAAGGTGTGGTTTTTGTATTACTAGAATGTGCTGGCTCTTCTGCTGTACTGAGAGCTTCCTGTCTAACTTACTTTCCTCTTTCTTAAGCTGATCAAAAACCTCGTGATTTACTTGAACAGTTTCATATGCATAGTTGTGACTACTTTTAGCAGTCTAATTTTTTATTTTGTGTGCATGGAACTTACAACTAAATAGTAAAAACGTATTCAGAGGAGGTGGAGAAAGTATTTGTTTTCTGTTCCCCTGAACAGAAGACTGTCTAAGACTGAGACTGTCTTAGTTGTGGTCTTGGGATAGTCTTAAGAGTCTTTTCCAGCCTAAATGATTCTATGAAAGGTATGATTTGTGCTACTAAAAGATGGTTCAGGTTTTTTCATCCGATCATCAAGGTTACTATGGGCTGACCAAAAAAAATGTTGATATGGAAAGTGTACTTTGTGAAGAATGTCTGAATCTATATGTGGATCAGTTTTGGGCAGGTTTCCAAGCATGCCCGTGTCTCTGAGCTGTGCTTCTGCCTCAGCACTTCAGGTGGATGGTGACTAAAAGTGAAACCATGTTGTGTCTGTGTTAGCTGTCACCAAGTTAATGAGCCATCTTATTTCTGATGGACTTCCATGCTATGGTTTTGTATATTCATTGGCCATCTCAGCAGGAGGCCACGGGTAAAATAGCAGAGGAGCTGTAAGTCTCTGATTTAGCAGCAGAGGTCGAGTGTCTAAATTATAACTGACTGGGTTAGCGGAGCTGAGAATTGTGCTGAGCTATGGTAGCTCTTTGACTCTTCTGAGCACTTTAGACACCACTTCTGTACTTTACCCCTGTTATTTTTTCCCTACAATGAAATATTTAGCACATAAAGGGAGGAAAAGATATTTTAATATGCACCTTTTGAAAATATTAAGCCTAATTTTTCTGGGGGACTTTATCAATCATCACTTGATCACTTTCAAGAAAATATTACTGAAATGTATTTGCTGTGTCTGTTAATTGATTGCAGAAAGAACACCGCCCCCTCCCAATATTTATTTACAGATTTTGTTTTGCTTCTGTTTCTTTGAATTAGGGCTGTAAAGGGTGTCCTTTCTGAGTAAAAGAGCAGCGTGATTGTTGAACAGATGGTTGTGTGGATGTAAACAGCTCTTGAACTTCATGTTTAGTGACTAAGTATCTGCACTGTATAGCATCCAGTACATGTTAGTATATCATTAACCTCACTTTTAGTGCTACAGGGACTTTGTTTTCAAAGGGAATATTGCAACAGCACTCCCTGCAAAAGTGTGTTTCATGGTCCCCAGATACCCTTCCTATAGCAGTGCATGGAGGAAATAGCACATTCTTCCATAACCCATTAGGAAGGAATTCTTAAGCATCTCAGCAGAGGAACCACCATGTGGGCTCTGTCAGGAAAACCCAAAAGTTTGAAAAAGTAAGTGCAAATTTGACATACCAAATGTATAATTTAGATTTTAGTATTTCTGTAGCATCCAATATTCTGTCATTTGGCCCATAGGCTCAAGCCTGAATTAACTCGAGACAGTCTCAACCTTCATGGAAAACTCAGGGGCAGAAAGTACAGCAGAGATTACCAAGTCTGCTCTTGTGCCCCAAGGTGAGATCTCTGTATCTATGTCATACCTGATAAAAGTTTGTCTGACTTGTTCTCAAAGACCTCCAGGGATGGAGATCTCTTAAGATCTCTGCAACCTCACCAGACAACTGTTCTACCAACTTCATAGACCTTCTAATTAAAAAGCCTTTTTCTTAACGTGCCATCTAAAGCTTCTGCTCTACAAATTAAACCGGTAGCTAATTGTCCTCTGACAAGTACTCGTGTACACTGTGAACATGGAGAAGAGATTATTCTGTAGCTCTGCCTTCTCACATGAATTTCATTTCAAGGAAACATAAAGATGGCTGTGTTTAAGCAGTAGACATGGTATTAAATTTTGATGGCAAGGACTGCAATTACGTGATAAGATGGAGCCAGGTTCTTTTTGGAGTTGCAACGGGTACAAGCTGGAACATAGGAAATATCAGTCACCTATATGAATTTTTTTTTTCCCCCTTTACTGTAAAAATGGTCACATATTGGAACAGTTTGCCCAAGTGAGTTTCAGAATCTTTATGCTTGGAAATACTCAAAACAAAGCTGGATGAAGCAGAGCTGCTTTGTGCAGGAGCACAGACTGCATGACCTCCCCAGCCACATTCCTTTCAGCCTAATTTGTGCTGTAATTCTCTGTCACAAATTTTTTCATCCAGTGTGCCAGTTGACAAACCTTTTTTTTTTTTAAAGTCCCATGAACTTACTGAATATAGGTAGCTGTTCTTACTGAACGTCCCTTATTCTGACTATAGTTTTAAGTTTTACAAAAAGTTAGAAATCAAAATTAAACCTAGAGTCTTAGTTAACTGCACACTTTTTTCCATATAGCATGAGGTGGGGATTTATATTGTCATGGTTTTATTTTATATTGATTTTATTTCAAAAATCTCATCACTTTACTCAGATAATTAGTGATAAAATTTAATGTCTGCTCAGCCTGTCTGTGACTTCCTGCTGAATTCCTGACCTAATAATTAGAAATCAGAGAGAGGGATTATTTGTCTTCTGAGAGTCAAGGGAGATGGACTACTGCTGCCAACCACGAATTGTTGAAAAACCTGAGGGTTACTTTTAAAAACTGTTGCTGTTGCTGCCCACAGCCACAAATGAAAGATGAAACAAAAATGGTTTTGGAGTTTGTATCATCAAGATTTCTCTTGTGAAAGCTGAAAGCAGATCATCTTCTCCTCAGCCATGATGTAGACTTTTGTTGAAATGGAATTTTATAGGTGGTACCTTTTGGTTTCCTAGGACACTTTGTTAAATTGATGGTTGGTGTTAACAGCTGTATGTGTTGAGGAAGGTATTTCGAGCTCATCTCATCTCAAGTTCTGGTAAACTCCCATGTCATACTGAAGATTTTTAGAAACAATGATCTTGAAATGTGCTTCCCTCTCTACTACTTTAGTTCTTCAAAGAAGGGATCATGAGCAGAGGACTTTGTTTTAGGATGGGTGGGGGGAAAGAAAAAAAAAAAAAAAAGGCTTAGACCTTGGTCTGTTTAGCTCAGAAAACCATCAGAAAGATGGGGAGCAGAAGTGTGATGCCAGATGCTATAATTTGCCAATAGAATGTAAATGCAGATGGAAATCACAGTGTCTCATCCCATTCCAAGTGTACTGTCTCCTTCACCATTAAAAAGGTAAATTTTACCTCCTTTTTTTTTTCCCCCCAAACTTCAAGAAATTGTCAAATAAAAGAGT
Organism: Cnemophilus loriae; assembly: GCA_013397755.1. Lineage (NCBI taxonomy): Eukaryota > Metazoa > Chordata > Aves > Passeriformes > Corvidae > Cnemophilus > Cnemophilus loriae. The sequence goes on along the minus strand of VZTF01003400.1, from coordinate 1,175,261 downwards.
ACAAAAATCGTTTCATGCTTGTGAAAATACAGTCACTAAAAGGCAATGAAAGTGTGGTACTGGAAGACTTTAGAGGAAAGAACAGAAATAAGACAGACAATTTAATTCTGTTCTCTCTGGCTCCCCAGTAGACCTTGTAGTAATAAAGTGATGGTTGCATACTCAAAAGTGAGTACCAGTTTTTAATCTTCAATCAGAGCTTGACAATAATGTAATGAGAAAATTCAGAAGGGAAAATTTTTGAGCAACTCTGCAAATCGTGTGAAGAGAAACTTCTAAATTAAAAAGTTAATTTTGTTATTCTAGAGACTTTCACTGAGTTTAAAATTCTCTGTAGAAGTGACCTAGCAGAAGCTTTATTTCAAATTTTACCTCCTTTTTCTCCACCTTTTCATTTGAAGTGTTCACCCTTATCTGTTGTTCTCTTGTGAGGGAATGTATCTCTGGATACTTCCTCAGATTTTAGGAGAATACTGTAGAGTTTCAGAGAACGTTTGTTTCATCTTTTCTTTCCTCATCTGACAAATTAAATATACATTAATGACTCCTTGCTGTTTCAAGAATTCAAATGGATAAACAAATTTTTAAAGTCCCAGTGCTGAACTTTGAACAGATGCAGTTGTCTTTCCAAATGTTAAATAATCATTGACTTTAAATAGGTTTAGTTTTAAAAATGCAAAACTGATGCAGTTCAACTAAAAGTCTCTTCCTGCTGTTTAACTTTTACTCCGGATTATGAAGATGCCATGATTTCATTAGTTTTCTAGTTACTCTTGTCTTCCAGGGTTGCCATGACCTGATTTTTTTTTTTTATGTCAAACCAAGCAGAGAAATGAGGATGTGGAAGGAAAACTTCATAGTATTAAACAGCCAAAATATTCAGGTTAATTGGGTATTTGTAGAGGTACTGAACTCATCTTTAACTTAAATTCCCCCAAAACCCCAAGGCATTCTTCATTTCTTTTGGGGGTTTTTTGCTTTTTCTCAGTTAGGAGGTATCTTTTAGTAAAGACTAACCAGTTTTTTACAATAGTGGGCCTCCCTTACATCTTCTACACCACTACTCTAATTACTGGCTTAAATAGGAAAAACCGATTTTAACCATGTATTTTTAAATCCACTTGTGTCATGAACACTAGCAACAGTGGCCTTTTGGGGGTTCTTATTGTGTGTTTCACTGTCTGATAGTACTTTTGCCTGAATTTTTCTTAATGCCATTCTAATTTTCTTAGACAAGTCTTGTTCTTAATCTATGTCTCACTATGTCCAATAGGTTTTTTCATTAGGTTTCGATATGTATTGCCTCCTGTTGGTTGCAAAAGCCTAAAAGATTTTCCTCACAGTACTTGGAAAAACAAAAGCTTATTTCACATGTGGATTTAAAGCACCTCAGTGTGTCCCACTCACTGAAAAAAGTGGGAGATGACACCAAAGATGCTTTAACCTCCCAGAGAAAGAAAATCTGCTGAAAAACCTGCATTAGTGACTCACTGTGGAGATGAACTAGCCTGCCACCAGCCCCAGCTATCTCACTGTGGATTTTGCTTAGCACACGAAATTTACATACTCTGTCAGTGTTCAAATTGAATGAGATGCTCATAATTGTTAAATGAAATGCAGCCATCTCAGTTGTGTTGAAAGGTCAAAGCTAAGGCTAGGAACGAGATTCATTTTCCTGTACTATAGGTGGCAATGCCTAAATGTGCTACTTTGTGCACCCAGCACTTCAGCCTGAAGCTGTTAAATGATTTCTAAATGCCAGCAGACAGAAACTCAGGAGCAGTGCCGTGACCCTTTCTCAGATGAGTAAATCGGGATGTTGGGGTTAAATGACTTGTTGGAAGTCCCTGGGGTGAATCAGTGATGATCCCAAATTTCTGATGGCAGGCTGTCTTCTCTCACAAGTGCTGGAGAGATGGGATGGTACAAGTGTATCTGTGCAGGAGGCAGGATGTTCTCCAGCAGCAGCTGGCAGTGCCGCAGGACAGGCGGCCTGAGAGGTCCCTGCGCGGCTGTCTGGAGTTTCTGCTTCGTAATGAGCATTCATTCATGGGGAGGGAAATCCGAAATGTCTGGCAGTTGTGGCTGGAAGCTAATGCTTTGTTCACGGAGATCTGTGTTTTAATGCTGTTCATGTTTTCATTTCGCTCGTTAGGGCTATAAAAGAGGCTGCATTTTTTGGCAGACGGACGTAGCCCTTGCTGACTGAGAACCTAAGGGAATTCAAACTTCAGCCACCCTACTGCTGAGAAAAGGTGGTTATGAGGGTGGTTACAAGGGTGGCTGCTCGCTGCTGGTGCAGGAGGTGAGGAAAACTGAGGCAAACCTGGCAAAGCAGTCGCTCCTCAGGGTGCTGCTGTGCCACCTCGGGGGATGGATAACACTGGTGGCGAGCCCTGTGCCTGCCTGCCAAGGTGCAATTAGGCCAAGGGCGTATGTCTGTGCTGTAGCCAGGAGTGGATTACAGCCTGGAAAACACACCTCGGCTGCCGCTGAATAAATCAGCTGGGATAAGAATCCTGCCTGAGACACGGCATCGTGGGCTTGTCTCCTGAGTCCCAGCTGCCAGGCTTCTGTGCAGCACTGTGGAGCACAGTGCCCAGACACAGCGTCACTTACCCCTGCAGTCTCCTCAGTCACCTGATTGAAGTCATAATCTTGTTTTACACTCAGCCAACCTTCCCCTCCGCACCAGCCTCGTTGCATGTGAGGGCACAGGCCCATAGGATAATTCAGGTTGAAGGGACCCCAGAATGTCACCCAGTCCAACCTCAGTTCAGCTACAAGGTCAGGCCAGGTTACCCGGGGCTTGCCCAGTGAAACTCGGAGGAACAAGTTGCCAAAGTACTAGAAGCTAATTAAAGCTTCATGAAGCATGTCACAAGCAGGAAAGCTCACAGAGAGTGGGAAAGGGGAGGCAAGGGGGAGACTGATGACAGTTCATGACAAGAGGAGCAGAAAGACAACACTATAGCAGGAAAATTCTTTTCCTTGCATCACCAAGGGTCTCAAAGGGGATCTGGCAGGTAGATTTCCATCCAGAAACTGTTTCCTTGGTAAGCCTGAGAAACTATTCAGACTGCTGTGACACTGTAAGAGGACTTTTAAAAGTTTTTTTTCTTTGACTGATGACATGAAGTATAGGTAAAACAAGAGTCACTGGTATTCCTTCAGTGCTGTGAATATCAAACTGCTCAAGCTTAATTGTGATACGGAATCAAACGCTCTGTCAAGGTCACCTAACGGCCCTGATTGTTGAAAACTGGTGGGACATACCAGGGAAAGGATTACTTTATATATACCCCACGCCCTTGCCTTTTTTTTTCCCCCGAGTGTTTGCTGGGGGCTTCTGTCAGAGACAGACTGGGAGAGAGGCATGGGGAATAATAAGTGAAAGTTTCTGTGATATTGGCTCTTGGAATTGCCACCGTGCTGCGCGTTCATCAGGCACTTGTGCCTGAAGGCTCCTGCTGCGCTAGAGGCTTACTGGCTTTAGTGAAGTAAAATCATGTGCTTTCGTCTCAGTAATTTGCATATGACACCATCTTAAAATACAAACTTCAAAATCTGCAGCAGGAACAGTGCTGTTTGTATAATGCCTAAACAGTGCTTCCGACTTTGAATTGAGATTTTGTGTGCAAATGACAAAATACCAATAGCTCAAGCTGTCTATTATGGCCAAGTGGAGCAGGAGGGAGAATATATAGAGAGTAGGATTGATTATATTGAAGAGAAGAAAAAAGGATTTGCATAGTTTCTGTGTTAGGACTTAATATCCACATATATCTTCAAATAAGCACAGTGTAAATGTTCTCTGTGGCTTTTTTTCATGCAAGATGCTATTTATGGTTAAAGGTATGGAAGGACCCTTTCATATTAAAACTTCCTGTTCTTTTGATTTACCAAAAGTTAAGTAAAGAAAGGAAGATTAAAGAGGAAGGAAAGTCTAAATAGATTTCTGTTTCTGGAAGCAGAGACTACAAAACAGCTTTTCAAGCAGGGCATAAATTATGCTCGCAAATAAGCAGCACAGTCTTCACAAGTGTTATGTCTCAGAGCAGCTCGGAGACTTTCACATGTAGAGATTTAACTATATTTGATGTCTCAGTTCCTAATAGGAAACTTCCACTAGTTCCTGAATAAAAATGGTTTTAAAAAATGGGCAAAACCCCACCAAACAAAACAACAACAAACAAAAACACCTATAAGACTAAACTGTTGTCAAGTTTTTAATGTAACAATTTCTTTTATGGTTAATGCATTAAGTTGTTAACTTCACAAATATTTTACTGGTTAATATAAATGTTTATAGCTTAAAAGGGTTATATGTGCAGAGAAAAGAATAAGATTTGTGTGCATTTCCTGCACTAAAATACTCTTTTAAATCAGACAAATCTTAGTGAATGGTACAAATCACAAAACAAGGGAGAAATGCCCTGCTTCACTAAAAGTTGAATTAAAAGCTGGTATTGAAGAACACTGAGGTATTAGTCAAAGTGAAGGACGAAAATATGACAGTAGAACTTTGAAGCTGACGTGGTGAATCATTCACTCATCAAATTTTGGAAATTATTTTGTTTTCTTGTTTCTGTTTTGTATTTCTTTATGCAAAGTACTCTGTTCCTGTGAGATAAAGTTAATTATTCGAGAGATTCATTCCAGGCTCGTGTGCTGCTTGTCTAATACTGAAGCCAGCAGCCAGAGCTGTGGCACATCTGCAAGCTGCACTGTTGGCATCTTCACTTCCAGGAGTGGGTTTGGGTAGAGTTGACTTGTGAAGTGGTAAATCTCTGATACCACAGGGATGACTACACCCCGTTGTGATGCATCAGCTGTTGATCAGTGCAGTATGTGGGAGAGCAGGTGGGGTTTGTCACAGGTGGGGTGAAAAAAGGCCAGAGTTTGACTTAGCCTGCTTTTAAAAGTTTAATTAGAAATTCAGTGTGTTTGTAAAGTATCTTGCCTGTACGAAGCAAATGGAGGTTGTGTGGATTTCTCAAGGACAAATTAGCGCTGCTCAATTTCTATCTTCTCATAAACAATTCCATTTTCAGCACATGCATCTTTTAATATCAAGCAATTGCATCTGCTCAGTATTTAAAAGGTGAAAAAGCATTGCTTGAAGTTTAAAGACCACTGGTCTAGTATCACTAAACAGATCTTGAAAGTTCTTAAGAAATTGCTGTTCCCCAAGGATGAAGCTGAGTTCATTAAAGCACTTTTTTCATCGACATAATCCTAGATGGCCTATTAACAAATAAGCCTGCTGACTTGTTTAAGATTATTTCAAGTGGAAATAGGATTGGTCACCTAGTGGAAATAATAGGTTTCTGTGTAGATTGGATTGGTAGGTGTTGCCCAATTTGAAACAATTACTCTTATCCAAATGTATTGTTGACACAGCTAAAATTTGCATAGAACTTTTTGTTCATGTTCTTTGCCACTCCTGTTGAGCAGGATAGATTTCATCTAAGAAGAGCTGGGATAACTTTAATTTATTTTAATAAACTGGGTTGAATCGGGAATTGAAATTACAAAGATTGTACTGCAAAGATAAAATAGGCAGCAATAGCCTATGGCACCCACTACGAAGGGTGGGGATAGAGGGGAGGTGCTTCCCAGAAAACTTTAGTCCGGGAAAAAAAGCATTTGCAGATCGTGAAGCTGAAAATGTGGTTACATGTGGTGTTTATGAAGCCTTCCAGTGAAGCTGCATCACCCTTTCGGGCAGGTGGTCTTGATAGAAGTAACGTGAGCTTGGACAGCAGTCCTTGGATCTGTGAGAGCAGCTGACACGGAGGAAACTGAAGGGCATAAATTGGCGAGGAATAGAGCTTGCCTTGCCTCTGGGTGTATATGCTCAGCTGAGTTGAGGGAAGAAATGAACATGTGGTTTGAATGAGGTGAAGCCCTGCCTTGATGCTCAGTCATTTCAGTTCACTGTTGGGGCTGATAGGCAGTTCAGAAGGTCAGAGGTGCAGGGGTGGTGCTCTGCAGGACTTTGGCTGTGTGGAAAACCGGGCAATTTGGGTGCTGGAGGCTGTGAGAGACAACAAATCCATTTGGAAGCAGAGCTGTGCTGTTGGAGAGCTGTCCAAAGGGTGCAACATCAGGTTGCTAGGGATAACAGGTAGGATTCACCTCTGGGATGTGAGTTGAGTTTGTTTCATCCCAATTCTATTCTTGATTCGCCTTGTCGTTTCAGAAGTGCAGAAAGCTGTGGTGTGTTTGTGTTTGCCTGTGGTGTTCTTGCCTAGACTGCAAGCTGAAAACTGTTCTCACAAGCACATGGAGGTTTGTTTGTGAAGCTGTGCTTTCTGAGGGGATTAGTCTGAAGTGTGAAATAACTGCTCCTTGCTTCTTCCCCATGTTTTTTTGTGCCAGTTGAAGCAATTGTTGCCATCTGTCCTGTATTTTTTTCCACTGCAGCTGCTTTGGGAATTTTCTAGCCTGAGTTAGTCTTTTTTACTTTTTGTAGAGTAGGGACCTCTTTAGTACGAAAAGAGAAGACAGCAAGCAGTGGGCTTTAACCTTTTTAAATGGCAGGTCTCCTGAAAGGAATACAATGCACAGGCGCAAATTAAAATCAAGGAATTTGGGAATGTGCGAAAGTGACAGGAAACATCATCTTTTTGTGCTTTCTGTATTTATCTTAGGCTTGTCAAAATGAAGAGAAGAACCATTCCACAGAAGAACTTAGCAAGTCTGAAATCCAGGAGGAACTGAAAAAGGCTAATAGCCTCCCTAGTTTGACTCCTGGAATCAAAACAGCAGATAAAGACAAGCAACCCCGAGAAGGCTTTTTTCATTTCCTTGGAAGCTTATTTAATATTGCAACGAAATCTTCTTTGGTGGAATCTAAACCCTCTACCTTCCAAGATGAACCCAGCAGATGTGAAAAGGATTTACAGAGCACAAATAGCCTTCCAAAGGACATGCAGCCAGAGCAGCCGAAAATTGAAGAGCCTACAGCTAGGAAAAAAGAGGATTCTGTAAATAAAGATGATGCCATCTTAAATAATACTGGGAAAGATATCACACGGGATCTTCAAGGAGGCTGGAAACAATCCTCAGATACAGAAAAGTAAGTTGTATAGTTTATTTTTAAATATGTTAATGTTTGTGTGTGTGTGTGCACAGAACTATGCTGACTGTGTTCTGCTGAGTGCATGACAAATGTCATTTCTAAGGGTGGTTGGAGTGTCCCTGGCTTGACTTTGTGCAAAACTCCACTAGCAACTGCCGTAAATAAATGAGGAGGGGAGAAGTGAACTGCAACAAAATATAACTTTAAAGAAGTTGTTTAGAAGTTTTCTGATTAGATGTGGCATTTACAAATATGTTAAGAAAAAAAAAGTGTAAAGAGCTTATTTCCAACCATATTATGGCCTATATAGAGGCTTGAATGTTTGTCCTTTTTATATCTCAGCAGTTTGATAATTTTACTTCTGCAAGTAATGTTTTCTCACTTTTAAATAATCTTTCGTAGTTTATTTGACTTGGTGATTTTTGCATATGTGATTTTTTTCCCCTAGTTCTTTGGCGTTTTCCTGTGATGTAAAGAAGGTTAGGTAAAGCATGCAATTTCAAATAGCCCAAATATGGAGCATTCTTTACAGTCCNAAAAAAAAAAAAAGTTATGACAAGGGCACCATTGTGTGTTTGAGAGCAGAAAAATTAAAACACTGGCTGTGGTCAACACTGTGTATTACAAAACCTTTTCTGAATGTCATAAACGTAGGTGTTAGTTTTCCAAAAGCATTTGTAGCTGTTATGCTGAAAACTTGACTACAAGTGGGTCAGCACAGCGTAGATTTGGAGTTAGGTGTGAATGTGTGCCTCTGGTACCTGTCCAGCTTTTGATAGGTGTGTACAACATGGACTCGTTTGTGGGCAGTGGATCTGCAAGTGATGATTGCTCAGGCTTTCAGTATGGCCCAGAGCATTTATTTCAGATTTAAGCAGAAAGTAGTGACTGAGGGTAACCAGTAAGTCTATCACAGTGCTCTTGCTTGCATTGCAGAATGGGGGGATGGACTCAGAATAAACACCTTTTCTTCTTTTAAATTTTTTAAATTAATTTGAGTTGTGCTTAGTCTATTTTTTGGTGGCATATGAAGTGTTTCATCTCCATATGGGAGGTCAGAGACACCCAAAAGAGCTGCTTATTGAATTCCACTTCCATACCGGGGATGTCTCCAGCACTTTGCCCTTACCTATTACTCAGCAGAATAATGATTTGAAGCTTTGAATGATTTGATTTATGTTATAAATGCACAGGTTGATCAGGATATGAATAGGCGATGTGATACCTATTTAGGTGAAGTTAAAACTGTATTTCCACCTCCAAAATACAGTAATTAATAGTAATAATGGCTGTATTCTCATGAGCACTCTGGTTTGGTCTGACGTGGTTGACTGGTTTTTATCCCAGATTCTTATCATGGTATCACACATCTGACTGTGCTTTTTCCAAACCACAGCTCAGTACCACCATTGCTTTGATCAGTGCAAGTTCTCCTCTCCTTAGCTGTTCCCTGGAGAGGCTCAGGAGTGTGGTGTTATTTGCTCTAGTTCCTGAGCAAACTGTATTCCCTGAAACCTGTTGGACGGGCTGGGTTGCAGCATCAGTCTCTTGCTGCTATTTGCTGTTTCTGTAGTATGTCCTGCAGTCTGTATGCACAATTTACAGGGTAAGATGGATCTCATTCCCCTTTTTCTTCATGTGAATTCTTCATAAAAATGTAAATTAATAAAAGAAGACATTTATCAAAGTTTGCAGAGTTTGGGAAGTGTGGGTGTTAACTCACTGAAGTGACTTCTTTGCTCTGTGCAAAAATTTTTGAGTTATTTTTGTTTTCCTGAAGTCAAAGTTACAGTTGGATTTCTTCAATTGTCCATCCTTTGACATTGTCCTGTATTGTTAGATGATCTTTGCAAACCAGTGTAGATTTTTTTCAGTATAGTTCGCGTGCCTCATGGCCAGGCAAGCATGTGAGAATATGTGTTGCTAGTTTGGAGGTAAGGGTCAGTTAGCCTGTACACAGAACGAAGTTTTTCCATGGAAAAGAACTCTTTTAAATGGAAGAAAAATTGTATTTTTTTTTCATTGTAGCTGTTGTAAAATAGGGCAAACATTAAACCAGTCTATGTCCTTTTAAGCTCATTCTCAAAAGTACAGTGTACATTCGGCCCTTTTTGGCTTGGGATACTAACAAGTTAGACAATCTCTGTGTAACTTTAATTATGTTTTTCTCTGCCTGACCACACAATGTGAACTGCTCTTCTGAAGCAATTAGTAAAGAGAAATTGAAATAACAGTGAGGAAGCAGAGGCTTGCATTGTTTACCTTTCTAAAAAGTTTGAATCAAGGATAACTTTTTTTCTTTTATGGTAGTGGTTATGCTGGATTTGTTCTCTTTTACTTTATAAAAGTTTAAAGGATGTAGAGTAGTTTATTATTTCCAGTACTAGCTGGGTTTTTTACTAAATATTAACCAGCTGGGATTCAATTAGCATAGCTAAACTGTAAAAATGCTTTTGGTTGCTGCGAGTTGGTTAAAGAGTCTTGTTGGAAGTGGATTCTACAAGCACATGAGGAGTGATGGGGAGAAGGGGTAAAGATGTAGCACAAAGCAACAGGAAGGTGTGGAAACCATAAGGAGCAAAGATGATGTGAACCTAAAAGTGTTTGAGTTCTAAAAGTCATATGAGATGTGCTAGTGAGCCATTTAAAGCCAAAGGTATTGATTCCATTGATTGTTGCATTAAACTGCAATTTTAGCATTTCCTTTCGAGGCAGGATGTAGCAGAGAGCTTTACAAATCCTTGTGACCACTGCATTATTAATCTCACAGCAGTTTCCTTTGTCATGAGGAAGATGTAAATGAATTTGTTAATTCTAAACTACAGTGAAATACTGCGTTAGGAGCTGTCTGTGGTTAGTGAGGAGGTTGCAATGATAAGAGGAAGAGGGATGGTTGTTAGATTGCATAATCCCCATTAGAGTTGTTTAAAAAAGAAAGCCTAAACCAAACAACCTTTCAGATTTTAGAAACCTACCAAATGGTCTCAGATGCTTCTACTCAGACAACCTCATTCTCCTCATATCCTTAAAGCAATATTTGGTGAAATACGAGGATATCAGAGTGCTCTGACCTGTAAACTGAGGTTAACTTTGCCCTCAGTGGGAGGTCTGGCACTTGGTAAAGACTCCAGTTTCCAGGCCTTGAGCCAAGGAAAGTGGAATTCATGAGCTCAGTCTGTGGAGGAGGGACAAAATGTGTAGGTCACATTATTCCTCCATCACTTTGGCTGGTTGGCTCAGAGGTAATTTGGTCCTTTAATCCCAAAAGTGGCAAGTGGTAAAGGAGGAGCACAGAAGACAAAACCATGATAAATTTGGCAAAGTCTCTAGACAGCAATTACTGTGGACAGTAATTGCATCACAGAAATGAGTGAGGAGAGTTGGGCTGAGTCTCCAGTTATTTCATCCCTTAGTCTTCTCTTTCTGTGGGATTGTTGAAGGTTTCTTTGCCTTGAAGAAGTGAAGTGAAGGGGAGCAAGCAATTTCAGAGTAGGGTATTTGCTACTTGTAGAAAAACCTCTTACTTAGGTAAGATGGCAACTTCTGAGTAGAATAGTCCCCTGTGGCAGACTGGTAGGTATAAAAGTGAAAACTTCATGTTTACTCTTGGCCTTTCACTCCTTAATGATGTTAAAAGCTGACCTGTAACTGATGAAATAAGCCCTAAAAATAAAACCATGGAACAGTGGGGGTGCACTTCACCTCATTTCTGATTGCTGAAAGTCTACATGAGAGAGATGGCGGTTTCATGAAGTAGGTGACAAATACCAAACACAGATTTGCCCCATTATCTTTCTCTCCTATAACATAAAATTCATTCTCTTACACATATATTGCCTGTCACTGAAAAGCAACAATTTGGCTTCAAAATTGAGAATGGGCTTCCTGTTGTGAATACCTGCCATCTTCTCAAGAATCCCAGTGGTGGTAATGGCTGGTACCTTGTGCAGGGGACTGAGGACAAAACTTTGGCAGGTGTTTTCCTTTCCCCCTGCCCCAAAGACTGATGACACAGATCTGTTCTACTGACTGCTTGCTATTTGTCTTATCTTCCAGTACTTTTTTTTTTCTTTGTAATATCCAGTAACAATAAGTAGATGTCGCAAGTAGTGGTGTGCAGAACAATAGTGCTTGTGAAACTGCACAGCTTGTTCTAGAGTTCAGCAAGGAGGAGCTTTATTGCGTTGCTGAACATGGCTGAAGAGGCAAAAATCAAAATTGTACCTACTCTGAATGTTTTGATTAAATAATCCTGGTTAAGACAGTTAATACCCCAGTTCAACAATTTTAAGATCCTGTCTTCTTCCTTGTGTTACGAACCTTGTAGACTTGGAAGTGAGAAAGAACTCTGAACCCCACAACTGCAAGGATTTTCTAGCTGTAGGTAAAAGAGGGGAGTGGGTGATTTCAAAAGCAGAATCTCAAAACATATGTTTACATTTCACATCCTGCTAAGAGCCAGGTACTAGGAATAATTTAGTGAGAGCATTGCAAGCAATTTCATTCAGAAGGGAGGTAGCCTTAAGGAGAAAGAAATTTCAGTCCGTTTACAGTTCTACTGTGTTACACATTATTGGAGTTTGTGAGGGAATGGGGTTTTTTTATTAATTTTTAAGTCTAGTAAACCTGTTGCTGTGCATCTAATTCATGTATTTAGCATTAGTATTAGCAGTTTGTATTTTCCACCTTGGTACTGTCAGAAAATCCTGCTCTTTTATTTTGCCCTGATAGAAATACATCTGATAAAATCCTTCAGGTTTACATAATTCTGGTTAATAGGTTTGTTTTAGAGCTTGTAATCCTCCTTTGTGTTGCCTGTCAGAGGCAGGCTTGTGGTGATAACAAAACACAGCCCTTAATTTGTCTGATGGATTGTTGTGTATTATGGTTTTGATTTCAGTCAGTAGCAGCAACATTCATCTTTCCCTATAGATGCCTTTGGCAGAAAATCAAGAGTAAATGAATGGAAATCAATCACTTTTTTCTGAGCAGTAGTCTCATCAGGTAATTCCTGAGGAATAGTGTAGAGGAGTGGGGAAGCTGCTGCTCCTGCATTTGTTGGTGTTGATTTGTTGATCTTTTGATGGCTTTCTGGCCGTGGAAATGCAGTGTTGTTCAGTTGCTGGTGCTCAAGTGGACAGGGAGTCACTGCTGAGAGTGACCTGCTGCCACTTGAGAGGGGCATAAACTACGTGGGCAGCTCCACCCTTCTAGGTCAGCCAAATACCACCCAAAATAAGAAGGCTGTCCCAGGGAAGGAGCAGGATCATCCTGCCCTTGATTCCCCTGTGGAGGGTGGTCGCTCTCAGGGCTGTGCTGTAGGAGAAATGCAGACCCCAAAGCATTTCTCTATCTGCTAGAGAGGGGTGCCTACCTACCAGAGATGGGATGTGGTCCAAAGAAAAGGTTCTTGTTGGTGCCAAAGCAAAGATTTTTTGTGTTTCTGAAGAATGGAACTTTATATTTTAAGAGTAATTCTTAACAGATGCGTGATGCAAAATTGAGCTAAAGAAATGAAGTCAAAAATTAATTCACTGGATTGTTTTTTCTATTGAACTTTTTTTTTAGTAGGGTTGTTGAGCTGTGCAATGTATTCAGCTGAGTCAAACCCTTTGCTTTCCCTACCACACCTGAAGGTACACTCTTGCTTGAAGAGAGTAAAGGGATGCCCTGGCTTTAGTTCTTCATTACATCTCAGAAGAGGCCGAGAGGAGTGGCTTTCTTCAGCCTTAAGATGAGAAGCTAAGGGGAGACCTTACTGCTGTCCCCAGCTCTTGCACACCAGTGAGAAGCAGCACTGGCTGTGCTTGTCCCTGCTCCCTAGGAGGGGCAAGTCCTGGGCACCTGAATCCCTGAGCGTCACAGAGGAAAACAAAGGGGCAGCAGGTGAGGATACTTCCCCCAGGTATGGGGTAGGAAGGCTGGCTCCTGCCAGGTACTGGGGAAATAGGGCAAGAAAGAGCTAGGAGTGATCTCAGGCTCTTTGTGCTGGTCTTGGTCTCACAGCCTCTGGTGTTCCAGGTCAGCCTTGATGTGTGCTCTCTTCCTTCAGACTCAAAGAATAGGTTTTCCCAGATGTGGGAGATAATCAAGAAGTACTACCCTAAAGGGCAAGGGGAAGTAAAAACATTCCTTCCAAGGTCACAGAGACTGTGTTTGCTTTTATTAAAATTGTCGTTGACTCTTAATTGCCTTTATGGAACTTTAGCTTTGAAATTTCCTGCAGAATCAACTGCATGTAAATCACTTTGTTCAACCAAACTTTTGACCTTTTCAAACGTACACTGGACGTCCCAGGACACTAAGTATTTCAGACTGCAGATTTAAATCACGAAGCTATCCCCTCTGGCTAAGAAATAGTTTTCTTTCATCTAAGTTGTGTGTGGCAACTATTCAGTTAGCCCACAGTGTCTTTTTCTCCAGTAAGTCTTTCATTTTTCTCATTTATTAATATCTTACATGAGCGTAGGAACCAGGTGGCTGAGTAAGCTGGATTCCACCAGAAGGTGTTTCAAAGTGACTTTAAGGTAGTTGTTTCCAGATGAAGTACCTTAACATAATTTTTCAAAAAAGCTGTCAGTTGAGCGGAAAAAAATTAAAATAAACAACAGCGTAATTTTAAGATGGTCAGAGAGGGGTAGACAGGAACCATAAGAGTCATACTGATCTAGATCAGTGATTTTCAGCCTGTAGCCTGCAGATCGCTCTGGTAGCTCCCTCTATGGGGTTTATGAGAGGAGATTGGGGTAATCATGCACAGATATGCTTGTAAAAGCAGAAGACTGCTGAGCTGAGGAGAAAATACCTGGAAGAATGAGGTGTGAGGGGAAAATTTGGCATGGCATGTTTTGGGACAGGCAGGCTGGTCAGCAGTGCCCTGCTGTGCAAATGAACTGTGCTGCTGGGGGCGTGAGATGCTCTATCAGCCTGTGTGGTCTTCCTCCTCCTTTTGGAAAATGTGTAGGGCTCTCTGCTTTCTGCATTATTGTGTGGTACAAACAGGGTTGAAGGGATTGCCCTCTCGATGGCGTACACTTGAAAAAATGCAAACAATGTGTTCTTTACAGGTGCACTGGAATGAGGCATTCAGGGTAGCAGTTCTCCTCCTGTTTCCAGCCTTCCAAATCAACTACACTGTTTTATAACCACTGCCACTTGGGCAAGTTACACAAGATGTCTGTCAAATGAGATGTCAGAACATGTTCCACTCTCCTCCTTGAGTTAGTCCCCCTTTAACTTTTTATATCTTTTTCACAATAGAAGAAATATCTACAAGCACCTACTTTTGACAAATTTAACGTAACTCATGTTGACATCCTCTCTTGTTGCTGTCAAAGTCTTTTGTGAAACTGATTTAAGGCTTTATAGGGAATTGAATAGTTTCCTGTGAGGACAGGAAAGAAGGAATCTCCTAGTATTTGAAACATGTGACAGAATGCACACTGAGTTCTTTGTATAATCAGGCTTTCATCTGCATCCTCACATGAGCTGAAAAAAAATTTCCAGTACGAGTTTTTAAGGTAAGTTCTGAAGTGACATATTCTTTTGGTGATCAGAAATGAAACAAGTCTCTAGTGACACTTTCAGAAGATTTTTTTGTGGCACAGCCTGCTTCTAAATTTGTTTCATAAGACTTACAGCTGAGTTGCTGGTGCTGCATAGGAACATGGGTTTTCATTTTTTAAATGTCTTGGTGTTGCATGGGAGCATTCAGAATGAATATGCTTCTATGTGCTCTGAAAGGAAATGCATTAGGACTAAAAGGTCTGCCGGCAAAATTTTTTTATAATACACTGAGCAGCAAATTCTTTATCAAAGGTCAGCGACCCTGGAGTTGCCTTGTCTGTGGAGGAAAGGTTGGTTCTGGTTGAAAATAGAGCTCACTGACAAAAGTCTTGGTAGAGTGAAGCCCGCAGGAGAGCAGAGCTGCATCTTGGGAGACACTGGCACAGGCTGGGGCTCTGCAGCTGAAGCAGGGCTGGAGCCAGTGCTCCTCAGGATTGGGTTTGTGCACGATGCTCCGAAGGGCAAATAACTCGGAGTCTTGCTCAGATTTCAAGTTGATCAACTGGAGCATAAAATTCCTTTAGAAGACAAACAGAGAGCAAAAAGAATTGAGAGAAATTATAAAGGTCGCCACATAGGCAAAAAAGACGCTTCTGAGTACATTTTTTTGTCTGGCCGTCTGTAATAAATAATGATTTGGAGGGATCTGTGGCTCCAGTCAGTGTAGATATGGAACCCAATCATGCTGGGTTCTCCTTGGCATCTCTTCTGTAAAATGTACTTATTCATTACATATCTAGATGCTTTGGTTTCAGAACTGCTGGGTTCACGTGAAAAATTTGAAGGCAGAGTTGGGTATGGGAGACAACTGGAAAGGTGTGTTCTAGGTTGCTTCTGGAGCACTGGTTCTCACCACATGTTTGCACATACATCTGAATTGTCCCCACTGCATATCACACAAAAATATCAACCATGAAATGAAAGACACTCAGTAAAAGTTTAGTGTTGTCGAGCTGTTTATTCAAAGTCGTGCCTTGGTTTTGGCGGAAATGAGTGTTTGGCATCTTGCAGTACCGTTTATATGCTCACTTCAAGCGTGCATCATTACAGTTGATCTGTGCAAGAATCCATAAAACTACTTTTCTTTTTGAGAAATGGTGCCAATGATGTGTTCTGCTCGTTTTCTTAAAAGAAATTTCATCTAGATTCAGGGCACTTGTAGGCCAACTTCTATTTTTGAGGTTGGCCAAAGTATAGAGGAGCTGCTGGAGTTTGTAAAAGCTTAATAGTGATTATTTAAAGCAGGAAAGGTTACTCAGTAAGGTTAATTCTGAATAAGAGCATGATCAGGTCTTACATTCTTAAGACTTATTTTTAGTATGACTATGACTGATGCTAAGTAAATATACTGCACTGCAGAACTCAACAGATCCTTTCCCTCACATTTTTAGGATCTCTGCAGTTTTAGAAAATATTTTCTAATGTAGAAGAAAGTTTTCTGTGAAAAAGTGGAAAATAATAATTTTATTTTTTTACTACCCTTTTTCCCCACCGTGTATTGTTTTTTTCACTCAGAAATGTTTATGTTTCTCTGAAGGGTTGTGAATCCTCAAGTCAGCCATTTTAACCAATGGAGTATGTGATGTTTAGCAGCCACCACTGCTGGTATCTCTGGAAACCAAACTGGTGCTATAGAAGACTAAATGTAGGCATCTAACTTGGCAGGCTGGGAGATGTGCTATTTATACAGGACTTTCCTGTTTCCTCTCTAACTTAATATACCTGGCCAACAAACCCTATATTGAGATTATGCTGTAGCCTCCATCAGAGATGACAGTGAATTTAATCCCGATACAAACTGAATTTTCAAGTTCTCCCAAAGTCTGAATTCCCGTATTAATGTATTTTGGCATTAGCCTAAAGGTACCTGACAATGTAAAACATGCGTATGAATGACTGTTTATATCGCTCTTTTAATGTTTATGCGTATGAATAATTTCACATTTAGTTCACTTGTACTCTGTGTATATTCTTTACTTGTGATTTTAAATAATATTAAGTTCTCTCTTCAAAATAAAATTAGTATTGAAGTAAGAATCTTGGCTCTTAAAATCTTGCCAGAAAAGAGATTCTGTTTTTAGATTGGTGAATCCACTCCATTTTTATATTCTTATATATCTTTTGACATAATGTATACTCAGAATCCATACAGATGAGATTTGAAGTTACAGTTACTCAATGGTACTTAAATGTTTCCCTTTCCTTAGTAAACTTATTTTTTTATTTCTCACTTAAATTATTTGTTCTCAACTCTACACCTGTAGCAACTTCTCAACAAATTGAACTAATGAGGGAAGGTGCAAAGAGCTTTTAGAAGCTGTTAAGCTGTTTTTATATATTGCAATGCTTTTATAGTAGAAATCAAAATCTTAGCCAACACCCTTTGTTGTTGTTGTTGTTGTTGTTACTTTTGCCCAAGAGACTCTTCTGAAATGAGTATGACAATTTTCCAGACAGCTGAATGGCTGATTCCAGCCATTCACTGGGTTAGCAGTTATAGGGCAGACTTTGAAAGGGTTTCTTCTTACTTTAAGTGGAGTCTGAGGCAGAAGGGAGTTCAAGCCTAGTCTGAGCATCTACTTTGTCTTAAGGTGAAGAATGGAAAAGCTGACAGTGACTGATTTTTGCAATAATTCTTTAACAGGTGGAAAAATAGGGAGAAAAGAGAGAACCATGTGAAAGAAAGGTGAGTATTTGTGATGTCTCCTAGTTTTAGGAAAGAAGAAAAACTGCTTCTTCAGAAAATTGAAAGTGACAGGCTCTGAATTTATTCTTAGTATTATCAGAAAGAGCAGTGAAGGAGCAGGATCACAGTTCCTCTGTGGTGATTCTTTCATTTCTTAGTCTTTGCATTCACTGTTTTTTTGCTGCTAAATTTAAAACTAATGAATGGCTAGATCTACCAATTCTTTGTCACATTTCTAGTCTTCCCAATTTGGTATTCCCTCTACCATTCCAAGAGTCTTCATTCTCCATTCAGTCTCTTTCCTTACTACCCTGTGGTTCAAAAAAGCATCCCCTGTTATATACTTTTTTCTTCCTCCACATGTTTTGTTTCTTTTCATCTTGTTTCTTAACAACGTGTTGAGAGCTTGGGTAAAAGTTTAAATTTCAATTCAATATTTTTAGTTAGTACAGTACATTTTCTTCAGTTTTAATGCGCAGGCTTGCTTTAGTAGGATATAACATCTTCAAAACAGGATGATTATTTCCATCTCTGCAAATGTTGCCTTACAGTGACACTTGTCAGTAGTAATTCCCTTGTCTGGTAGAAAATACATGATGAAAGTTGGTTAAGGCAGCATCTGCTTTTTTTGCTTGTAGTGTAAATTGGCTTTTTTTGGTAAAAGGTGGTGTCCATATCATTTGTCACATGAACCTGTATTTAGCAGAAGAAGGAGGAAAACAGTGTTGAGGGCAATCTGCAGTTTGTACTAACCTGTGGAGGAAAACAGTATTTTACATCATCTACAGCTAGTGCTAAGCTTTATTATCATACCAGCTGTTTGTTGTCTGTCCTTGCTGATATTGGTGATCCTTGTTCCAGGCAGACACGACGGAAGCTAGAAGCACCTGCAGTCACGTACGCAACGTATCAGGGTTCTGCAAGGATCAGGCAGCTCCTGAAGAACCAGTCAGAAATTGGAAAAGGAGAAAAGGGTCCTGAGAACAGAAATGCTTCAACAGTCAAAGAAAATGGAGAAGTCCAAACAACTCTGTCTGTGAAATCAGGATGCCTAATAGAAGAAAATGGAAAAGATGAGGGTAAAGATCACCAAGATGATGCCGTGTTAAATTCTTCTGCAGTTAGAGTGGGAAGCAAACAGTCTGGTAAAGCTCAGCATTGCTTGGGCAGGAGTAAACATGAAAGAACCTCAAAGGCCACAGCTTCATCCACTAAATCATGTCATGAGTTAGACTTAAGAAATACACCTGTTTTAGCTGCAGTGAAAGTTAAAAGGACGCATTCTCTAGATTCATTATTGCCATTTAGTAGTAGAAACAGTGGGATCCTAACCAATTCCACTTCCCAGAGTACTCATTCCCTTAGAGTGAGTTCTGCAAACGATGTGGTTGGAGAAGAAAATGGACTGCTGGGAGAAGCAGGAACTCTGTTTCAGACAGACAAAAATGCCACTGCTGACTTGAATAAAGAAAACTATTGTAGTAAAGCAGGTAACAAGGAGTCCCCAAAAGAAATACTGGATGATTGTTTACATTCACCCAAGTCAAAAAGCAAGACAGTTAATGAAGAACTGCAGGTGGGGAAGGGAGAATTTTGCTGTAATCATCAAGTGGATAATCACTCAGAGCGAACATTGGATGTCCAGAGGCTTCATTGCAGTACCACTACATTTCAGCAGCAAGCAGATCAGCATGCCAGGAGAGCCAATAAAGACAGTGATCCAAGAAATGGCAATACACAGAAAATTGTGACAGCTGTGGAAAGAGAGCAAAATCCACAGAACTTTCCTGCTACTGTTTTTCCTTTTAATGAACCAATACCTGCTTCACTCAGCATGGAATACAAAGGAGAAAAGTGCATGGCCACAGGCAATCCAACCACTTCAATGTCATCTGTTGGACATGGTGAAGATACAGTCATGGGCAGGGGGACTCGTAAAGAAGAACTGAGTGAGTCAGGGAGAGCAGTGCATGTACAAAATGGTCACAAGCTAATCCATGTGGAGAATTGTAAGAATACTGCCACACAGCCTTGTCCAGAAACGGAGGGTGAGGAAACAATGGAGGTTTTGTCTGAGGTTGCAGTGGAAAAGGAAAACCTTGCCAATGTGTCCCTGTGTGTACATGGGTGTCAAAGTGTGAAAACAAATTTTGGTGAACTGACTGCACCTCTAACCCATGGATGTACCTCTGTGGTGGTTCCTCATTCTGCCTTGAGATCTGAAGGAAAGCCTTTGACCAACCATTCTGCTTTCACCCATGAAAAAGAAGATGTAGACCTAACTTCTGAATCTCCACCTGTTTCTGAAAATAGGTGTATTCATTTTTCTTCCAAGAAGGAAAACAGCAACAAACTTAGGCTGTCACCCACAGTAATTGATTCTTCATCTGACAAACAAGGAAAAATGCTGCCTTCTGCCACTAACTCTGAAAATGGCCATATTGCTTGTGAAAGGGATAGCTTTATTTTTCCAGCTGCAGAGTCTGGGAGAATAATCCCTGTGGACAGGATGACCCAGGGGCCACCTTGCTCAGGAGACCTGAGAACTTTGTGCCCAGTGAGTTCTCTGGAACCTGAGATAACTCCTCCTATGCTTCATAGCTCTGCTGATGGAGTAAGTGCAGAGGTTGTTTGCATCTCCAGGCCCATTTCTCCTCCTCTGCTATCCAGAGAAACCTCCAACCTTGCTGTTTCTGCCTTGGAGATGTCTGGCACTGCTGAGGGGAACAGTAATTCTTCCAGTCACAGAGCTAGTGATGGGGCAGATGAGGCCTTCTCCGCACAACAGACTGACAGCAGTGTCCTGGCAGAGGCAATTCCATCACCCATCTGTCCCTTGAAATCTTTGGAAACTGCATCTGAGCCAGCCCGTTCTGAGACTGTGTGCAGGGATGCTGTGGGACAGGTGATTCTTGGTGCTTCTGCTGCCTTGGAAGCCCCTTCTGTCCAAAAAGCTGCTGCACCTGCCCAGGCAAACGGGCTCCCTTCTGGGGAAGGATGGGGAGATACCGATGTGAAGGGACAAGAACGTTCTTCTTTCCCAGATGCTGCTGTTTTGCTGAAGAAAGCTGAAGAAATCGTGGACTCGGTTTTACACTTGGCTACAGATGAAATAATAGCAAAAGAAGGCTTTGGTGTCTGCCAGCTTTGTGGGAGCAAGGATGGTTTAATAAATATGGATATTGCAAATTATCAGAAGGCTGAAACTGCACAGCTGGCAGCAGGAGAAATCCAGTCAGCTGTGCAATCATTAAAAGATTTTAATGAAACTGGTGGAGGAGGCTCATCTTCATTTACAGGAAATGAAAGACTGGATACAAATAATCAAGATGAAAAGATATTCTCTTGCATCCCTGATAAAATTGACCTACATAGGGCACTAGCACTCAAAGCAAAAGAAACAGTTGATGAGGTCATTAACTCAGCCGTACAAAAACTGGTATCCAGTCAGCAGCGAGGCACTGAGAAGAAAAGGCTTTCTGGAAAGGTTCAGCCTAAACCTGAGGCTGAAATGCCAAGGACTTTAAATCTGGATATGAGGTTTCCTGCCGACGCTCAGGAGCCAACAAAGATGGATGAAACTCAGACCATAAGTGTAAACTGTGAAAAGGCAGATTGCTCAGGTCCTGCTTTGCTTCCAGATTGTACGGAAAATGGCATAGATTGGCCCCAAAGAGATGAAAAGATACCAAATAATGTAATTACTTGTCAAACGAATGGATTTCTTCCTTCTGGCAGTTTAGCAAGGCCAGAATCAGATCTTCTGACACCAGCAAAAGAGAGGCACGATGGAAAGGTGTGTGACCATCTGGCTGCAGCAGAAATGTGTGGCGAAGTATCAACAATAAGTAGAAAATCTGATGGAACTTTACATTTTATGGATAGAGATGCTACTGCAACTGAAGAAATGCTTTTGTCATTGCAGTTAAGAGGTTCATGCAATAATAAAAATATGCCAGAGTGCACACTGCTGCCAGCTCTAAATGTTAATTTGTCATCTTTTATGCCTGGTGAAGAATGTATTGGCCTGCAGAGTGAATCCAAAGATAAAAGCAGCCCTCAGATGTCTCTGGAAAACAATGCAGAGGACAGTCTGTACGAACACTGTGGGAAAGAGGCTGCAGAGGAAGTACCTGTACAAGTAAAAGCAACCTTACAAAATTCAAAGGAAGTGGAGAGTGAAGAGGAACTAGCAGAAGGGGCAAGTGAGAGAGCAGAGGTTAATATTGGGTTAGATACACAGTCCATGGTATCTGAACTGGCTGTTCCTGGAGAGGGCAGTGAAGGGAAACACTGCTTCAACACAGTCTTTGCCCAAAATAGTGAGAGTCTGAAGCAGGTGCAAATGAAGGATCAAGACATGGAGAGAAATTATCATCTTGAAGAAAATGGCCTGGACTGTAGCAATGACATGAAGGAACCAACAGAACTTTTGGCCTCTTCTCCACTAATTGAACAGTGGGCAAACAGTTCTTTTACCATCATTTATGAAGGTGCTCTTCAAACTGAGAACAAATCTGTTTTGACTGATGAGATGCAAACTGGTTCTCTTTCCCCTTCTGATTTGCCTTCAGATGATACAGATCATCTAAGGTGTGGCGGAGCAAGGAATAAGCAGGAGTCAGCCTGTCTTTGTGGGCAGGACAGCCAGGTGAACGGAGCAGCAGAGAGCCGAGGCTCGGAGTCGTTCCTGAGTGTGGAGGCCAAGCGCTACAGAGTTTATCCTTTCTCTCTGTCTCCCATCTACGAGGACGACAGCTCCCAGGAAGATCTGCTGTCCACGGACGTGTCTCCAGAAAGCCGTCCTGGGGGAGTCTCCAAAGACAGCTCTGAGCACGCTTCTGTGCTTTCCCTCCTCCAGTCGGTGTCTGAGCGCTTGCAGTTCACCGCTCGCTTCAGCAAAGAGGAGGAGGATGAGGACGATGGAGTGGAGGAAGAGGAGGAAGAATCTTCATATGAGGAAAATATGCGTGATGTTGAGAGAGAAGACGACTGCCTTTCCAGTCAGTGTGGAGGGAATTTTAAAGCAACCCCTCCATCAAATGACCAAAGTAGATCTTTTCTTGAACAATCACGTCTTCTTTCAAAAGAACAGCTTGACTCACAGGAGCAACCAGAACAGTTTCCAGATGTGTCTTCTCCCAGTCAGACACCTTGCAAACCAGTTCCAGAGAAAGCTGATGCTGCTGTAACACAGCCTCCTACAAGTGTGTACTACCAGTACTTGAAATCTGCCAGCAAAGGCTCTTCTGAAAAGGGGACCAGGTTTGGAAGCATTCTCCAGGATATGCTGCAGCCAAAGATGCACTGGTTTCAAGACAACGCCGTGCCAAAACTGGGAGAATTGTCAGCGGTAAGATGTCATGTCACATGATACTTATAATCAAAGTGGTTAGCCCAGATTTCAAAGTTGCTGCCTCCCTATTCTCCTTGCTGCTTTTAACTAAGTTTGTATCATGAAAGTAATCAAGAGTTTTTATCAGAAGTTATTAGGCTTTTTAATGTCGTAGTTTTAAAAAAAAGCCAGTCTTCTGATAAAATAATTTTTAAAAGATAACAGTCTTGGTTCAGCATGCAGGTGAAAGTGGTTTAACTGTAAAATAGAATATGTGAACAAAAGGTAAAACAGGGAAATATGAATAATAATAATTTTCTATAATAGCACAAGACAGACTTCTCCATGTTAAGGGCATTTCAACCTGAAGATGATGGAATTGCCTTTTATATGAAAATTGTTCTTTTGTTTCTTTCACTTCTGAGATTAATAGAGCTGTGTTGTCCCAAAAAAAAATATAAATATCGGCTCACTGGGCTCTTTGTTTCATCACAGTGTCTTCTATGAACTATAGCTCCGTTAGCAAGTAAATAACATAACATAGCTGTTTCCATAGATTACCATTTCTTTTTTTAGTTTGCTTAAAGCAATGGCAAATGAGGGTATGAAAACAGCTCTTGCCATGTTTAGAATCTGAAAGTGCCACGAGACCAAATGTGTGACTGAAAAAGTCTTTCCACGATATTGAGAATACTCCAGTCTGTGTTAGAGGTTTCTTTTGTTTTTTCCTCTGTTAAGAAATGCAGTTTATTGTTTGCTGGGAAAGGGTAATACATTTGTAAAGGTTATAACTTCCATAACAGCTCTTCCTTTCTAGCACATGCTGCTTTCTGCTGATTGACTTAAGCAATTTACACCAACTCTGAATGGCAGCGAAACAAATCTTGGTTGTTTCTACTGAAGACGCTCGTGTACATGTACAGGAATAGTGGACCCAGAATAATCTGCCTGTGCTTTGTGCCACTGTTGTAGGTGTTAATAGTTGTTTGCCATGTCCTTTTAATTTCAGAGCCTCACTGACAGAGCAGGTCTCAAATACAACCCAAGACCAGGGAAGGTAAGCAGAGCTTGTGTGACATAAATCAATATGATACATGGAATAATTTGTTATACTGTAATTTTTGAATGGAAAGCATCTGAAGTTGGTCTAATCTTATGTATTTTTATGTATTATTAGCATATGGTTGCACATGCTAATAGTGAGAATATATTATTTAAAACCCTGCCACTAGTAATTTTGCTGTCTTTCTCAGCAATTGTTTTCATTCAGTAGAGTGTTTCATAAAAGAATAAACTGTGCAGCCTCTCAGCTGAGTGGGCACAAATTGCAAGCGAAAAACAACTGTCTGTGCTCTGTGTTGAAATGGGCCCTCATTTGCATGCATTGTGTATTGTTTCAGATTATTATTTATGATACTTGTGGCAACAAAAGTAAACAAGAAGTTCATTCTGATGTGCTAGATGCCTCATCGTGGATCTTCCCCATTGGAACAATACTTAGGATAATTAGAGGATGGTAAGAAATCCAGGTCATATTTAAAAAGAGTCTTTCCAGAAGACTGCATGTGTGTTTCTCTTGTATTTTTATTCCTTTTATTTATGACACACGTCCCATCTGCAGGAGTGTCTTTTTCTTGCTTTATAATTAGACTGATACCAATGAAAAACCATAAAACAAGGCTTTAAATGCTGCACTAAAAAAAAAATACTGTTTCTCCTGGGAGCTAGCTTCAAACAGAAAGTTTCTAATGGAGCCACAAGTGAGTTTAGAATTCTTGCCTGAAGTGCTGAGCCAGTGCAGCCATAATCGTGATTAGAGACATGTGTATGACAAAAAAAAAAAGGTGGATTTTTACAGTTCAGTTTCATTATACGGTAGCTGTTGCAAAAGGACCATCAAACAAACATTCTCAGCTGCTGGTTTTAATGTGGCATTTAAAGGAATGTGGATGCAGAAGGATATATACGAGGACCTTTAAGTTTGCAAGCGTTCCTTAATTTGCTTTGGGAAGCTGGGGCCAGGTCTGTGTCAGTTGCTGCATTGGAATTTAATTGGTGGAGCTTCCAGGGAATGTTTCTGTCAGCCACGCATGTCAAATTTACGCAGTTTCGAGGCAGCCTTGTGTAGTTTTGCATATATTTCCTTCACATCCCAAGAAATGCTGAATGCCATTATTTTTATATTTTTATTATGCCAGTATGTTTTATGCCTTTTATAGTATCTGCCTGAACAGGACACATTTCGATGTGATAATTAATATATTTGTTCTGGTAAAATAAGGCTATTCATTCACATTGTGGTTTAGCTGTATTTTTATTTTATATTTTGGCCTGGAGGAGAACTGTGTGTTTTACTTTTCAATACTAAAGTGAATGTGACTGCTGAGGCACAGCATAAGAAAGATGTGATACTTGTCTTCGTAAGAAGAGCTTTTTCCTGGGCTTTCCATCAGATGTGCTCTACCAGCAACGACTCAGTTCATTTTATCATTATTGCAGTTGGATTTTTTATGAGAAACCGAAGTTCCAGGGCCGAAAACATGTACTAGAAGAAGGAGAGGCTGTCCTGGATCACCTGTGGGATCTCCCAGGCATAAAACATCATCGAAGAAACCTCACAGTTGGTTCAATCAAACACGTAACGAAGGTACAGACTTTCTCCACAATATTCTCACATGCATAATTGATTTGTTGGTCACAGTGGTGTATTACTAGCAATGGACAATGTGTGTGTAGTGTTTCTGACTTTGTTCAAATTTGCTGTGACTCACTTTTTTCACTTTCTAGGTCATAAATTCCAGAGCTTTGCTGCACTAAGTTTCCCTTTCTTCCTGAGTTAAAGCGCAGGTGGATTAGGTTTCTTTGCCACCACTCTCACGTGACACAGACTCCCTTGTTGTTAGATGTTTACCTGTCCAGTTATTTGAAATTAGATGGAATCAAGTAATATTTTTGAAGAAGTTTTTATCTTAAGCTGTCTGCTGTGTCTGGATGGCTTCTGCTTCAGTAGTGATTGAGTTTCCAATCTCATTTGTACAGCATAGCCTCCAAAAATTGCTGCCATTCCGTCTACAGCTTTATGCCATCTGCAGGATTTCCACGTGGACCAGTGGTACACCTACAGCATGTGGCTCTGCCTACAGCCATCAGTTTAGAAGGCTTTTTGTTGAAAAGATAAGAATCAAACATCTAAAACTATAATGCATCCATTGTTATTCGGTGAATGAGGAATATATTTACCAGATCTTGTGATTTAGGAAGACTTAGTGCTCTCGTTGTTCAGTGTAGCATTCCAGTTACTCACAGGGCAATGGCCTTTACTGTGAGTGAATTATCATTTGTGTCACAATGTGAAAGATTTTCAGTAAAGTGGTTTCTCTGTTCTCTGCTGGTATAGAGGTCATTTTAAAATTGATAACCTTCTTGTCATCAGCACAGAGGCATAAGGTCATAACAATTAGAAGTTCTTTTTCATTCTCTTAAAAAACTTCGAAATTAATTCATTCAAAAGAGGCTGACTGAAGGCAAGAATAATGAAGTTAACATTTATTTGAGCTAAACAAATTAAAAGCCTTTGACCAATATGTAATATGAATATTGATCAATAATGTGGAAGGCAACTAAAGAAATAAAGATATTCCACAATAACATGTGGAACTATGGTCTGAAACCAAGGGAAGCTTGGATATGAAAGAAAACTCATGGATAGGAAAGATACTGTGTTTAACTTCATCATGCTTGATGAAAATCTCTGCAGTACAGCTAAATAGGTTTGACCTTGGTTCTTCTTCCAGTCTGTGGTTCATTTATATAGAACACAGATGGAAAGCTTTGTTACTGTACACTAGTTCAGTAATCAACACTTTCCTTGTGTAAATTAAACCTCTAGCAGGTATGGTTGGTGAGGTTAGTGCACTCACTAAGCCAGGTTTTGTCCTCTAAACCTTGATTCATGAAGGCATCCCTCCTTTTTTAGGTTGTTTTTTAGCTGCTGTGGAACTACTTTTGGATGGTAGTTTGCCAAAGTGCTACCTTATTTATATATTTTTGAGAAAAATACAGGCATTGTTTTTATTTGACAAATAGTGGATTCTTTTTCAGGCAGCTCATGTGTGTGATTCACATGTTTTACTGCCATTGTCTTTTTTATAAGCTGTCAGTGTCTTTTCTCCAGGCTTGTTTGGCCATACTGGCTCTGTGTCCAGGGTGTCTGGCTTGTCTTCTAATTTTTCAAGTATTTTTTTATGGTGTTTTTTTAATGGCTGCTCAGTTGCCTTGAGTTAGCAGATTTGAGCATTGCCTAAATATTTAAGAGTAAAACAGCTTGCCAAGAAGAGGAAAAATGGATTTTTACTAAGGAAACTGTAGGAGGTACATTTAATATTTCGTTTTTTTTTTTTTTTTTTTTTACTAGCATATTGACTGAAGAACAGTCTGCCAGTAGCTTTATGCTCTTGATTTGGCTTCAAGCCTCCCCAAAAAGCAGAGATTCTGTTAACTTCGTGGTTAGCTTGTGGCCGGGCTAACTGTGGATATGCATTAGGTGTATCCATGCGTATTTAATGTCAAGAAAATTGTGGGGAGGAGGTTCCAAAGAAACAGATTGTGCAGCCAGTAAAATGAAGACCTGCCTGAAATGATGTGGAGACTGATTTCCTCTAAGGCAAGGCGGTGTGAGCCAAGGCTAGCAGAGTCTGCCTGCGCACACGGGTTCAGTGCAGCTCCTGCAGCACACTCTGTTTAGCCAGGTCAGTTCTCTGGCCTACTGTAAGTGCTTATGTTGACCTTTTTTGCACGTGTTGGGCTTTTTTCTATCTGTTTCTGGAAGCCCAAAGAGGGTGCTAAATGTTGTGTTCCCAACAACAAGAGCCAAGAAGAGTTCCTGACACCTCCATTCTGAAATAACCTCACAAGCCACCATTTTGCAAGGTGTCAAGGGATCTGAAACAGCAGTTTATAATCACTGTCTGCAGGATGCTTGGGCAGGGAATAACTGGATTCCTTGTGGAGTCTCCTTAAGCAAAGCTCTTTGTAATGGGATTGTTCACAGTGTTACATGAACGGTGTGTTTCTTTTGCTTGTGTGGTTTGCCAGGTGAAAAGAAGTTAATTTAAGCAGGGGCTACTTTGTCATATGCCATAGGAAGACACCCAGCAGCTTCAGATGGTCTCATTTGCTGGCTGGTATTTACAGGACAGTACTCATTAATTTACTTGGTATTATTTTACTTTACTACCAGCCCTGTTGAGTTCTGTAGCTGGATTTGATGGTGGTGGGTGGTAGCAAGAGTGGTGCAGTGCTGGAGCACTGGGAGCAAGAATTACAAATGGGTAAAAAAGCCTGGAGGACCAACAGAGAGTAATATTAAAAAAAAAAAAAAAAGCTTCAGAATCAGATAGCATCCGAAAGACAAAATGTATATCTAAAGTAAGATAGTGTCTAGACTGTATTACAAAGCAATCATGTGAATGCCAGAACTAATTAGGCCTGGTTTTCAACAGGCTCTTCTCTCATCCTGTTCTGGCATTTCCCTTAAGAAGCCAGACTTCAGTCATTCTTTGCCGTGTTGTTGACACAAAACTACCCCAGTTAAACAGGCTGATTTGATCACTTCAGTCACCACAGCTGACAGGTCCAAGGAGAAGACCTAACAGTGCTGAATTTATTTAGCCCTGCTGGAGCTGTCAGGGCTGTAATCCTAGATCCAGAAGAAGAATAAACAACCAAGACCACCTTGAGGGGGTTGAAGGCTTTAGATCTGTCACTTCCACTGGAGCTCTTGGTCAGGCTAGAAGAATGTCAGAGATGCCACTGAAGAGGAATGTTTCATGGTAAGGGCTTAAGGGTTGTGTTAATCCTCTTCAGAAGGAGCCTTTGCCTTTCTGCTGAGGGCCATGTTACTCTTTTGGAGGTGTCTGTAAGCATTCCCTGTGCTTTGTAAACATCCCACCAGAGTAGGGAAGGCACAGAGGGATGCCTGGAGGCTGAGACCTACCTAAGCATTTGCTGGTTGTGTATTATCACTGGAAAGGAGCACAGCTGCCGTGCTTTTTATTCTGTTTGTGCCTGATGTGCCAATAGGACAGTGAGTGATAGGAGTTTGGACTGCTTGTGATGGGGGATGGCACGGCTTGGGGGGTGTGTTTAGGGAGGAAACCTTCCAGTTTGGGACCTGGGCTGAAATACCGTGGTAGCAGTTTTGCATGATAATAGTTGTGCATGTGGGTATCTTACTTCCAAATCTTGACGCCTTGCAGATGACAGGGCTTTGGACCGAAGGATCTAGTTCTCCACCTGACTGCTATCATATCTATGTGGTTTTTATTTTGTTTATAAAGATGGTGGCTTTATTGGGAACGTTAAAGGAGCCTCTGAAAGTAATGAGGGCTGTTAAATATGCTCGGGCAAATATGAACATGCTGGAGCTGATATTTACCAAGCCGAGTTTGCATGCTTGAATTGTATAAATCAATGGCATAGCACAGAGTGTACATCTGCAAATACATAGCATTCCTCTCATACAGTAATAATAAATGTTACCATTTTCTGCACTCTGTGATTCAGTACAGGTAAATTGAACTCCATATTTAAGTCAAAATGTGTATTCGTGACTTGAAAAAATGTGCTTAGATAATACGATGTACTTCTTGCTCGACCATGTTACCACCTTTAAAAATAAATATTTGGATTGGTTTTGATGAAGACCTCAGTTTATTGTGCGGCACTTTATGAAAGAAATTCGTGGTCTTAATCTAGAACACACACAAAAATACAATCACTATGAGTAGAGGTTTTTTATTGCTCTCAGAATCTGGCTGGAGAGAGATGGTGATAAATACAAGAGACTTTATTATGAGTGCTTGTGCTTTACCTACCCTGCTACATTTGTCATCTCTTGAGCTGGAGACTGCCTCATGAGCTTCAGAGTCAGAGCAGACTTGAAAAGAGATTACAGACTGGCTTTTTCCAATCTTAAATGAAAAACAAAAACAAAAGCCTCCTACTGAATTAAAATTAAACGTATCCCATCTCATATTCTGTCTGAGCCTGCAGGCAGATACTTTTATTTTGCTACTTGTCTAGTCTTGTAGGTACTTTGTTTCAGAGTCTGGCGTCATTATTTGTGGAATTCTTCTAGGTGCAACTTCGATTTCCTGTATCAAGCTTTACTGTTGGATTTACAAATTTTAGCCTTCTTACATATCAGATGTTTTTAGAAAAGAACCCCACAGACTTCAAATATTTCTGAACTCTGATTTAATAAGATACATATACATGTGAAAACTATGGGGAGATTTTACTTGTTTTAAATCTTGTCTAGCACTACGCTTAGAACTGAAGAATGGAGTTCCTTATCATTTTCACATAAAACAGCATTGTACTAGAAAGTCTTTTTTCCTAGTTTTTCTGGGTTTGTTCATCTGAAAATAAAAATTCCGGTATTGCAGTTTCTGCTCTAAAAACAAAGAGTGTGCATTGTTTGCAAGGTACAATCCAGAGGAAGCAAGATTGTGTGTGAGGGAGAGTTGCCAAAACAGTATTACTGTGTTACCTCAGGTCTCGGGAGGAAAGTGAAACAATATCCTGAAGTGCATCCATTCTAATTGCCACACTTGACGCTGACAGTTAAGTAGCTACTGAAAAAGCTTTCCTGACCAAGAAGCTGTGGGATGTTACCCCATGGAAATCCTGCTAAAAGCCCATGTGCAAAAGGAGAGTGTCATGAGATGAAGTGCTGTAACTCCCAGAGCTTTTGTGCCCTGTTGCTGGGTTTCTCTGCAAGCTCCTGTGTTTTTCCTTGCAGAAGCCATGGTCCATGCAGGATCTCTGTCATGATGTGACCCTCCTGGGTCCTCACCAAATCCAGAAATCGGGTGCTTCTCTGAGGGCACCCTCAGGGACCACTCCTCATCCCTCTTCTCTAGCACACGTGCAGGGGGCATCTTCCTCCCGCCACCTTTAGGATTTTAGGAATCTCTGTGTGCTGTCCAAGCCCTCTGTCCTAACGCAAATGGGCCTGTGGGTCAGGAGGAGAAGGGGAAGTGTTTTGGGAGGTTATCACCGAGAGGTGAATTTTTCCAGCTACACACATCAGGCTGTTGCTGTTCCGGAACACCCCACTAAAACAGAGGCTTACAGAGAAGATCCTCGTTGGTTCACGATGTGTTTGAGTGCTGGGGAAGAAAGCATTGGCAAAGAATGTTATATAAATACTGCAAAATGAGGGTGGCTCAATAAAATCCCTGCAAATTCTAGAGAAGAGCATGTGGTCAACAAGTTTGTTCTCCGGCCTGGTATCTCTCGGTAGTAAACCTCCAGTGAGGAAATAGAGGTTGTTGCTTTGTAGTAACAGGAAAATTGCTAAAGTGTCTGCTTAAAAAGAAGACACGTTTTCTAATATTGATCTTTTTTTCTTCCTTCATCTGAAATGCTGTAGATTTATTTAGCACAACAAAAAATTGAACTCGTATGGCTTGATATTGTGGCTGGATTCTGCATTACAGAACTTAATTGTCATGGAGGGGCGGAGGTGGGAATGTAGTAGATATTTCTGGAAGGTTTTAGTTAATGCACGCATCATGTGTGTTATGGAACCATTGTCTTTTAAAAGAGAAGAAGTCAGTATTATAATGCTGTTCAGTCCTTTAGTTGGAAAATATTTAAACTGGCCTTTTTGCAAGTAGCTTGACAGGCATAAATTTCTTCTTTGAAAATTAGTGGGAGCTGGAAATTTACCTCTCTTAGCTTTTTAAAAATTCCAGCCTCCATTTTAAAAAGGAATAAAACCCTTCCATCGTGTGAAGCCTGGAGAAGGGTGAGAAGATTGGGCAAAAAAGGGAATGTTTGGGAGCGGACAGAGTCTGCAAGTGTGGATAAATGTTACCCTTTGATTTGTTCCCACAGGACTGTGGCATTCCAGAGGTGGAGTTCTGCCTGGCAGCTGGTAGTACAGAGGCACTCCCCATCTGCATACAGGGTGCAGTTGCCAATTTAGAGGAACTGGATGTTGAGAAAAACCCTTATATAAGAGTCAGATCAGGAGTGTGAGTACTGAACTTTTTCAACAGCATTTTGCCAGCAAGATAGAAGAGTAACGTCAGGGGATGAAAGTCAGCAACATGAACAATATTTGGGGAGTTTTGCTAGAAATCAGTAAACATACATTTAATATTCCCAGCCTTACACTTCAGCATTGTGCTCTGTGGGCTCCTAGTAGTTGAAGCAAATTTTTTGAATGCATTTTTTCCTAGTTGACAGAAGTCTTCAGTAATTCCGTGTTTGAGTACCTTTATAAATAGAGGAAGCACCTCAGCTATAATTAGCTTTTATTTCATTGGAGAATAGATACTGTCTCCCGAGTCACCCACCCTGTTATAACCATAGCACTGTGGCTGAATACCAGAAAATGAGTGTATTGGGCAGAATGGGCTGTTCCCTGGGCCAACACCTCACAGTTCCCCAAGCTGGGGAGTTGTGTGGCTCTTCCCATAAATCACTGCAGAATGACATCAGCTCTTCTATTACAAGAGTCTTGCCTTTGCACATGAGCCAAGTCTTCCTTCCCACAATCTCACAGTACATCTGTGAAGCTTGAGGTGGTGAAGGAGTTAAAAACAGAGTCTTGTCTTAGTTTTGACAAAACTTGGTAGTTTTAAGAAAACCCCTTTCCATGTGGCTCCACGCCTCTTCCTCCATTCCTTGCGTGGTTTACTAAACCTGCATCCAGCTTCTAAATTCAGCTTTCTTTTTTGATTTAAAACAGTCTAAAGGACTCTCAGTATTTTTAATCTTCACGTCAAAATTACGATAGCTTTCCAAAGGAGTGTTGTAAATAATCATATTTTAATAACTTCCAGTAAAAAAGTGAAATGGGATTGATGTAAGAAGCCTTTTAATTCATAAGGTGATAATACTAGATAAAATTCAATGCAAATATCTCATCTTCAGTTCTGACTTTTTTTGTATACTCGTAGAGTAGCAAGCTGGCTTTTTTAAGTGAGTGAACAGATTGGTAATTTTGTTCTCTTTCATTTACATTTAGCTTGGACTGAGAAAAGGTATCTGAGATCTTCTTAGCAGTGATGTTGCCAGAATATTTAAATACAGCTTTGTTTTGGTATGCTGTCTGAAACATTATCTAGCTCTTATGAGTACAAAAAGGGAAATAATTTTAATAAGATCTTTGTATTTGGAATCTAATTAATGAATTTACTGAGTCATTTGTCCTTACTATTCTAGATGGCTTGCTTATTCAGACTCAAATTACAAGGGAGAGATGACCATTTTGGAAGAATGTGATTCGCCACCTGAAATTCCTTCAGCAGATGTAAAATCTCTGCGTCCCCTAAGAATGGTGAGGACTTCACAATTCCCTAATAAGTTGTATGCCTTCGCGGTTTTTTATTGTTGCTTCCCCAAAGGTTTTGACCTCAATACAACTTGGGCTCTAATGTTCTTTTGGGTTAATCCTTACACGTGTAATGCTCCTCTGTGGTGTGTTTGCTTTGGTCACTGTGGCTCGCTGGACTTCTGCACCCACCCATCTTCCTGGGAAACTGCTGCTGTTGGGACGAGGTCAAATAAGACAGAATGGAAAGGCTCTTCATTTTATTGCATCCAACACCAATTCATTAACCAAAAAGCCCTTCCGAGCTTGCTGATTTTCTTTTTTTCAGTTGTAGATTTTCTTTTTTTTTCAGTTAGAGTCTACTGGGGATGGAAGACCAGATAAGGAGTTTATTACCCAGTAGTATTTCTCTGACCACAGATTGCACACAGATCTGGAGAGGTGCAGCTGTTTTTTGTGTTGACAGACAGCACGTGGATCTGCGTGTGACAGAGATGGGAAGCAGAATGACACAAATTTTACTGTGTACATAGCAAGCCTACAGAAAGATAGTTTAAAAGCCATAAAGGAGTAAGACCTAATAGCTGTCTCTTTAGTCACTCAAGTGAGGTCAGTCTCTTATTCCCTCACAGAGCATCGTCCACTAATGTTTCCAGAGAAGATGAGTTTGTTGTATTTGCTCTTTGACCATAAACATGAATATGTCAGACCCTATTTTCTCTCTCTCCTGCTGTTTTCTCTCTCTAGTGTTGCACCATTTGTGCTTTAGAAATTTGAAATGCATACAGTAAAGCTTTAAAAGTTAATTTATAAAATTGGTCAATATCAATTAATTTAAAAACATGTAGTAAATATTTGCTTTAGATTTCTAGACCATGGAGGGATGTTTTTAAATTGCTTGCAGTCTTAGAGGTTTGTCATGCACCGATTTGTTTGTAGGTCAGGTTTATAGCGTGCCTGGCCTTTTGAAATCTATGGCCAACACCAAAAGTGGTGAATATAATTGCAAAGCCTTCATGCTCTGATAGTACTATAAAACATATGTCAAAGTGGAACTTCAGGTTTAATAAAATACCAATTTCCCCCCATCTGTTTTTAGGGTGGACTAAAGGTGCAAATGCCAATGAATGTCAAGGTAAGCACAGAGGGCATTGAGAATAGAATATAAGCACATTGGGAATATAAAAGCTTGATGCAACCTGCTTTCCTTTTGTTTGGTCTGTGATCTTTGATAACTATTCCATGCTTGCTGCTGAAGAAAAATTCCCTAATGCTGTAAAAGTACCAGTAGTTTGTTTTTCACATATTAGGAAAGCGTGAATTTTTCTATAAAATGAGTTTTTCTGACTTGACACATTAGTCACTGTAATGATAAAGGGATTGGGGGAGATTTTCCCATTTAACATACCAAGTTTAAAAAAAAAAAAAGGGAGAGGGAGGGGAGGAAGAGGACAGGAATAGAACCCTTCCAACCTATCCCCTATTCCAGTACAAGAGTTGAGTGAGACCATGATCCTTCTGTGATCTGAGGAGCTGAAAGCTGATCCAGAGTTATTGCTCCTTTTTCCTCCTTTTTCTACAAAAACGTTAATGCTTTAGGTAACTTTTAATTATACAAATGCATGCATGGCTTGGGTGTTTTTCTAATAAATGCTGCAACAGATATAAATATTATTAATAGCTGATCTGTGTGATTCAGCACATGAGGAACCTGACAGGGCTGTTAACTGCAGTCGTGGAAATAACTTCAGCAAAGTACAGGGAGAAGCTTCTTGTCTACTTTTGAAGGATTAAGCTCAACATCATGTTTTCTAGATCATAATATATGAGAAAAAACACTTTGGAGGATGGTCCAAAGAGTTTTCAGAAAACATCACTTCTGTCCCAGCACTGTTTGGTAGTGGAGAGGAGTTTCAGGAAATTGGATCACTGCGTGTTATTGGTGGAGTGTGAGTATATTTCGCTTTTATATTTGTTTATTTTAAGGGAGAGAAGCATAACTAAATGCTTAGAAGTGCTAACTAAGGGGTGATTGGAGTCTTTCACAGGTGAAATGTTTTGAAAACAAAGGAGTGTATATTTCCTTTATTATCAGCTCTTCGATTATCAGCCTACCAAGCTAAATGTGTGAAAGGTGTGAAGTCAGTGTTTGCCATTTGGATGCCAATAAATTAGGCCACTTTGTTCACACAAAGCTTCAATTTGTATTGCTTTATACTTCTGATAGTCTCTACTTAATTTGCTGAAATGACCTTGGGTAGGTGTGGTCAGTCTTCAGTTTGACATTTTAATACCTCTGAAACCTACAAACTGTTTTATTGTCTTAATGGTTTTCCTCTGCCTCCTGTTGCGTGTTACCTGGAATTGGGAACGCGCTGTTATTTTCATTAATCGAGGCGTTGGATGGATTCTGTCACACACACACGCAGGGCTGTGTCACACCTGTGTCACACGTGGGTGCTCTGAGGTAGACTCAGCACCAGCTGCCAACCCCTCATGGTTGTTCTGTCACCCTCTCCCAACAGGACAGGACTGTCTGAGAGCAGGCTGGATGGTTCCTTCTGCCAAAGACCTCAGTAATAAAACAGTTTTCAGAAAATCTTGCTTTTGTTTCTTAGGGGGTTTTCCACTTCAGTATAAAGATGGAATAACATACATCCTTTCAGGCTGTTGTCAGCATTTTATGAGCACTAAATTTAAAATAAACTTAATTGTTAATACTCAAATAATCTATTCATAAGTGCACTGTGTGTTCGCTATCTGGGAAGCCTCAGATTATTAAAAATCATTGTTCTGTCTGTTGTGGCAGCTTTTATTTTTAGTGCTGTGGTAACCTAAACAGCTGAATTAATGTAAACCAAATGGTACTAAAAGTAAAGCTATCCATGCCTGCCAAATTTCACTGCCAACAGAATTTGCACAGCAGTTCTAATATTTACAAGGGAGCTTTAATGAAAGAAATGCTTACAAGAAAAAAGCAGGGGGAAGCACTTTTTCAAATTAAGATGCATTAGATATTTGAAGTTGATATGGAAACACCTTCTTTTAATTGATCCTTATCTATTTATTCAGAATACTTTGAAAAGTTCTGTTTGTTTACTGCTAAAACATATTCCATGTGCAGTGTGGTTTATCTCTTCAGTTTGCATGTCTATTTATATGTATATGTTTTTAGATTAAAGCAAAAAAAAAATAAGCAGGCAAAATCTTGTTTTGTTGAAATCTGTTAATTTTGTTACCAGCTCCAGCAAGGGTAGAGTCTTATCATTTATTAGCACACTGAGGAGATGCACTGCTTGTTTTTTAATCACTGAAAGTTTTGGCATCTAGCTGCATCCTGGGCTCTGTGGTACCAGATGCTGGTGTTGGGAATGTGGCAGGCTGAGAGGAGGTGCACGGAGAAGCATTACATAAATCAACCCTTGTTGGATAAAGAATCACATGGCAGGATTTTGATCCACAAAGAACGCTTCATGGGTGCCTTCTGTGGTTCCAAACAAGCGTTGCTTTGTTCATTGCCTGGGTTTGTAATACTGATTTTAGTGGTTTTGGGGTGTTCTCTTCCCCCTTTATTCGTTACAGAAAATCATGTGTGCAGTTGTTTTGCCTTTAGTTACTTCTCTTTCTTTTCTTGTGGGGCTGCCACAGATGGGTTGCCTATGATAAGGAACGCTACAAAGGCCATCAGTTCTTGCTGGAGGAGGGGGATTATGAAGACAGACACTCCTGGGGGGGAACTGACAGTGTCCTGCTGTCCTTCCGCTTCCTTCAGGCTGTGAGTACTCACATGGATTTCATACAAATTATGCACAGCTCTGTCCATAAAGAGCAAGGTTATTCTTTGTACATGGTACAGCTGCTTTGGGTTTGGTCATTCCATCTTTTGCCTGTGTTCATCCTCATTCTTTTCCTACTGGCTGAAATCTAGACTGCACTAAGAAAGAAGCAGGTTCTAAACAGTCTTTCTGAAGTTCATACAAAAATTGTATCATGCAGAATTCCTTGTCTACCTGCCAGGTTTTCCAAGTACCTCACTCCTGTACCTTGAGCTATTTCAATCTCTCAAATGGAATTTTCGTAAAAGCATAACGTGCCTGAGTGTACAGAGTAGTTCTTGATGAAAACAAAAATAGCTTTTCAATGCAGCAGCTGTTGCGAGCCTTAAAACAGCATTACCCTCTGTGTGTGATTTTTCTGCCAGAAAATTTTGGCAGCAAAAATAATCATGGTAAAAAAATCCCTGCTACTAAAATGTGTTCAGTGGAGGCAAGGATGAAATAATAATAAAAACTATTTATAAGTGCCCAGTATTGGAAGCAAAGTTAGACTTTTTAGCAATGGGGAAAAATGGGATTAGAACTTCTTTATAATTTCCTTTGATTTGGTTTGGTTTGTTTGTGTAAGGGTTTGAAGGTTTTTTTTATTAT
This sequence comes from Cnemophilus loriae, assembly GCA_013397755.1. Taxonomy (NCBI): domain Eukaryota; kingdom Metazoa; phylum Chordata; class Aves; order Passeriformes; family Corvidae; genus Cnemophilus; species Cnemophilus loriae. The sequence goes on along the minus strand of VZTF01003400.1, from coordinate 1,137,812 downwards.
AATGGCAACTCTGTGAGCGTTAAATACAACTGCAAAGAGTAACTTTTTCTGAGACTAAGATTGTTCACTCTGATATTACTCAGTTTTGTACACTCAGATTACTCATCTCCTCATCTGAGATGTGATATTCCTGAGCCAGGAATGTAGTGGAAATTGAAGACAGGCATTTAGAGCAAACTCATTGTCTCAACAGTCTTTTTTTTCTAATAAAAAGTTAATGTGAACCCAAGAAGGCCATACTTAAATTCACAATTTGCAGGTTTGTTTTTCATGACAGGCACCTAGCAAAAGCTGTATTTATAATCAGAATCTATCAAAATGAAGATAGGAGGATGAATTGAATTGAAGAAAAATATCCTTCTCTAAATAATCTATTTTCAGGCTTCTGAGAAAAAAGTAGGTAGGAAATTTCTTCAGATTCCTCATTTTGAATGTGCAGAATCCTATTCAGTAACTGAATCATCTTGGTTTTCCTCTCTTTTCCAGCAACATGTAGGATACTTGAGCAACTTAAATTGATCTTTTTAGAGTTTCCTCTTGGCAAAGGACATAAATACAAGTTAAAATCGTGCATGTGGGTAGCAAGAATGACCTTCTATGTCATGTATTTAATTTTACTTGCACCTAGAACAATCAGGCTCAAGTCATTAACATTTTAAAAACATGTATCATTCACAGTCGTGTATCAACATACATCATTCCAGCTGGTTTATAAATAAATATAACATGTTTAATATAAATAAATATTTACCTATTGATAATAGAAGTGAAAAGGAGTAATTCTCCTCAATTTGTTGCATAACTGAAGGCAATCAGCTGCTTGCCAATAAAATGAGTAATGGCCCTGGCATTGTGTTGTTTGGCTTGACCAGCAGATTGCCTCCCTCTCTGCGATGTGCAGCACACAGGGCAGTGTTCAGGCTGGCCATATGCTCCCTCTGTGACTTTGTGTACGATACTTAAGGTCAGGATTTAAAAAATATTTTAGTACCAAATGTTCAGTTTCAAGGGGACCTGGGCAAAAATCCAAAATCTGTGCGCTTAAGGCCCCTCACTGCACAGCAAATGTCCTGGCTCTTCTCCCTAAGCTCAGAAATTCTGACAGGGAAGCAAGGTAAAGGTTGCAATGGTCTCAGAATCCACAGGGATATCCCTGGATATCAGATCTTTCTTGCTCTTCCCTAGAGATTCTGGTTTAGTCAAATGAATTTGAGAGTTTTTGGAGAAGACTTGGGATTCTGTGAAGTGTAACTGAGCCACGTTATTGATGGGTCAGTTTAGATGGGCAGTGGGGCTGGGCGCTGACCCTGCTCTTTGGGACAGACTCACTGGTGTGGGCTCAGTGGGGCCAGCTCAGCCAGGCTTGGACTTTTTCTGCTGGGGCATCACGCCAGCTGACCTCGGCCGTGTTGGCTTTAGGGCCAGCCCAGACCTTCAAACAGCTGAGCCTGGCTCGTAGGGCTGGGAGCTGAGGCTGCTGAGCCCTGTGTACCTGAGTCAGCTGCAGGCACAGTGGGATCAGAAGTCTTTGTGTGGTGCTGCCAAAGCTGGAGCTGGGGCAGAGGCGCACAAATGGCTCTGCAGAGCCTCGTCAGCCCGTGTCAGTCCCCGCTCTGTCACAGGGGCTCGGCAATGTGCAGAGCTGTTCAGAGGCTCTCGAGCCACCACGCTCCACGTGCCGGGTTCCACCAGAGCCTGCTGGTGCTAGGGAGATCCAGCCTGTTTCTGTGCACAGCAGTGGCTGCAGTCGAGCTAAGGCAGGAATTTCACTTCCTGACAAGTCGGAAAAGTCGGGCGCCGCACAGAGAGTGGGGATTGTTGCACGTGCCCCCTCCCCGGCCGCTGGTGAAGACGTGCACGCGTGTGGGCACACTGCAAGGGCTCTCAGCTTTTGGCTGGCTTGAATATTCCTGCAGTCACAAGTGCTAATGGGGGCTTCAGAGAGTGTTTGGGAAGCGGAGATAAAAAGATCTTGTGGAATTGTTATTTCCAGCCGCTGCCAGCTCCGTTGTCAGCATCCGTGTTGAACACGCCGGAGTCAAATGCAGAGCCTGTTCCTGAGGGCAGGCAGCAGTCTGGACTGTGAGCTGCTTTGGGGGATGGTGGCATTTGCTTCTTTTCTGAAGTGTCTAATGCCTTTCAAGCTGGGGTTTGCCCATGGCTCAGTGAAAGAGTGAAGTTTTTGAGTATGTTGCCTTCGGAGCTTCCCCGCCAATATTTTCAAGTCTAGAATGATTTGCCTTGGTCTGAAAGTCTTCTCTTAAAAAGTATTTTCCCCTTGTTACTTGTTGTAAGACAAGCTGCAGTGGAAATTCAGGGAGGAAAGAATGATGACTGAATTTAGAAGATGTTTTAAATTTAATTACAATTGTGGATATATTTCAGTATTTTAAACTTAGTTAAGGAAATTATGTGTAGATTTGATCTAAATGACTTTTTGGGTACTCTTACAAATTTTTTCCTTTAAGACTGCTAAGAGTAGCTGTTTTTCATTTGCAACAGTTTAAATAAATGAAAGAAGGAAGTGGTCAACACAGTAAGAAAACCAGTTTTACTACAGAATTTGTTCCATCGCCTTTTACTGTCCTGTAAACAATGCAGAGGAGTTGAGCCACACCAAGTGTTCATTCTAAAATTGGTTTTCATTATTCATTGTGATTACATCCTGTAGAAAGACGTGGTGTCCTCCAAGGAGCCTGTTTGATCAGGTTCACCTGGCCAGATGAATCTGGCTGCATGCTTGGTTTGGCCTTAATTTCTGAGTGGTTGTTGATAGTTATAAATCTGTTTTCTCAGTGTTTAGTGTAATAATAGCCATGGTGGTGTCCTCATATGTTTGTGGATCTTTGTCAGCCACATGATTTACTTGATAACCTTTATTTCTTGTTTGCAAGACTTATTTTCAACTTATTATAACACTGCTGAATGTTTGAGAAACACTGAAATCGAGTTCGTGCTTTATGTTAAAAGTTAAAGGAATAAAGTGAATGGGTGGTCGTTTTCTGTTTTCCCATGCAGCGACTGAACTGAGTGCTTAAAATTGCTAAGTGGTTAAAAAGCTGAAGATTTGAAACCCAAATTCAAATAATCCGAAGCTGTGCGAGTAATCTGGCCAAGAAACTAAGCTGGCTGAAAGCACAAAGCATTGTCACACAGCTATGTAAGAGAGAATGTGGCAGTGTTAAGCAGGATTTATTTATAGCTACAGTGGATGTATCCAAAAAGTACAAACTCCTTGTGCTGGAAAGGTGATCTTGCCCAGGCTTTTCCTCTCCATAATTATTGCCATGTTGCTGGGAAGGGATGGGGAAGGAGAAGTTTAGTAAAAAACTATAGTCATGGTTGTGCTTGGAGGAGTTATTTGTGCGGCTTTTGGAAGATCAGTGCTAAATCCCTGAGTCTTCTCCTTCCCACATGGGCATCTGTGCACTCTGAGCCATCCTCAAAGAGGAAAGGATGATGCTCAGGGGCAGCAGGCTCTTCCTCTCTTCAGTGGAAACCCCTGAAGGCCATATCAGATTGCCAGGATTCGAGTTATTCCAGAACTTCAATGCTAAAATATCCTCTAAAGATCCACACCAGCGAGCAAAGTCCCTTCATAGCTCTATAAAATGCTGCCTTTCTGGCTACGACTCCTTCCCAGAATGTTTTATGTTGTGAAGAGTCGTAGAGCTGTGACAGTCTTCTAACTCCTGTGCTGCCTCTTAGGATTTCATAGAGTCTTCAGTGTCACTTTTCCAATCTGATGATGAACATGGGAAAGCATTTGACATCATCAATGAAGAAATCCCTGATTTGGAGCAGGCTGGATTTGGCCCCGAGACGAGGTCGATTCTTGTGAAAAGTGGAGTGTAAGTCTACTCAAATACATGGGTGGAACTGTTAAACATTTCTGTGCACCTTTGGGTACATCTTTTGACAGAATATATTCCACATGCCACGGGTGGTAAGTATTTGGAGGAGAAAAGTGTTTCTTTAAGTTTCCTTGGGGAGTGGAAGGGAAATAATAATTTTAGTTTTCAGTAGCTCTCATGCCTACGCCTTGATTTGGATCTGAGCATTCTTGTTAGTAGAGAAAGTTTGTGATGTCCCTCCAGAGGTGTCACAGTTTCATGGCAATAATACTGAAAAGATGTTTTAGATATGTATAACTGGTATAACTTCTGGGACAGGTAGAGCCTGTCCAGAAAGGGTGAGATGTGCTGTATTTGTAATAAAGTCAGACTGCTTGCACTGAAAATTAAAATAATTTTTATAGAACTATAAAAACTAAAACATAAAAGACATTAGGGGAAGAGAGCACTGTGGAGTCATGTGGGTTTCATACATTTAATAGTAATTTTAAAAGTGCAGTATTAATATTGTCATACCTACCCAAATGGTGATGGTGATGGGGATCAGAAACTGTGAAGTGAGGGACCTGAACTGCTTTTGTAGGGATTGGTGATTAGTGTCTCACGAGGATTAGGTACAAGAGTGAAAGGCTGAGACTCAGTTTGGGGAGGAGGGATACAGATGAGAGCTGCAAAATCCTGAAGGTGGTAAGACAAGATTAATGCAGTTCACAGAATCTTGCACGACAACAGTTGAGGGAAATGCTTTACAGAACTGGAGATTGCTTTAAAGCAGATTTTGAGGTGGGAAGAAAAAAAGCACGAGAGGCAGTGAGTTTCTGGAACTTGCTGCTGAAGGGGCTGTGGTAGCAGAGGGCACCAGGAGGTTAAAAAAAAGCATTAGACAGATTAATAGCAAACAGATTCATCAGTGGGTGAGAAAATTAAAATGGGTACGGACATGCCCTGTTATATCCCTGATATAAAAGTCTCAGTGCTGGGTAAGTAAGAGAGGAATGCACCACCAACAGTGAGTGATTCAGTGGTGTCTTTCTAACCAGCCCCCATCTGCTTCTGCCACTGTGCAGGGTTAGGGGGACCCTCTAGTTGGGGGTTTCATTCTTCTTAAATTGCAACAGGGAAAGCAGAGTGGGAGAAGCTTGAACTGCCAACTATTGCAGGCTTTTGCTTTCTCTCATCAAGCCTTCCTCAGTTACTTCTCTTTCTTCTTCCACCATTTTTCCTAAATCCAACTGGAAAAGCTGTAAGAAAGCCCTGTCTGGGGGATGCCAAACCAGGTAAAGATTCCATTAAGAGAGATTCAAAAAGTTATCAGTTAAATGTCTCTCTTCAGAATTTCTGAGCAGGGCATCATCTCACAATGAATTTGATGGGAAGGCAGACACCCAAAATGTTGTGTTTGTCAAAGTAGGTAAAAGCAGAAAATCAAGCCTGGGACAGGTTTGTGCCTCTCATCAGGTTTAATGTTGCACTGTCTGTCAAGTGGACTTTTTGTTGTGCTTGACTTCCTGTTATTGTCATCAAACCACTCAGAAAAATGTGATGTTTTCAGTTTAATTTTTGTGTCGTTCTCCAGGTGGGTGGCATATCAGCAGAAACATTTCTGTGGAGAACAATATGTATTGGAGAAAGGAAAATACAAATGCTTCTTTGACTGGGGAGGATCTAGTAAAACCATCATGTCAATTCGACCTGTGAAGTTGGTGAGTTACCAGAATTTAAGGGAAAAACTTCAAAGAAATGAGACCTTTGGAGTTCAGAGTTTAGCATAACAATTAAACAGGAGAGCCCACATTATAACAACCTGTCTGTTTGCTTGGAAACTATTTAAAGACCCTCATAAAAGGCAAAATGAGTCTGTTCAGGATAAAGACTTAAATGGACACTGTGGATCTTTCTGTCTTTTGAGAAAATTGTCAGGGAAACTTCATAAGAAGAATTTCCCTTTGTCGGACTGCATACATAGAAAAAATAACCTGGCCTGGAAAGATTAATTTGCCTTAAAACATAGTAATTTATAATGCCTAATCGATAATATATTTAAAAATACTTGAGAATTTATCTGGCCTGTGTTGTTACATAATAGAATTCTGCTGGGTTTTTTTCTTATTTTTATGCTAAAATATTTGTACTAGATACAGTGAATAAAGACAGGAAATATTTTTAATCCATTATTCAATCCAAGGCAGTGCCAACTCACCCAAACAGATTAGTGCCAGAACTGTCAGAACCCTCGTGCAAAACAAAGACAGTCTTCAGCAGTAAGTATTAAATGATAATAAGTAATAAATTATAGGAATTCAAAAGGAATACTTAACCTTATTTTGAAGAGCACATGTTGAGAGAGGTGTCTTCTATTGGTTTCAATTCTGTCTCTTTTTTGAGGAAGAGCCTCAAAAGTAAATGCAGAGATGTTTACATGGACTCTAATGCACGTTATGGGAACTAATTAATGCTGATGCAAGTTCTCTGTGTGAAGGGCATTGAACAGTCAGGCAGGTAATTGTGAGCTTACAGGCAGCTCATGGGAGAAACTGGGGAAGAGAACTGTGCCAAAAGTCTGGGAAGTTTTTTTTCCTCTGCTCCTGAGTTCGTACTTAACAAATTTCAGGCAACTTGGCATGTCTCCTAGGAAATTAATTGTAATTAATGTTGAGGTTTTCTAATGTGTGTATATTTATTTATTGTTGCAGGAGCCCCTTGGGACAAATGAGCCTCCACATTTGGTATGTTGGCATTACATAACAGTCTCTAGTACTAAACTACACTTAATAATTAAATGCAGGCAATGTTGAATGCCTTGCTTCAGATGGTATCTCAGTAATTTCAGCTGATACCTCGGTATTGTCACCTTGCTACGGCAGATCAGCAATGGAGGAAACTAGTAGATGGATAAAAGTCAAGCCTGCTAAATGTTCTGCTGTTTGCTTTATTCCAGATCATATCCTTCAGTATTCTGTCCCTAAAAATGCAAGCAGTCCAATAGGTTTTGAGTGACTTTGGGTCTCTGTAGCTATTTATTTCCTTCTTCTTTCCCTCCTGTTTCTGGAAACTCACCATCACATCCATTCATCCTTCTCTTTATGGCAGATTTTCTTTCCATTATTTTGCATTGCCTCCAGCTTGTCACTCCTGTGTTTGCATGTGAGGTGAAGATGAAAATATAAATCGCAGAAAACTGAACTGCACTTTTCAAACCTCCGGATGCATCAACACCTGGAAGTTGGGTTCTTTAGTCTTGGATGCTGGTAGTTCTGTTTTCTAAAGTCTTCCAGGCAGGTAGAGCTGCTCCTTAAGGTTCCCTTTTGTTACAGTAACATAAGAGCTTAACTGAACGCATCCTGGTTATGATAAATCTGTGATAAATCTCTTCTATGATACATTCTGACAGTTTCCCTGAAAGTTGTGTCCAACTTGGTGATAACTTACTAAGAGACAGCAGTCCCTGTAATTCACTCTGAGTCTCAAAAATGAGTTAGTTTAGGGTCTTAACGCTTTGGTCCTTATCTTACGAGGTTATGTTGCATTAATGGGCCTTTGAGTTACATTTCTGCAACAAAAACCTGCTCTGTGTTCATCACCATGTGTGCTCTGTGTCTCCTGCAATGTTCTATCCCAGCCGGGCTCTCCCCCTGTCCAGCATGAGTTGTTTGGTTGATCTTTTTCTGTCCTGCTACCATGGGTGATGATCTGAGTGATTTTGTTGCTCTCTCTCTCTCTCTCTGACATGCTTTTAATTAAGCAGATTTGGAAAAGTTTATTTCGAGAAGCATGACTTATTTTCAGACAAAAGATATTTTAGAGCTCAGTGGTTCTGTTTCAGCAAACTTAAGTATTTTGTCATCTGGACACAATTTCTCTCTTGCTTGGATGGGAAATGTTGTGCATTGTGTTACTTAGCAGGTGGACCACACCCTCCTTTTTCTCCAATTCTACCATTTTATGATTAAGCCAGGACTACAGGAAATGTTTCCTGTCTGAAGACATAATTGGTGTGTTATTTTAGCCTTAAACACTGACTTCCTGCCCGACCTATTCACATGGCAGTTTGCAGCCAAATGCAAAGTCTTGCAAGTGTGTTCGCAGGAGGGCCTTGGTAAATGATATCAGATAAAAAAAACTGACTCAGATAAAACTGGTGGGGTTTAAACAGTTGAAGATAATGTTATTTACATCTTCAATTCTTCTATTTTTTCAGGATCTCCCAAAATCTATTCTTTGACTGCATTATTCCAGTTTTGCAGACCTTTAAGATCAGTTCAAACCTTTAAAGTTTCAATAAATTGTGCTTTACAGGCTTTTTATTTCCAGAACGTGAAAAAACTCAGTGTGTTTATGCACAGACACCTTTAAATACTGACATGTACTAGATTGTATTTTGCCTCTTGTGGTCTTTAGTAATAGTAACACCACTTGTGAAAAATTTACTATCCTGATTTATCACAATCCAGGTTTTCATAGGATTCTGCCTTAGAGCAAGGGAAGGAAGAACATCTTTCATATCACTACAGTTCTTACAGGAGGGGAAGTATTTTGAGTAATTTTTAATGGGAAAACATTTAATCACTTAGGATAAGTAAAAGACAGCCCTTTGGATAAATATCAAGAACTTCACAGTCAGAATAAAATAAAATAAAATAAAAGTTTTCTACATGAAAACCAGTCTCTTAGTTCAGAACTTCAAAGCATGGTGCATATGAGCTGGCAGATCCTTAAACATCCTGATGTTTGACCCTTGCATAAGTCGTATATTGGTTAATTTGAATGATTATACATTCTCCCACCTTTAACAAGCATATGTCTGAACTAAGGGAACCGTTTGCACTGTCTACAAGAGTGTCTTTTTTTCATTTCTGTTCTTATCAGAAATCAAAAAGCAGCAAAATTTTCTTGAACCTCTCAATAACTCCCCTGACCTTTTCTGCCCACCAAGCTCCCTAATAAACCAAGTACACAGAGTGTAAGAAATCACCAACTCTACAAAGCCATTCATTTTATTTATTAAAATAAAGCTTTGCCCAGCAAGAACAAAGCCTCTTTCAACAGCAGGTGACTTGTACAGATGATTTAGGAAGCAGAGATAATTGCTGTGCAACCCTGCATTTGTATTTTAATATTCTGTCCGTTGGATTTTTGGGAAGCGAAACCTCACGCAGTACTGTCAAACCCTGACAAAGTGGAGATGGCTGCAGTTGGAGCCTCATTGCAATGTTTGCACTGAGGGGTCACTGCTCCACCCCAGCTTTTGTCAAATTAAGACCCTCATTCATTACCAGATACATTCTGTGTTAAATGGAGTTGTGAATCTTTTTTAAAAGCCTTGCATAGCATGTGGCCTAGGAAAGAAAGGCAGTGTGTATGTATATATATACTCCCTTTTGTAAAGAGCTGTGAGATGAGTGGGTAGAAAATACTATGTAATTACAGCTTAAATAGGTGCTTTGTGACGTAGCAGTGCAGTTGTATTTACAGAAAAATCAGTTACAATTTATTCATTTTACTGTAGCTGAGCCGTGCTCTCCAATTAGCACTCCTAGCCTGCAAGGCCAGGTTAAGCCTTTCTTGTCCTTTCTAACAGGAAACATGCATTCCTTTTAAAAACATAGACTGAACTTTTCCATAAAATCATTTGCTGACACTTGTGTTTGGCCTTCTCGCTCTGTACTGGCAAAAGCAGTTGATTTCTTCTCTTTGGCAGGAAGCTTGGCCAATTTGGGGCATGAAGGGGGAAGTAGCTCTTGCAACAGCCATCGTGTTTTTCTTCCATTACAGAATAAGAGCTGTTCTCTTGATACATTTAAATATTTCCTTCTTTTCCAGCCTCTCTTTCCAGCTTTCAAATGAAATTCATCTCAGTTACACAGTGGCAGCCCAAGGGTACAGAATTCCGGGTGTCTTTGCTATAGATCATAGCCTGCATCTTACTAGGGTTTATTTTGGTTTTTTGTTAGAGGCTTGAGGAGATTTTTTTGTGGGGTGTTTTTTTGTTGTTGTTTGGGGTTTTTTTGGGGGTTTTGTTCATTTGGGCTTTTTGTTTACTTGTTTGGGGGGTTGGTTTTGAGGGAGTTTGTTTGGTTTTTGTCTGTTTAGTTGGTTTTTTCTATCTTTTACTGCAAGATTTTGAGCCTTCTTGCTTTTTCAGGATGAGCTGGTCACATCTTACTGGTGGGGTGTGGTTCACTGTGACTTGCACATCTTTATCATAACATATAAAAGCAGCTTGGCTGAACTTCAGAGGTCCCCAGCTCCCTCAGAAATCCTCCTGCTAGTTCTGAGATGAAAAGCCACCTGCGACCACTGTGATCACGGAAGATTTCAGGGCACTTTGTCAACAGCAGCCCTGTATCTTTTGACCAACATTTCCCCATCCTGCTTTGAGCACTGGATTGCTGAGCTGTAGTGAGAGTTAAGCTGCAGTTCAGGGGTGCTTTGGGTGGGTGATAGCAGCCTTCAGTCCTACCCTTCTCATTTTTGCCTGGGCCCCCTCCTGCTGCAGTTGAACTTAGGCTTGATAACACTGCCTGCCTTAGCATCACTGGGAAGCCTCCTGTGCCTGCCCAGAGATGACAAAATACTTGATATTTCTATAAAATAAAGCAGCTGTAGGAATGTAAAAGATTCTTTGAATGACAGTTTGTTCTGTTAATTGTATCTTTATGAATTGAATGGATACTTCTGTGAGAGTACAGCTTTCTCTGTTTGCATTAATGATAATGCCTTCATTTTCCTTCTAGTCATTGTTTTTGTTTTGTTTTGTTCTTGTAGCTCAAAGCTTTCAGTAATACACATTTCCAAGGAGCATGTGTAGATTTCACAGCAGAAGTTTCTGATTTTACATCATTCATACCATGTTCTTTTAAGGTTCTCCGGGGATGGTAAGTGTCTGTTGTTTTACATGCCATCGTTTTCAGTATTATGAATTTTTTTTTTTTTTAATTTTACAAAATTTCAGACGGCTGAAAGCACATAACACATGCCCATCATCTTCCATCATGTCTTAGACCCTTTGTCCTGCAAGGCATCTCAGTAATAGTCATCCTGTCCTTGGTTTGGGTACTATGCATTTTGCTCTCCCTGGGGAAGGTTTGCACAGTTACTGTGACTCTTTTTTTAACTCCAGTTAGAATTTATTCCAGATTTTGAGAACTTGGGTACAGTGCAAGTGTCTGAATTCCACTCAACGTCGTTTGACTCTGGAACTGAGGTTTCTGTACCACACGATTTGATTTTGCTGCTTTGGTTATTTTGCTGCGTAGCCTCTCAAGTCACCTTACTTTAAGCTTGACAAGAACAAAGAAAATTTTTTATTCCTTAATGTCCTTAGCAAGTATTAGGTCTTGAAAAAAACGTACTGTTAATAAGCAGCTAGAGCAGCTTATCTGTTTTGTTCCATTATTCTTGCAGTTGGCTCCTGTGTTACAAAGGGGAAACCACTGACGATCACTGCGTGCTGGAAGAAGGCCTCTACGTTGACCTCAGTTCCTGTGGCTGCCCAACGGCTACAATCAAATCCCTCAAGCCTATTCAATACGTAAGACTTCATTGTGGGGGGGGAAAAATAACATTTCGGAACTCTTGTCCTTGTCAAATGTCTGAAGCGAGTACTTGCCCTAAACAAACTCCCAGTTAGGGAGAAGAGTGAGGTTTGTTTTCTTGGCTCACGGGAGTTTTGGGTTGGGAACAGGTCGGGCTGCGTGCGCACGTGCACGTGGTCACTTGTAGCTGCTCTTGGGTGTTCTGGGTTTAAAGTTGTTCTCTTTTTCACAAGTGAGACACGAGGTCCTCCATGGCCAGGAGGCTGGACAGGAGTGCATTTTGCCCTCCAGAACAAGAGAGATAGAACCTTTTGTACATCCCATTGTAATCCTGCACACAGGACATACAAATCTGCAGTCTTGATGTGATGTCTGTGCCTTTGTTCCACATCTTGGTGTGCTCTTACACAGGAGCATCAAAGATGAGCTGTAACACTGTTGGTAAAAGAGAAGCAAGTGGCTTCTCTGTCCCCTCCTCTCTAGCACTGGCCACCAGGTTCTCCAAAACTCTTCCTCCTTCCCTGATCACAGGACACAAGCTCAGCCTATGTGGCACGTGTCCTTCAATGCAACTCTTATAAAGCTAGACTTCTGTGAGTACTCAGTTCATCTTTTTCATATATGAAGTCCTTTTTACCACTTGTGAACAGATTTTAAAAAGCAAAGCAAAAAAACCCCAACCAATCAAACAGAAAAAAAGCCCAACAAAACCCCAAACCCCACACAAATTCAAACACCAAACCCATGGGTGTGGTGGGAAGGATTTACACCTCAGATTGGAGAGCTGGACTTTTCACTGAACTATACAGATAGAGTGATTTCCCACCTGCTGAGAGCCTGGGTTTTAGATTAAAGTTCCCATTTTCAAGTTAGGCTTTCGGACTTTGCTGTGCCAAATCCAAGTGATGTTTTGACATCAAATAATAGTAAGCCTCATCCAAATCCCCCACCCTGTAATCTCACAGGGAAGTAAATATGAAGTTTGGCATGGTAGGAGACTGCTGGCAGCCCTTGATTCCCGAGGGCCAGGCCCTGGAAGAAGTGTTTGGCAGGCTGTGTGTGGGGAGCTCACACACATCTTCCTCTGCTTTTGCACCTCTTAGTTTGGTTCTTCTCTTGCAAGTAGGAGCCCTTGTATTTCACAAAACCAAGGCACTAAACAGCACAAAATGCCACTGAACTCTACCTGTTTCCCAAATGGCAGTGCCCTCACACCCCCAGGTCCCTGTGGGAGCTGAGCCCAGGGCAGTGCCGGGGACCCTGGTGTGGCACAGACGTGACCCGGAGCACGCAGCAGGTCACAGTCAGGAGCAGCCACAGTTAATTCTGAGCATTGTCCACAGTTCTTGGAACAGAGCCCCTTTTATTACAGCATACTTCTGTTAGCTCATTCCAGAGAGGAGCGAGCCTGTTCCCACGTGGAATTGTTGTGTAGCTTGATTGAACTCATTTGTGGCGTTGGGAACCCCTTCCATTATTCAGCTTTCAATACCAGCCTCATTTCAGAGCTAAGGTGTGTCTCCCTTGGGAGCTTACATGTGAGAGGGAGAACTTTTAACCCTGACACCAAGCCCTGGATGTGCATTGTCTCCTGCTGTCCTTTCAGCGAGTTGTATTTGCTGCAAGTGGAACTGTGGAGGAACATTCATGCTGGGAACATTCCATTTGTTCTATAGGAAGTGCAGCTTTGGTGAAAACAAACTGTTTGCAAACAAATGTAACAACTGCACTAAATGAAAAAAAAAAAAAGCTAATTTTTTCTGTTTAAGAAAGTAAACTTTTGAGGTTTTAGTTTGAAAACTCCCAGAAATGTAACTTGTTTGTCTAAGAGCTTAATTGCGTAACAAAATGAAAATTTTCCTTATAAATCACTGAGTTGGTCTAACTAAAATAGAAAAAAAAAAAAACACCAAAACTTTCTGAGCAACGCAAAATTATTTGGATAAGAAAATAGGCTCACACTAGTGGTGGTTTAATGATTTCACTGTAGTGACAGTGTTTTAGGTTGGCTAATTTTTATTCTAGCTCTTAGGTCTTGGAGGGATGTTTTATGTGTTTTCTGGTGAAAAGTGAAGTTGTCAGCATTTAAGTATGGCATTTAAGCTGCACCCACGCCCTCTGCACTCACACTCTCCCATTTCACAAGAAATTCAAATTAATATGGTTCCACTTTGGTTATTTCCCCATTTATTGTGCACTGGCATCATGGAGGAATTCAGCACATCTTTGCAACCAATTTCCTCTGTTCCTGATGAAATTTCCTCCCTCCCATCACACCTTATTCTCCCAGGTGTATAATACTCAAATTAAATCTTTAGGAGGCCCTAGCTATGCTTTTTTCCTGCTGTTCCATTTTGCTCAGATTCAGGTAGGACCGTTTCATCATTCTCAGAGCGTTCAGGAAAAGCTGTGGATTAACAGGAGGGTACAAAGAAGGAACAACTGACACAGATGTCATTTGCCTCTCATCATGCATGTCCTTTCGTCTAAAAATCCCAAAGCACTCTTTCAGAAATGCTTGTGGATGAAACGTGCTGCCGTATTGTTGCTAACAGCCGTCCTGCAGGCAGGCGGACGCGCAGCGCAGGTTCGGAGTTGCTGCAGAGGTGCAGGTTTCCGCGCCTGCATCGGCGAGGACTCGCCTTGCGCGCTGCCGCGGGCTCATGGGAAGGAAACGTGGGCCCTTGCCCGGCAGCAAGAGAGCAGGTGAAGACAGCTGGGCCATTTGTAGGGCCGTGGTTGCTTACTGGGGCATTTGTCCAGTGTTTGCTGCTTGAGGAGGTTAATCTTTGGGATAGAGACCCTTCTGTTCTTGCAACAGGGAGTTCAGCTCTGGTGCTGCCTTTTCTCAGGTGTGTTGTTTTGACAAACTGCCTGTCATATGTGGTGTGATTTACACGGACAAAAATGCCCAGGATTGTTGCAATGAGCTTTCCTTCTAAAATGTTACCTTCAACCTGTAAGTTAAACCAGTCTCATAGTTCCTAAAACCAAAAATGAGATCCAGGTTGTAGGTTGTGCAATGCTTTTTTTGTTTGGTTGGGTTTTTTCCCTTTCCTAATTCTTGCTCTGATCAATCATGATAGTCCTTGTATTTCTATATTATCATCTCTAAGTTAAATACGGGTGTTAACTAATCTCCCCAGCATTCCTGTGAGGCAGATAAAGAAATCAGATGCGAAAACTAACTGCAGTTTGCCAAGGCCAGGCACTGAGTCACTCTGTGGGGCTGGGACTGGACCATGGGCGTTGCATCATCCAGCACCGCGCTCCCTCAGCCAGGCATCCATCCCACACTGGGGGGAGCAGCCAGGCAAGGGCAGCTCCAGTAGAGACAGTTGGGAATGATGAGGTGGCCAAGCCTGGAGAGTAAAGATTTTCCCAAGGATGTTGTAACACAGCTGTGGAGGCTCCTCCATTTCAGACTCTGGTAAATGCTGTTTGCAAAGGAGCAGGACAGCAGAGATGGGAAATGGGGCAGCGCACCACCCCTTGCCATGGCTGGGTTACACTCATGCTTTGGTCTGGCCCTTTAGATTTCTCCCTTTGCCTTTATTAAGCTTTCCCACCAAAGTTTGAAAAACCTAAGTTGGCCAAAATAAAAGGTGTGTGGGAAAATACGTTTTGGGATGGACCCTTTTCAAAAGGTCAAAATTCTCACAACTTTCATAATGAAAAATTACGCATTGCTAAAACTATACTTTTTGTTCTAAACATGTGTGCAAATTCACCTGTGCACTTGGTTTTCAATTCTAGTGCCCTTTGGTCAGCTTCTTTGTGTCTGTACACTGCTGAGGAAGCTCATCTTGCACTGAGCTTTGTTTAATCTCAAATACTTCACGCTTGCATTGTGGGTTTTTTTCTGAACTGGTAAAGCATAAAAATCTGGTTTGAATTGTGAAAAATTGTGTTGCACAGCTTCGCTCTATTAAAAGCAAAGTAAAAATCATTGAGGGGGAAGTCTGAGCTGAATTGAACTGTGCAAGAGATCTTTAGTGTGTTGATTTTTAGTGTTGATTTTCCATGGTTTACCTGTGTCGTTTTCATTGCACTGTGTGCTGTGTTAGCCATAGAACACCACACCTGCTAAGTAAAGTATATCAGTGTATTTAACAGTTTACAAGGCTGCTCGTATCTTGAAATGCTATGTAAATATAGCCTTCCTTAATCACTGGCCTCTTGAATATAATAAATCTCTTCAAGTTTCTCCCTGGACACTTGTGTGAAAAAACAGGACAAGCAAAACCTCTTGAAATGTTATTGGTGCTGGTTTAAGCAAAGGCAGTCAGTTCTTTCACACATAAAAATCAGGTTAAGAAATTCTTCAGTGCTTTGTCATTCTCACAATTGGCACGCTTTTCCCAAAGCGTGGCATTTCAGGTATTTTCCTTGAAATAACTATGAAAAGAAGCTAAAGTAATGCTGACCTAGACATGAGAATGGGTAAATACAGATGTCTTTAGCTCACTTTTCAGGTGAAAATGCTCCTCAGCATTCTGCAGGAAAGGCTGTGACCAAGATGCCTCTGTAGTCAGCCTAACAGCACAGCCCCAAACCTTGTTTTTCACTGTTCCCAGTTTCCGTGGAACTGTGAAAACAAAGTCAGAGAAAAGAGCCAGGCCAAGTCACTGCTGCCAGCTGTTGGCCTGGAAGGGAATACAGAACGTGAGGAATCAGTGCGTTGCTCTATATATGGCTGTGGAAATAGGAGAGCTCAGGGCTTGGCACAGCAGCCCGGTTTCTTTCGGAGCTTCATGTCTGCAAGGTCCCTGCATCTCTTGTGAGGTCTCCCTGGGAGAGAGGGATCAGAGTCACCAGTGGGGGGTGTGTGTGTGTGTCAGGGACTCTGAGCAGCTGGACAGGGAATTCTCAGGCCTTTCCATCCAAACAGTCACAACCACAGCAGAGCTGGAACCGTTTTAACTGACTCCAGCAGTTTGCTGTTGTGGTTCCTGGTGTGTAAATGGATATGCTGGGTCGGATGACTTGTCCTGTCTCTCAACATCCTCAGTGTTGCAGCAGCAGGATAAATATTTAGGTGTGGGTAGCAAGGTCCAGCAACATGGATGCCAAATGGTGTTTCTCGTGGTTAGCAGTGCACTTGTGAAAATTGTTGGGCCTGTTCTGGACGTGACTTCTGGTGCCCACTCAGGTGGAAGGCAGTGCCAAGGCTCTTGCAAACAGGAGTGTGATGATTCTGCCTGCCTGAGCAAAGCAACCTCAGGAGTAGCTGCCTGCACTGGGCCTGCTGGTCTGCGTTTCAAAGTGAGCCTTTAAGCCTTTACACACTGTAAATCTGACCCACCTCATCCAGCAGAAGGCACTTGGGAGGAGCTGACATTCCAAAATAAAAACATTATAGGTTTTAATCCTTTTCTGGTTTGTAACATTAGATTTTTGGAGTTCAGTGGGCTTTAAAAATCTCTCAGAGTGGATGATCTTCTTCTCTTCTTCAAAATGTCTCAGTAATCTCTCTGTCCCTGCAGTGCTGCATGACTTATGCAGTCCCTGCACTGGCTGGCAGAGGAAGGCAATCTCTGAGGCAGAATCTGACCAACCAGCTGCATACCAAGCACACTGAGTCAGTGTCAAGCAAATTCATGTGTCCTGACACACCCCTGAGCTTTTCAGAGACAATTCACTACACTACATGTGCCTCCTCAAACATGAACATTAGTTTCTCTTAATTACTCAGTGGCTGTGTCAACTTTAATTGAAGATTTTGTTTCATTTATTCCACCTGAGGCCATGTCTTTGCTGCCAGAGAAATCCCAACTTTTGCCTGAGCCAGCTGTCTCAGGGTAACATCTCCTAAAAGAAGGTGACTTTCCTGGAGAGGCTGCTCACTGGGTTAGTCAGACCTGTTCCCTCTTCCTTTACCAGTTGCATCCAGGTGTAAACTGCAAGTGCTTTTGCTTCTGGTTTTAGGTTAAAAATGCTGAAGAATTGTACAAGTGTTCCTTGTACTAAGGCACAGAATTTGTGTATTTAAGCCTGCTTCCTCTAGTTTTCTGCTGAGCTTATATCTCCACCATATTTTCGTGCAAACTGATCTTTTTATTTGCTTTCATAGGCAATCTGTCAACTGTAGTAAAGGACATTAAGTGAAAACTGTTTCAATTCTACATGAGATTGTAGAATTTCTAATTATTCCTTCAAGATTGTCAGAAGAAAAATAGGAATGTCTGTTAAAAACATTGAGAACTTTTTAGCTGACTTTTCTGACCTTTTACAGTTTGTAGCTTCCTAAAATCTTTCCAGTGAACTACAGCTAAAAGTCTATGGACAATAGACTTTGATTTGCATCACTATTTTAGATGCATGTACCATCAATAAGTAAATAAAGTGGATTTTTGAAAAGCAATCAAGGCCCTGATTATACAAATCGGATCAAAATGAGTTTTTCCAGAGGCAAACAGAGGCCTCTGCATCACTTGGTGACTCTCTGTGCCTGGCCTGTGTCAGTGGGGCACTACACTGATGACAAAGCCACTGGTAAATGCAGTTTGTTTCAGCTCTGTGTGCTTCGGGGTTTTCCCTTGTTGCATTTGCTGAGGGAGCACAAGCTGGCCTAAAAGCATTGTAAGAAATTCAGCTGAAGTGGGCCAATGCGTGCATCATGTCTAACAACTGAAGCTGGACTGTTCCTACTAAAACTTTGTGCTTTTTTTTTCCTCCTTCCTCCTCCCCCAGGTTTTTGCTGAGCCTTCCATCAGTCTGTTCACCCTGGAATGCTGCAAGGGCAGAGAGCTGCACTTCAGTGAACCAGTCAATTCTGTTTTGAACGAGGACCTCCATTTTTACACCCAGTCTGTGTGGGTGAGAAGTGGATTGTAAGTACAGAAGAAATATCCCTGTCAGTTTTGCACTGTAGGAGCTAACGCAGAGCATGCATTGGTCTCATGATTATTGCCTTGTTCACGGGTTGGTTTACATTCTTAACTTCTATTTTGAGGCACAGACTTTCGAAGGCAGGTAGTGTAAACTCGGAGTGCCTTTATTAACTGGCTGTAAAATGCCAGCTATAAACTGCAGTGATTTAAACCACTGCAGTGGCTCCGGGAAGCTTGATGTGCTGACTGGCTGCCAGAGAAGCAGCAGCTTCTGAGAGGAGCTCAGGGTGGATCTGACAGCTGGAACAGCAATTTGCTTCTGTTATTACTTTAACCCTCCTCCAGGAGTGTGAATGTACACCCAGGTTCTTCTGTGAAAACATTTTACGTCTGCAGAAGTGACCTTCTAACCTCTTCCACATCTCTCCCTTTCACCTTTTGGAAGAGCTCCCAAGTGTTCTGTCTCAGCCAGGTTTTCAGCCTCCACACCCACAGCAGCAACAAATAACTTGCAGAGTCTCATCCTGCAACGGAGAGTGGCTGGAAACTGCTGTTCTCCTAATGGGACACACATTTCCTATGTTTATGTTTGACCTTTCCCCACCTTCTCCACACGGGCAAGGCTGCAATTTTCTTGAGAGAACAGTGAACAGAAGCTTCTCCACAGAGCTTTCCCAGTTCACAACAGTTCCCAACATTTGTGCCACTTCCATCCTCAACCTTTGCTGAAAATACAGAGTGAGTGTGTTGTCTGGAAATTCAATCACTTTGCCCATGCAGCTGACTGCAAAGGAAGGGTGATGACTTTGGGCCCACGTGGCAAGGAAGCACAGGAGAGCAAGTGCAACAGGCCAGCCCCTCCTGCATCTTTCTGCTCAGTTTTGGCTATCCAAGCCAGGTTAGCTGCCTCCCTGTCTCTGGGATGGGTTCAGGGCAGAAGGGCTGAGCTTTCTCTACACTCTCTTTGGTGCTTCCTAGGAAGAAAACCTCCACAGCCTGTTCCCATCTCACACAGCAGACAGGTAGCCTAAAGGCTGAGGGTGTCAGGTGATTGTGGGATGTCCTAGAGGGTTTGTTTGCCTTATCTATGATTAGGAGTTCAGGAATGCAGATTTAGAGGGTTTTTGGTTCCTTGTCGCAAAGCCTCCTGTCAGCTTTAGGCAAATAGCAAAGATTTATGTAAATATTCCGATGGTATCTTGCTGCCAGGCTTAGGTAAAAGGCTCCTTCCTGAGCCAACTGGCCACCTCAATAAGGCACAAGCCTGGAATCTGCCTTGGCAAAGGCTGCTGGGGTTCTCAGAGGTGTGGGAGAGGTGGCACAGCCTGTGTGAGAGCAGAGATGGGTTTTGTCTGTGTCGCTGAATGCCAGGAGCGCAGCCTGGCTTCGGATGGTGATCACTGTAACAGTCTTTCCCCTCTCTGTTCCCTGTAAATGTCTGCTTTGAAACTGCATTCCAAATGAGACTGTTCCATGCTCCAGCAGTAATGTTAACAGTGAATTCTTGGTGCCTTGACAGAAACCATTGCAAGGAAAAAAAAAGTCAGGAATGTGTTCAAGGTGTAAGGAAGACACGGGGGTGGTCAGGCTACCCTGAATCCTGTTAGTTGGGAGGTGTAGTCTTTGAAGGAACAGGGACCCAGCCTCATTGCCAGGCAGCTCACAGCTGGCATAGTTGAGCCTCCACAGAGCCCTGAGCAAGGCTGGCTCCCAATTTCTCTGAACTGTGGGCACTGGGCAAAAGCAATTCCAGGTGCTGCGAGGCTGTGGGTGTTTTCTCACTGACTCAGAGCACAGCCATCCCTCCTGTTCTTGGCAGCTGACCTGTGAAACAGGTAAGCTGGGAAACCAGCACTTGCTTTGTGTTCGGAGGAGTTAATGAGTCAGGCATTTAGGATTCACTGTCCACACAACAATGTGCTATTGATACAAACAGAAGGGATCTGTGCTCCTGAGGCTGCCTTTGTGAGCAGCATTTACTGAGCAGATGCCCAGATAACAAGGGGTCTGTATGAGCCAGTGCTTTAACTGGGTGTTGCAGGACTCAGCCACGTCCATGGTGTTTTCATGACAGGAAAATCTGCTGCAGCAGAGTGTGGGGTTTGCAGCGAAAGACCTGTGTGTGTTTTCAGGCAAGTGGAATTGTATAAAAAGCTTCAACTGTAACAAAAACATCAGGCAAGATCCTCTGGTAATTAATGTGCACAACCAGGCAAAGCTGCAAGTGTGGCTCCCTATTTTCCTAACACAGGCCTGCTGAAACCAGCATTATTCCCATCTGGGCTCATGCAGAGGTTTTCCTATTTGTGGGGGAAGAAATGGAGGGGGAGAAGGGAGATGGGAAGTGTAGTTTATAAACTGTAGGCACACAGACAGAAAACAGATCTGAATGTCAACAGAAGGCAGTCATCCCAGTGAAATGGATGGCATTTTGCAGCACAGAAATAGAGGTTTGATATTAGCACCACTGTGGGGAGATTTGGGGGCTTCCAAGAGCACAGCCCTGACCTGCAGTTCAGTTTTGCTGTGGGTAACGAGTGCTCTTTCATGTTCTGTTCTGTGTGTCCAGGTGGATTGCCTACGAGGGATGCAATTTTTTAGGAAAGCAGATTCTGCTGGAGCCCAGGGAGATTTCAAACTGGAGTGAACACAGTGGCTGGAAAGTGCTTGGCTCCCTTCGTCCTGTGAAGCAGGTACTGTAAGACTGAGTGAGGAAAAGAGATTTTATGGACAGGGGTTTGTGCACAGGTATCAGTTCTACCCCAAGTACAGTGGAGTGTGTTGTACTCCTTAAATCAGGCCAAATGATGACAGCCAGAAGGACCCACTGGAAGATTACTGAAGCAGAAAATGCCTCTCGTGGCAGTTATTGAGATCTATGTTAGGTTCCTAAAGGGAAATAATTCTCAGTTTCTTGGTGCCAAGTTTTGTTTTGCTGAATTGCTCATTAGCATATTCTGTGGATGCTCTATTTTTACATTTTTGCAATATAACAATATAGTAAGGAAACCAATTCCACACTGGCTTGTTTCATAATTAACATAAATGAAAGCAAGAGTGAATTTTATTGTGCTGTAGCCTGGATTTCCAAAAGAGGCAAAGCTCATGCAGTACCCATCAGGTTTTCCCTCTGTGCCTCACCCCAGGTAATTCCAATTTCAACCTCATTCAAAGGTTCAGGTCTCCAAACCACAAAGTAAAGAGTAACTAAACACTGTACTGATACAGGTTTTGTTTATGGATGCTTGGTGGGAGAGAGGCCTTATTGTCTGTAGCTCGGAGTTTGTTTTAATACAGAAAAAAAAAGGAGAGTGAAAGCTCCCAGAAGAAAAGCTGTGCTGGAGGTGGGGTTCTAGCAGAGCTGTCCTTTATAACTCCCTGCTCCTTATTTACATTGAAACCAGTGAATAACAGAGCAAAAGCTCAAACCCTGCAGTAGCCCTGCAAAATCCTCTTTATTTTTTGAGTAAACCAATAAACAGGGATACCAGGTCAGTGCCCTGTTTTCCATGTAAGTTCAAAAGCAGTGGTGTATTTCTCTGCCATATATTCCAGTTAGTGAGGGCTGAAGTTGCTGGATGTTAAACTCAGTAAGTTTTGTGTCCCAAGGATAAAAAGCCTGTGGAGTACAGCCCATTTACTGCTCTTGGAACGAGTGAAATAGGCATATGTGCAGATCACAGGAATTAGTTCTATAGCCATAATTACTTTTTTTTTTTTTAAAAACCTATCTGCCATTGCTGTTTATAGCTGCCCATCTGCATGTGAAGAACCACTTCCTGTGCTTCACAGTTTGTTTCCAACAAAGAAATTACGGAATGTCCTCAACTGAAGACAAAAATTGAACATAGAAGGCTGATGTAAGGTGCAGGGGAGGCCCTCTCACATCAGTTTGCTTGATCTCTGTGTTGTAAATCTCTTCCCTCACCCCACTGCAGCCAGCAGTGTACCTGAGAGTGAGGAACAGGGCCCAGGGGAAGTACTTGACCGTGGCTGGGAGCCTGGCAGACATCAGGGCGACGTCGGTGTGCGCGGCCCCGCGCAGCGGCAACGACTCCCAGCTCTGGCACTACAGCCAGGGGCTCCTCAAGTCCAAGGTGAGTTTCAGAGTGATTTTCTATTAATGCTGCCCTTGATAGTCTGTTATAAATATAAAAAAATGGCTGATAGTTTAACATTAAAAAAAATGAAGTAACAAAGACCACCACCACTTTGGTCACGCAGCTGGTCAGGTGTTGAATAATCTGTTCCTCGTGTGCTTGCCAGGATTCTTACCAACTACAACACGATTTCCTGCCATATATTCGGTGCCTGAAACAAGCCAGGCACAAAACTGAGGCTCTGTGGCCTGGAGCATCTCACTTCTCTCCTTGTTTCTTAGGCCAGCAATGCCTGCCTGGATGTCATTGCGGGCAGAGACGTGCCTGGAGCCAAAGTCGCCCTCTGGACAGAACATGGGAAGGACAGGCAGAAGTGGAGACTCTGTGAGGATGGAACCATCAGCTCATACCTCAGTGACCAACTGGTGCTGGATATTAAAGGTATTTAAAAACAAAAACCAAAAAACCCTAAACCTCACAGGTTTCAGGTGTGTTTTTTGATTAATTGCCCTATTCCAGCCTTTTTTTTTGTACTTAGGGTCAGAAACGGACTCCTACCGTTCCTGTCCAGTTGCTTGACAGTGGGATAAGAAACAGCAGGGCAGGGAGGAACCTTCCTCTTTTGATTCCAGAGGTTTATTTTGATCAGATCAATTGCTGTGCTTTAGGGAGTTAAGCAGTGCAGATGGCAAGAAGTGCAAGTTACAGAAGACAAAATGGTGAAGGAAAATCAACCACAGACTAGCTCAAAAAGAGAAAAGGAGTTGAAAAAAGAAAGCTGGTTAAAATTGTCATTGCTCAATTGCAGACACCAGCCTCCTACCTCATGGAATTCCTATTTTTCAGCTAATTTTCCTACTTAGTCACACTTCTCAAAGATTATGTATAATTTTTATGAGTATTTATTTTGAAAACTTCTCCTTCATGACTTCCTTTTGTTTCTAAGGAGGAAATTACTATGACAAGAATCACATCATTATGAATCAGCCAATAGAAGACAAACCTTCACAGAAATGGGATATTGAAATATCGTGAGTAAAACCCACCCCACAGATGGACTTTTTGTGGGCTACCAACATCTAGAGGGGGGAAAAATGAAGCCAACTACTGAAGTCACACACCACTGGAACCATAAGCAGCAACTCCCCTCTATTTTCCTTCATGCCAAGCACCAGCTCCTAAAAGAACTGAATTTTGCACAAATCTGGAAGATGGGAGGGTGATCCAATGTCTCTCTGCAGGGAAGGTGATGCTGCAGAGGCTGCTCCTGTGAAAGTCACCATTACTCTTCCTCTGAAGTATGAAAGGTAAATGCAGAAGAGTAGGCAGATGGAAAGAGTTCTGCAGGATGGGAAGTGCAAGAGATAACAGGGGAAAGGCTCTTCAGAAGTGCTGTCCTTACCTTCCTCTCACACTGCTGGAAGCTCTCTGAGGGGTGAATGCAGTGAGGAGCTTCAAGGAACTTGAGCTGGGCTTTTATGTCCCAAGTGAAACTGTTTAAGCTGCAAGCGACCCTGAATCATGTCTCTTACTAAAATGCAATATATTTTGTTCATAAAGACACCTTTGAACTGGAATTCCAGCTCAGCCTGTCAAAGGAGGCAATGATACTGGTAAGCCTTTGTCTTCTCTGCTTTTAACAGCACCAAATTCAGTTTTGAGAACTGGTTTTGCTCACCTGTGGCCTGTTTCTTACTCTGGAAATCAGGAGCTGTCCCTGAAGATCACCTTTAACATGGAGCCATAGGTGTGTGTATCAAAGCAGGGGTAACTGGTCCTGGGCCAGGGGCACTTCCACAAGGGCTAAGCTGCACGTGCAGCTCTGATTTTAACTGTAGCTGTATTTTGCTTTATTGTAAATAGCCTAATTTAATACCACGTCATTTGCTCTTGAAACCACGTCTTCCTGCAGAAACCAACTCACTTTGGCACGTATTTCCAAAGGTGCCAGCAGCCTGCATTCCAGGGCTGGCTTCATGTTCCCAGAGCCGCGTGGCTGCACATCAGGGTCACCGTGGCACAAAGGACAACTGAGGGTCCAGAGCTCTCCTCAGTTTCCACACTGTGCAGCCACAGCTGTTGCTCCCAGCAGAGCCAGAGACCTCACTGAGTGCAGGTGGTGCTTGAAAAGCATTTTCCTGGCTTCAACACTGACCAACTGCTAGGGCTGTGCACACCTGACATGGAGGAGAGAAGTCCCTCCGCTACCTGGCTTCAGCATCACTAAATTAATCTTCATTGAAAATATTTTTTTTTTCCCAGCATTTGTATATTCAGGGTATGTATTTCTAGGACTATTTAAAGAGTTCAGGTTCGCTGAAGACAGATATTTTAGATTCCAAAAGCTGTAACTATGCCAGCTGTGCACTCGAACAGGATCATCCCCAAACAAAGACATAACTCTAAGTTTGCCATAGATATAAAATATATGGATGTCTATTTTTGTATGAAACGGAGTTCTATATAGTACTATTTAAAAAAAAATCTACTTGCACTTACTATTTTACATTCTAAAATTATCATAAATCTGCTGTTTGAGTAACAGATCCTCAAATGTTTGTATATAATATTTTTTCAACTAAAGCACTTGTTAAGCTTTTTTCCATATAAGTCAGTACATCAGGTGTTCTGCATGTGACTTTCCATATGAAATTTTAAAAGCTTGTGTAAAAAGTGGTAGTTTTTTAAATGAAGAATGACTAAATCATACTTGGTGTCTCAGTGTTACATAACAAAGTAAAGCAGGCTTTTGTACTTAAGAGACCTTGAAGGTAAAATGCTAAAGCATGTATATTTTAACTGTATAAAACTGTTTCTCCTAAAAATTTAGTTGGTTGGTTTCTTTTAAAACAATCTAAATAGTAGTTTTCAGCAGATGTTGAGCACATTCCTGTAAAATATTTCTTTACCAATGGCCAGAAAAAGGGATAAGTATGTTGAATATGTGGCTGTGCTGTTACATGAGATTGCATATTAAAAATCAATGAAGTATTAAAGTAACTGCACCAGTCACATCAAAACTCATTCAAGGGAACACTGAAGATAGAGATCCCAGCTTCAGGCTTTTGGGTTACTTTCACTTGAAATTGGTGCTGGGAGAGGTAGAGGTTAAATATTATTGTTTGTTTATTCCAGGGATGGCAGCATCTGAGGGAAAAGGGGTTTTCTTGGGCCAAGTCTTCCCCCTCTGGGAACAGCACACACAGCTTTTACCAAGAAGCTTTTGTTTTGTCAGGGCAGTCAAACAGAACAAACAGAGTTTCCTGCTGATGAACTTTACAAATCAAAAAAAAACAAGTTAATGTTTTATGCCCAAGGTTCTGGAGCCTGTTCCGTGTATAACTTTAGATGTTCTCCACATCCCAGCAGCTCTGCAGAGGGAAGGGGACACCACAGCACTGGTGGTACTTAGGAGTGACTTCATCCAGCCGCAGAGCTGCAGCTGTGGCTCACTTACCTGTTTTTCCCCATGCCCAGTTTCCCAAAAGTGTGGAAAGATAAGTAACATTTGGCACCAGAAAACAGCAAGGTATAGGTATTGCAATGCTTTGTTAGCACTACAACCCAGAGGCTCGATGGATAAAAAAACCTAATTTAATAAACTTTGTTCTCAAGAGATGCTTAATAGCCAGGAGCAGCTAATTCACAAAAGCATCAAAGAACTTCAATCAGACATTCAGTCCACAGTGACAAGGCAAGGTTTTCTTTCTCTTCATCTGAGGTAAGGTTAAGCTCTTTAACATTAACAGTGCTGCTACTCCAGATCTGCTTCAGTGCATCCAAGTATGACAGAGGGAACCGCAGCCCGTGAGTCTGCTGGGGAAAAAGAGACAGGAAAAAAACCCTTCAGCAAAGTGCAGTGACTTTCTTACACAACAGTGTGTGAGGCTGGGCTGGGGAGCAGCAGGAATGTGCTCCATTCCCACAGCACACTGGTGTTCATGAGAGCAGCCTCCAAAAGATACAGTTTTACCCCAGACCTATTTTATCTTAGTAGAGAAAGAGCTGAACTCTTCCATGCTCCACCACACTTTATGAGGTGGAGAAGTTTATGGCACGTGTGGCTTCCTCCTGTGGTTTCCACATGGAAGAAAGAAATAATTTTAAATTTACACTCTTGCCTAACCCTACCCATTATTTTAGCAAGGTCACAGAAGTTTATTTCTAGCTGACACACACAGTCTGTGGACACAAAAGAACAGAGGACCTTCCGTCCCAGGAGTTTTTAAGGGCAGGAAGGAAGATCCTGGGCTGTGCACGTGCTGCTCAGGTACCAGAGTACAACCACAGCTCTAGGGGAGCTGTGAGATTTACCTTAAAAGGAAAATAACAGCCTTGCAGCAATGGCCAAGCCAAGGCCAGGCTGTGCTCTGTTCTGCCTCCTTGGTGGAGTTGTGCAGACCTGAATTACATTTTAGAAGAGTGAGGTCTTTACTCCCAGTGCTGACCCGCCTACCCTGAAGTGAGCAGCCCTGCACAGGGTGTTCCAGGGGCTACAGGCTCTAACACAGGTTTAACATGGCAGAACTGCAGTGCAGTGATCCCCATGGCACATGTGCTACATCTCCAGGAGCCCCCAACAGGCCCTGCTGAAGGACATACAAGTAAGAGATGCTTTTAGTTGCTCCAGCAGCTTTGCTAACTGGGCCACGGGGCCTGCACAAGACATCCCATTAACATCTCAAATGTTTAATTAAGCATGAGATCACATTACTTAGTTCTACTATTCACTGCCTCTGCTGCTGCCTCAGCTCATCCAAGTACTTCAGGAATGAAAAGAACCCAGCAAAACCCACCATGCAGTGTTATTTTTGGTGTGTGTTTGCAGGAACAAACCTGTGCCAGGCCGTCCTCACTGGCAGTGTCATCCTCTGTCCCCATCATGTGAGTTTCTCTCCTGTTCTTTAAGGAATGATACACATAAACCATCTCCCTGCGAATTTCATCCTGAAAGACAGCAGGAAGAAAATGGTCACAGGTGATCCACACCTTCACCTCACTCCAGTGCCAGCTCCTTAATTCCAGAGGCCCCTGTTACAGCAAGGAAAGCAAGTCACAGTCTCAGCTAACTGATCCAACAGCCACCTCCCACAGCAAGAAGGGACCCTCCAAAACACCTCTGAAAATTTATTCACAACCTTCTGCCTTAAAACTGCCTCTGCTGGACTCACAAGACTGATGCTGTGTAAAAAACAGGCCATTTAAGGAACATCTCCTAAAAAGTCTTAATAAACAGGTGTACATTAATAAATCTCCAGGTCTGAGACTGATCTGTCTCTTAAAAATCAAATGCCCATTATCAATCCTTGGTCAAAGCTGTGGAAATCAGGTGCAAAAAAAAAAAAATAGGAAAAAAAAAATATTCCAAACCCTACACACAGTCTCACAGCAATAGGGACATGAATAAAATGGAGGAGAAAAATCAGAAAGTTCTGGTATGTTTTTCTTGGAGGGAAACATTCCACTCGTGAAAAAAGAAAAAAAAAAACCCAAAACTGTACAAGATAATCCATCCTGTGCATGTGTCTCCCTCACCCCATTTTTTTTTAATTAAGATAACAAAAAAAACACTTCTACAATTTCATACTAATAAACCTTCACAGATAAGCAGCAGCGTAAACACACCATGGTGCAAGACGCCAGTATCTATGTTGTGGATCTCTGCAGTGAAGACTACATGCAACAACAGTCAAGATTAAATGCAACCAAGAGAATTCCCTCTCTTCAGGAACCCTAATTTTATAACTTCATCATGTTCTTAAATATAAAGAATTTTAAAAAATTCTATTATCCAGAGCTATAGAGGCCATTTTAGCTGCTGTAATGATCTACCCCACGTACGCTCAGATAAAAAACACACAGAATCACAGACTGAATATAATTCTGTACCTCCCTCCAGCAGGCTGGAATGTGCAGTAGCACTGCTCAGCAAACAGCCCCAGGATCTCCTAACAGCAATAATGGGATGCAGGATCCAACCAAGCAGAACTGCACAACCCTTTTAGACCTCCTAGTACAACAGAGCACAATTCCCATGCCTCCCACTCCCCACCCCAGGCATACAAGGGGGGCTTCTTATACTTACAGCATTCTCTTGATCTGGTTCCACAGTGATGATAGCATGGTCTCTAAACTGCAGTCTGATTTTGCTATCTATTTTTGGCAATTTCCCACCTAAGAAGAATAAATTCTCCCTTAGAAAGGAAGAAAACCACACCCAGGGTACAAATTGAGCCCCCTCTGTGCACTATCCATTCTCTTGTAGCCAGATTTTTCTGTTAACCTGTGTTTCCACACCCACACATTCTCAAACTTGCGGCGAAGGGAAAAAGGAGAAAGATTCTTTAATTCTAGGATAACCTTTATTTCACTCTAAGGGAGATGGGTCACCTCTCCCACCAGAGACTGGGAATTGACCAACAGAGGTGCGCAAACACACACAAGGAGCCAGGCACCACACAAAGCTGGGCCTAGACTGTGATCTTGGCCTGCCATGAAATGCTAGAAGTTTTAAGAGGCAGACTTAGCCACTGCCATCACATCAGCCAGCATTAGGAAGTTCAAACTCTACCTGGAGTCAGAGCATCAGAGTCACATCCCAGGCACGGCGGCAGCCGGTGCGTAATGAAATCCT
This sequence comes from Cnemophilus loriae, assembly GCA_013397755.1. NCBI lineage: Eukaryota > Metazoa > Chordata > Aves > Passeriformes > Corvidae > Cnemophilus > Cnemophilus loriae. The sequence continues at coordinate 1,108,856 of VZTF01003400.1, read as the reverse complement.
TCTTCATGTCGGATGATCTCAGTTCCCCGGAGTTCTCCAGACGCTCTGCAAGCCTTCTCAAAAGGCTGCTCAGCTTTTTGTTGCAGTCAGCCGTGTCCACCTGCTAAACATCCACACAGAATTCAAGTTGAACAGACCAGGCCTAAAGCAGTGCAGCACAGCAGTGAAAGTGTGGACACGCCTCTTTTATCTTTGCTTAGTCCCAAACCAAGCTTTGTTTCTTTTATGCTTTCTCCACGAGCTGTTCGCATATCAAAGCTGAAGCTCAGTCTCCCTTGCTCTGGGGCTAAAGGACTTGCAAGTGCAGTTGAAGAGACCCTTGTTCCTCCTGCACACTGACAAGCTGAGCAGCAGCAGGACAGGACCACCATAAGGGGGTCACACAACAATTCACAGCTTCACTGGCTTTTAAAGATTCCAAAGTTTGGCCTGACAGAACTTCTTCTGTCTGACAGATCACCTGGATGCACCATTATTCCATGAGTCCCCCCTACTAACCATGAGCAGTTGCCTTGGAATGCTAGTCCGCAGCACCACATCCTCTTTTGCTGTGTCAAACACCAGGCCAGGAATTGCATCCAGTAAGAAATCTCCCCAAGAGCTGAAGGACAAGAAGAAAAGAAAATTACTGAAATAGTTGCACTGAAATAAAACACACATCCTACTTTTTTTTTTCCTAACTAAAGTAGTGTTAAGATATAAAACAATTATCACTTATTATAGTCTCTTTTTTTTTTATCATCTCTACTGAAATGTTTCAGTCTGCTACCCAGTGGGAAGGAAGAACTCTGGCCAATAAAAGGAATTGGACATCTACTTCTTAGTGCTTCTCTTGCCCCCAGTTTCCATCTGCCAGCAAGTGTCTTCAGCTACTCACTGCTTTTCCAAACTGCCCTGCTTATCCCACACGTGCACACTGCTCTGCCTGCTGGCATCTGCCCCAGACAAGCTCTGCTCCAACACATAGAGATGCCACTTTTGTCTCGGTGCCTAAAAATACCTGGAAGTGCCACCTCCACAGATACTTTCAAATTCTCTTCAATTTTCCAAGGAAATGTTTCTACATCATACTTCCATCTGCAAGCCAAATCAAAACACCAGGACTGCTGCTCATTTTACCTACACTTGCTGACAGCAAGGGCAGAGGAAGGCTCTTACACTTCATTGCCAATAACCTTAATGGATGATGATTCCACTTTTTAACCTCAGAAGAAGAGCAGCCTTGAAGCTTTTCCTGCTCCTCTCCTCACCCATGACAGACATCCCCAGGGAATGTGCTCCTGACAAGTCACGCACTGGACTGGCCTTGGGCTCGTGCAGCCACGGAGAAACTGCAGTGACTCCACACAAGGCTGCAGATCTCCAGCAACCCCATTACAAGGAGCTGAATCCTTGGCTTCCTGGCACTGCCTGACCAATAAATCCATACAGATCCAGCTGGACAAACTGCCCTGTGCACACTGGCCACAGGAAGAGTGACCAGCAGCACTGACACCCTGGGCTTCCACGGTGGCACAGCTGGTGGTTAGAGATTCACGTCACGCTTAGCTAAAATATGCCCAAATTTGTTCTGCCCTGTTTGGCAGCTAGCAGAAATCCTTCCCAGTTCCTAACTCAGGCCAATGACCCCAAGCCCAGCACCTGAGAGGCTGATTAGGTGGCAGCAGCAGCATTTCCCTGTGTGATAACAACGTTTCAATGGGGGGACAAGGACCCAATCTGTGTCAAAAGAAATCTGACTCTCATGCACGGGGTAGGAGCTGAAAAACACAGATTAGCAGAAAATATTTGCACTGAAGAATCCGTCAGAAGATGTGTGGGTGACCATCAAATACACTGAAAAACCTGATGAAAGGAATAACTCGTGGCTCTTTATCTGGATTATGAAATGAACAGCAACTTCAGCCTCTGGTGAGGGGTTTTTTTTAAACACAACAGTGAGTTTGCAGTTGTAACATTATCTTCCACATTAAAGCCTCCAGCTGGTAAATAATTTAAAAAGCAGTTAAAAAGCAATCAAGCTTGCTGCATGAAAACCTGGCAAAGAGGCTGCTTCAAACAACAACGGTCTCACTCTCCTCCTTCCCCCAAACCCCAAAACTTCACTTGCTGCTACCTCAACACTTGGATTCTGTCCCTAACAGCAGGGCACCTATGTAAATAGTGGGGTATCTACCTATATTCCATGTCCCCACATCTCTGGGGGGAAGGTGACACACCCTATCCCTGTAATATCCACAGGAAAACAAACCACACAAGGGCTAAATAGGATGAAGACAGAAAAGACCCAAGCAGAGCTCATTACAAGGTTATTTTTTTTTAAGAAACAGGACATCACTTCCTTGAAACACCAGCTTCAGGTCTCTACTATTCACACACGTCATCTGGCAGGGGAAAGCCATACAAAACAAGAAATAAAGAGGAATTACTTGTTTTGGTAGGTGCTGATGGTCACGTGTGTTGAATAGGAGATCCCATGAGGAGTGTCAGCCTGGTGAATTGTCCCTCTTGGAAAGTACAATAAGTCACCTGGCTGCAGGAAAATGAAAGAAAATTGATATATTTAGGCCACTTGGTCAAACCTCACTGTAGTCCAAACAGAGAAAATACTCTCTGAGCAGACAGACTAACAATATATATTATTTAAAACCACAAAATCGAGCAATTCTCCAATGTACACTTTAATAACATAAAGCACTCTAAGCCCGAAGTCCAACACCTCAAACTCCCCAACCTACTATCAATATTTGCTCTACACCTGTCTGCAGACGCAAGTTTTTAACATGCTGGAACACGCACAGTCCTGCTGAGCTGCAGGAATGGGATAAAGAAGCAGCTGAGATGAACCTGCTGGCAATTCAGTGGGCTGGGAGACGAGCAGTACCACGGACATTTGGTCTGATCACATCAAAAGAAAAGGCCAGTGTTCCATAGGAAAAGTCAAATAGTCCATAAAAATCATGATCTGTTACAATAATGCTGTCTGAAATTTTTAGTTAAAACACTTAAAAAAACAACCTTCCTCCTCCCTATCTTCTCACCTATGTAAATTAAATATCCACACAGAAAATAATATAGATCAAGGAAGTCAAGACAAGAAAGAAGTGCAAAGCACATGACATTGCCTCCACAAAGGAAAAATCAGTTTACTTATGGCTTGTCCTATAAACACCAGCACAAAGAGAAAGTTCATGAAACAACAGTGATGAAATCTGATTCCATTTTAATTTTATGGTCCTTAAATTGAGTCACATCAGCTGCTTCTAAGAGCCTACCAAGCATAACTACTTTTCTGGCTACCACAGCCCAGACCACCTGAAGCAATTAAATTAGAATACCTTTAATATGAATTCATGTGTGGGATTCCCAATCTTATCTTCTGACTCAACATTATACTCCCGAGCCAAAGGCACCGTTGGTTTGTAGAGTCGCCAGTGCTTCTCTCCCTCCAGCTGAAGGATAAATACCTGCAAAAGACCATGAACCCAAATTTTTTGGGGGGCCTGAGGAAGCCTTGCTGCTCCTCATGCATCCAACACATCAGGTATTTTAAATTATCTTCTGACTTGCCAAGTCTGTGGAACCAAGGCAGAAACCAGGGACAGAAATAGTGGCACAGGTTGCTTTTCTGACAAACACATGTTTTCCCCTTTCTTGCTCTCAGCTACTCCCAGCATGGCAAATACAATTCCTTTCACATTACTTTTTAGATAGCTAAAAGCAGAAATTTGCATTTTAACTAAATTTTTGCACTATATTTAGAGACAACAGAGAGAAGAGTTGTGAAACATGATCTGTTTTACCCCAAATTTGGAAATCCCCGTTTCTCTCCAGTCACTTAAACTTAGCCATTACTCTTAGTACACTTTCAGCAAAAATATATACGGAAACATTTGCAAATAATTACCCTAAGTTTTCAGTGGAAAAAAAAAGAAGTATTTCTAGAAATTTTATGGAGCGGGGAGAGGTGGAAGCGCACACAGAGGCATCCACTGCCAGGAGCCCACGGAGGGTTTCACAGACAAGGTGGTGTTGTCCTACCTCAACATCATCGTAGTGAGGGGGGAGGCCCTGAGACCCCTGGGGAGTGATGTAAACATTGGACCCCACCAGAGACCCAAAGTAGCACTCCAGCTTCTCCTGAATCTTCCACAGCTCCTCCTATGAAAAAAAAAAAAAAAAAAAAAGAAAAAAAGATGCTGTTACTACTGAAGAGCTCAACCAAGCCTGGCTGCCACCAGAAGGGAAGAATGGTGACATCCCCACAGCCTGGCAGGCAGTTTCTCCTGAAGGCAAGCACTGCAGAAGCAAAGGAGATCTGCCACGAAAGTAATGGGTAAACCAAAACCTCTGGTGCCTCAACAGAACATTGATGTTTGCTCTCTTCCCTGTACCATCTTCAGGCTGCAAGACCAGGTAAAAACGAGGCTAAACAGAGGAGAATAAACCACCCATCATCCCACAAACAGCAAAAACACCCTAAGAAAATAAACACATGCAGGACTTGCATCAAAGACAGAATAACACAAAGGTTAGACACCTTTTACAAGTGACTCCAATTGCTTGGGAATATTCAAGCACAAACTTGAAGCACATCCACACCCAATATGTGACAGGGAAACATCAGGAGATGCCAACAACTGAGATCAGTCAGTGACACTACACACGGGACTCAGCTGTGTATTTGGGTCCTTATTGGGGTCCACCTCACCATTAGACTGTGTTGACACCTTGGGACAAAAAACGACTGCCTAAATCAAAGTACCTACAAGTATCCAAGTCCTTTACAAATGTGCAGCACCAGTGTCTCCTTCCCACACACAAAGACTGAGGACACTCAGCTAAAATGGGGTGGTCACTTCCACACTGCAATTCAATGCTAATCCACTGGCAAGAATGGTGGGAGTATCCTAGAAATACTTCATGTGGTTTCACAAGGAAAAAGTGGGGCAGAAGAGATAATTTAAGCACAGATGCCTAATCGTCAATTACATACATTTAAAAAGAATCCTTAATATTATAGAAAACCATTATAGCATGAATCAGATTTTGTTCTTCCTGCAGAGCACTGAAACATGATGGGCAGTACAGAAGTATAAACTGTGTTTTAATACAGTTCACGTAAAGATTTCAGCAGGTCATCAAAGCCAGCTACATCCCCTGGGGGCAGATATGGAGCCACGTCTAGTGCCACTCAGCAAAAGCCACACCACATTATAAAGCAAGCATTAATTGCAATGAAACAATCCCACCTTAAATCTCTGAGGCTGATGAAACTGTATTGTTGCCTTTTTCTGGTCGAAATCCTTCTTCAGCTGCATGTAATTCACTCTGCCTTCTTTATTTAAAACCTTCTTCTTTCCATTCACGCACCTGCAGACATTCACATCTCGCCCGTAGTACAGGCCCTGGCTGCACAGCTCCTTCAAGTGCGACAGCTGGAACAGGGACTGGTAGTAAGCAGCCACCAGGGCATCATTTCTCTGAACGAGCAGTGGCTTTTGCTCCCAGTACTCCCTGAAAAACACCTCTTCTTCGATGGGACAGATCAGGCTCCTGAAGAGGCTGTCTGGGCTCTCAAAACTCAGGACCGACGGAGAACCAGCTGCGTCCAGCTTGGGCCGTTTACACCGGGCCTGTGCTTCCTTCGCCACGTCGGCAATCTTCCCTCCTTTCTTGGGCATCGTCCTGCCCAAGAGGAGACAGACCCAGAACAATCAGCCAGCAACGCAACCTGAACAGCTCGCGGGCCCAGAGCAGCAGCTCTCACGTTATCCAGTGGGGTATCAGAGCACACTGGGAACAGCTGTGCCTTCAGGGGCTCCAATTCTCTCTCAAACCTCAGCAAACTCCAAAGGGCTGTGCTGGGAGCCACTGCTCCCAGGAGCTCAAACCCCACAGCTGAGTTTATACTAAAGAAGGTGTGATGAAACCCAGTGGATCGTTACCAGCGCAGGAACCCACCCACACAAAGAACCTGTGGTCAATTTGTAGCAAGAGCTGCAAATTATTTTTTAAAAAAAAAATCAACTCAGTTCTAAGAGATTTAGTGGCAACATGCAGACGGGGGTGAAGAGAAGGGGCAGGATCAGAAACTTGTATTTTTATTACACTTCTTTCAACAGCAATAGTATACAAAAGAGGGAACATTTTTAGGCCTTTCTGTTGATGCTATGTAATTACTAAATCTACAAGCTTAAAACCTGTAAAATTTACCAGTTTAAAAACCAAAATGCCAAGATTCTGCTTTGATTTCTGCCAAGCTGTCAAACTTTGTGGTTTATGCAGAATAAAAATAATTCTCTCATACAAGTACAGACATTTAATTTTAAAGCTGAAAGTCATTTACTTTGTTTTTCGAGGTACGCAGTATGTTGTGTACAAATCTGCAAGAATAAAAAAGTTAATTCACAAATGGTTTAGCTGCCAAGTTCTCAGGAAAGTTAAGGCACAAATCAAGTTAACAGTAGGCCTAAACCATGTGCAGACAGACTTGCCTCGAGTCTGCTCCAGCATTTCCTCCCCCAGAGCAGCAGTAGAAGCCGGCCTGGGGAGCTGAGCTAAGCATCCTGAGGATGAGCCAGCACCGAGCCCTGCAGCAGCACAGCCTGGCAGCCAGGTCTGGGCTGCCCGACTCAAACTGACTCTGGCACGTCTCGGCGAGTTCGAGAAGCCATGAGCAGTCAGAACATGCTGATGCTTTCATTTCTGAGTGAAAACGGCAGCTTTACGCCCAAAAGCAAATGCTATCCATGTACTGAGATGCTTTTACTTGCACAGAGCCCTTATCTTGAAACTTAAACTCCAGTTCTGGTATTTCCAAGCAGCACGAAGTTCTCCCGTGCAGCGGGACACCCTGGTGATCGCCCAGCTCCCGGGCAATGCTTCCACAGCAGTTCCTGGAGTAGCCTGTCCTTCCAAAGTAACCCCTGGTCACCTCAGTCCTCCAGGAGGGAATTCCCACCACCGCCCTTCTGGCAGGATGGACATTCCCAGCAGCAGGAAGCCACTGTTCTACATGAAGCAAAGGAATGCTCAAAAAAACTAAAGACTGAAAATTAGTTCCTGGTTGATAGCAAGATCTGAACAGGCTGCTGGCACTAGGATCTACAACTGACGTTCCCCAAATGTCAGGAACACAAATGCAACCAACCCTGAATTGCTGGTTTTGAATTCCAGACCTAAATCCATCATATCAACCTCTCAGCTTGCTCGCATTGATCTAATAAAGTTAAATTCAGATATGTACTGTTCACAGAACTCTGCTTCATTTACACCATGTGCTTTTCTGTAGTGTTTTGTTAGTTATTACAACTGCAAACCCACAGAATGGTTTGGGTTGGAAGAGATGACCCGGCACAAACCCCCTGCCATGGGCAGGGACGTCTCCCACTCAACCTATTTGGTCAAAGCCTTATTCAACCTGGCCTTGAACACTTCCAGGGATGGGGCAGCCACAACTTCTGTAGGCAAGCTGTGCCATGGTCTCACCAGAAAAAAAACTCCCTCACATCTAATCTAAACCTACCCTCTTGCAATGTAAAACCATTCCCCCTTGTCCTGTTGCTACAGGCCCTGGTAAAAAGTCTTTTCTCTGTCTTTCTTACAGCATTTAAGTACTGAAAGGCTGCAAAAATATCCCTGGAGAGCCTTCTCTCCTCCATGCCGAACCAGCCCAGCCCTCTCTGCCTGTCCTCACAGGCTGCAGCTCTCTGATCATCTTGGTGGCATCCTCAGCAACAGCTCCATGCCTTTCCCGTGCTGGGGACGCCAGAGCTGGATGCAGCGCTCCAGGCGGGCTCTCAGGAGAGCGGAGCAGAGGGGCAGAACCCCCTCCCTCACCCAGGCCACGCTGCTTTGGGTGCAGCGCAGGGCACGACCGGCTCCCCGGGCGGCGAGCGCACACGGCCGGCTCAGGNGACCGGATCGGTCCGGGATGGGGCCGGTCCGGCCCCCCCCGCCGCAGGATGTGCCCGGTGGAAGCGGGAGGCGGTCGCTGCCGCGCTGGGTGTCACGGGAGGAGACGCTTCCGGGCCGCCGGTAGGAAATACAGCGCTGTTCCTGTGTGTATTCCAACAGGAACGCGACAGTGTCTCTCCACTGAAGTGATTCGGAGGATTAAATTTTACTTCATACACACAAGAGTGTCTGGGCTTTAGCAGTGCGATCTTTTCCTGGACTAAAATCCTGTTCCAGGGTCCCCCTGAGGCTCCCTCAAAGAAATCTTCAGAATCCTTACCGAGCACATGAAAACTTCCAGAAATATTTTGTTACCTTTACTACAGAGACCTGTTAATGGTTTCGTTTACATTGCCTAACGACATCAGAAAACAAATGTTAAGTAGGCTTTGCTAAAGCTTTGTTCTTGTGTACTGATAGTTGGAAGAACTATAAAACTTTTAAGAATGAAGTTGTCCAGAGTTAAAAGTTTGCATCACCTACACTAACACCCACAGGATGTTTTCTTATTACAGATGGGTGTAGCAGCAGATGTTAAAAATAGTGAGGCCACATCCTGCACCTCAGCTGGTCACAGAAACCATGACAAACTGTTATTTCTGCTCCAAAAATCCACAAAGTACCCTCGGCATAACTGCGTGAATGCCACATCAGGATGAACACTCACACGAATATGTATTTACATAATGCCTGTGTTGCTTTAACTCGCAGTAAATGTTGTGGGATATAAAACCCACACATGGGACTGGCTGCAAAACCAGCAGGAACGGGAAATACTCGTGGATACCTTTTTAAAGACTTCCGTGCTGGTCTGTAGAGACCAATTGACTGAAAGTATTTATTACCATACCTGTCAGGAAGTTAACACGCACTTCAGAGGAGGGTCATGGGAGCTTAGCCAGCCCTCTAGCACCCTCTAGACAAGAAATAATTCGTTTAAATACTGTTCATTATCTTTTACTATTTATACAAGCAATAGACTTTTTTTTAAGCGTAATTGATCCTGATGTCATCCCTGTCACTGCATTAAGACGATAAAAATTATAAGCTTTGATGTAAAAGTATGCAGTTAAATGTCATCATCATTTATAAGAGCAGGTAGTGACAGGACAAGGGGGAATGGCTTCAAACTGAAAGAGGGGAGGATTAGATTGAATATTAGGAAAAAAAATTCTTTTCTATGAGGGTGGCAAGGCATTGGAACAGGTTGGCCAGAGAACTTGTGGAGACCCTGCCTCTGNCGAGCAGCAGAAGGGGCCCGCTCCCGCCTCACTCGGGGGCAGCTGTTGTCACCAGAGTGTCGCCAGTGTCCCTCGCACAGCGCGTGTTCCCGCACGGCCCGGCAGCTGCCGGGACTCGCTGCCCGGGAAGCAGCGGGAATGCGGGCGGACACGGCGGCTCTGGGGACACGCGGCGGCTCTGGGGACACCCGGCCCCGCCGCCACCGCCATCCCTCCCCTTCCGTGCCCTCCCCTTCCCGCAGCCCCGCACTCACCCGGCGGGCGGGAGGGAGGGAACGGCGGCGGGGCCGGGCGGGATGGGATGGATCGGATCGGACCGGATCG
>VZTF01003400.1:1062721-1099324 GCA_013397755.1 Cnemophilus loriae | reverse complement strand
ACAGAGACCTGTTAATGGTTTCGTTTACATTGCCTAACGACATCAGAAAACAAATGTTAAGTAGGCTTTGCTAAAGCTTTGTTCTTGTGTACTGATAGTTGGAAGAACTATAAAACTTTTAAGAATGAAGTTGTCCAGAGTTAAAAGTTTGCATCACCTACACTAACACCCACAGGATGTTTTCTTATTACAGATGGGTGTAGCAGCAGATGTTAAAAATAGTGAGGCCACATCCTGCACCTCAGCTGGTCACAGAAACCATGACAAACTGTTATTTCTGCTCCAAAAATCCACAAAGTACCCTCGGCATAACTGCGTGAATGCCATCAGGATGAACACTCACACGAATATGTATTTACATAATGCCTGTGTTGCTTTAACTCGCAGTAAATGTTGTGGGATATAAAACCCACACATGGGACTGGCTGCAAAACCAGCAGGAACGGGAAATACTCGTGGATACCTTTTTAAAGACTTCCGTGCTGGTCTGTAGAGACCAATTGACTGAAAGTATTTATTACCATACCTGTCAGGAAGTTAACACGCACTTCAGAGGAGGGTCATGGGAGCTTAGCCAGCCCTCTAGCACCCTCTAGACAAGAAATAATTCGTTTAAATACTGTTCATTATCTTTTACTATTTATACAAGCAATAGACTTTTTTTTAAGCGTAATTGATCCTGATGTCATCCCTGTCACTGCATTAAGACGATAAAAATTATAAGCTTTGATGTAAAAGTATGCAGTTAAATGTCATCATCATTTATAAGAGCAGGTAGTGACAGGACAAGGGGGAATGGCTTCAAACTGAAAGAGGGGAGGATTAGATTGAATATTAGGAAAAAAAATTCTTTTCTATGAGGGTGGCAAGGCATTGGAACAGGTTGGCCAGAGAACTTGTGGAGACCCTGCCTCTGGAAGCGTTCAGGGTCAGGCTGGATGGGGCTCTGAGTAACCTGGGGAAATAAAGGGTGTCCCTGCCCAGGGCAGGAGGATTGGAACTGGATGATCTGCGTTACTCTGGGTGGGGAGAACCCTTGGCCAATGGTTACATTCACAGCTGAAAGTAGCAACAGCTTTCTCCATCAAAATCAAGCTCTGCAGCTCTCTGGCCCCTGTACAGGATGTGCCTGGAAGGTAAATGCAGGCAGGAATCTCTTTTCCTCCACACTTCCACGTGAGGACCAGTTTGCTGGGCAGCCTACACAGGGCTTGGGCATGCTGTTCTGCAGGGCTTCTGCTGCTGCAAATCCTGCAAGGAATTTAGAAAAGGAAACTTATTTGGAGTATTTTTTTCAGTTGGAGGCTGAGGATTCGCTGTTGGCTACACAACAAATACTTCTTCTTGTAAGGCAGATTAAAAAAATTATGTGAAAACAATGTTGTTATATTAGTTCATGTGAAAAGTTTAGAAGACACATCACACATCTGGAGCAACTAGATGGGATCTTCTCAGGCAGTCTGGAACATCTGTGCAGGATGCCTCATAAAGGCAGTGCAGGAACAAGGCTGTGGTGGTGTATTTTTATTTATAGCTACACTATACATTTGCTCAGCTTGAGTCTGGTGTGCTGTTACTGTTGCCAAAGCCTGTGTGTCCTTTGCATTCCCAGCATTGTCATTCCTGGTATGGTTCTGCTTTCCACAACAGGATTTCCTGGAAAAGCATCAAAGCTGTCTCAGCTCTGATACATTTGTTTGGCAGTGATCTGTCCCACTCACTCCGTGAGATTTCTTTCAGTCGCTCAGCAGGCACCGTGTCACCACTTCTCCAGCTCTGGAACTGGGAGCTTGACAAATGCACCTCTTTGAAAAGCAAGAGACGTCACCATGCTCTGAACAAACAAGATGGGCGCAAGAAAAATAAGTGAATTAAATAAGTAAAAAAAATAAGTAAATAAGATAAAGTAAATAAAGAAACCAGAGAGTGATTTAGGCTTCCAAATTTATTCTCACTTCCTTGACCAATAAACTTGACCAAGTAGTGACCAAGCATTTACCATGTGACGCTTTTTGCCACCACAAATGATCATTTTGAACTGACCTTGTAAGTATAAACTCAGCTCATTAAATGACAGACAAACCCAAGGAATTTAGTGGAAAATGCTCCTTATTTGGGAAAGCTGCAAAAGTAATCTTGGATCTTTTCTGGAGCTGTGAACACTTTTTGTGTTGGCCTTTAATTCAGCCTCCTTAGCCTGAACCTAAGGATGTTTCCATGGATTCATCTGAGACTGACAGGTTTCCTGTATGTGTCTCTGTTTTGGCACAGCTGTTTCCTTTTATGTCCTGGGGATCACTGCTGCAAGGGGCAGATGCAGCTTCTCCTCACTGGAACATTCAATCTCAAAAGCCAAAGGGAGAGGGAGGGAGGCAAAACCCCAAGTTCACATGAAACATAAAGCAGAGGAACCGAAGGCGTGGTTGGTTTGTTCTGTTGACAAAGTTGTCTAAAATCTCTGTCTCAAAGCCCATGTTTCTAAACCAAAGGGTTCTGCAGGAAACAGGGGATTACAGCAGGTCAGGGTGAGGCAGAGGTGTGTGGGTGACACGTGAAGGGCACAGCTCGTGCTGGGGATGCTGCTCATCCGACTGGGAACTGGCTGCACAGGGTCTGGGACGTTGTTCCTGTGCTGCCCCAGGGACTGGTGAGCCAGATTTCTCAAAAAAAACGCTCCATGGAGAGTCATGGACAGCTGACAAGGGTGAGGGGTTTTCTTGAGGTGTTGTTGATGCACAATGTACAAAGCCCCATTAGCCTTGCTTCCTGCTGGTCCCTACTGCACTGCTAAGCCGTAATTTTCCCCCTGGTTCCCATCCGAGGGCAGAGGCTGCTGAGGTGCACACGGGTTGCCCAGGAAAATTGAAATGCAGGAAGTGAAACAAGGACAGGAGCTATCCCAAGGCGGTTGGTGCCAATTGCCAACCAAAACAAAGCACAGGTGAAGAACAGAGAGCCTGATTTGAGAGGAAGAGTTGGAGTGCAGACAGAGGCAGGGCCATACCTCAGGTGGGAGCTGCTGCCTGTTCAGGGGGGTGACAAAGGGCTCCCTTAGTGAGCAAACAGCTCCTGTGCTGCTGCAGTGGAGCCTGTGCGTGGGATCACCCCGCTGAAGCTCTGCATAGTCCAGTTGGAAAAGAACCCAGACATGTGAGAACTTTTCATGAACAGTTTTGCTGCTCACCAAACCAGCCCAGGTTTGATGCAGAAGTCTCTTTTGGAAAATTTTAACCTTTTCCTCTACTGCTGTTGCATTATTTTTAAAGTGTGATGCAACCCTCATACACAAAATAATGTCTAGCTTATAAGCATTTTTGTTCATATGTACAAACCCCAGTAAAAAAAGTTGAACACAATATATACACTGGGAAATATAATCCTGGAATACGTGTCAATAACGTGATTGTTCTGTAAAATAATCCTGCCCACGTTTCCCTTCAGAGATCTCTTCCTCTTAAAGCGAGGTGTGTCCGCATTGGAGATGTTGGTTTGACTTGCCCTGGTCTCGTTCTCCTCACAGGGGTCTGGGAAGGGTGTCAGGTCCATGTCCACATCCGTGTCGTGGAAGCAGCCATCGAAAGCCATTGCTTGCACTGCGTCCATGCTGTACATTCCTGAAGCCTGGCAACAAACGAGAGTTACTCTGACTAGCAGGAGCCCTTTTGGCAAATTATAAATGAATAAAACAGAAAATAAAGCCAGCTTTCCCCTCAGTGTTGTCCTCTCTGTGGAGAGCATGTGGAGAACAGGGCTGTCTCACAGTATGGCTCTCTGTGGGGCCTGCCCCCTTGAGCGGGACATGAGCTAGGAAATGTCATCAAATGTCATAAAACACACTTGTCTGCCTGATTACTGCCAGCTGCTGGCTGGCAATTCGTGCCTCAGCTTCTGAAATAGAAGAATCAGACTCTCTCCCGTAGGTCTGTGCTGCTGGAGTTGTGGGAAATGACTTCAAACATTTCAGGGAGTAGGTTTTTGATGGGATTATCAAATCATGTGAGCACCATATGCACCCTTTCAGTGTTCTTCCCCTCATGATATTCCAGCAAATGAGTTTACAGAGGGGATATTCTTCAAGCAAAGGTTTTAAGCAAGAGCTTCACAGAAAGCAGATGTTTAACTTGTGGCTATTTCTGCTTCAAGCACACTTTTCTAAAAATGACCTTGTCATTCATCTGTTCTTGGGGAAAAAAAAGAAACAGGAAACAGAGAGGAATATCATACAAGGGCATGCTGAGGTCTATTTCAGAGACAGGAAAAATACCTTGATTGATAGGTATTTGAAAATAGAAGGAAGGTTATATTCCTGAGGGGGAAAAAAGGGGGCAAAAAAAAATCTCTAACCTCTGCCACAAGAAAAGGGAGAGAAAGCACAGACCTTCTCAGGATCTCAGAGAGGGGGACACTTTGTCTCCCTTCATCCACATAAAAAATAGTGAGATACAGAGTGGAGACAGAGATTGTTACTGTTCTGTTATCACAGTGGTGTATCAGGATTACTCTGTGGCTTCCATGATGCTTTCAGAAGACAACAAAACAGAGAGGGTTGTACCTTGCCCCTTTTTTTGAGTTGTTTTCTCTCTTCGATTGTGGTGAGATAGTTCACTGCTGCATACTCGATGACTGACAGGAAGACAAAAAGGAAGCTGATCCATAAATACACATCCACAGCCTTTATGTAAGACACTTGAGGCATTGAGGCACTTACTCCTGTCATGATGGTCGACATTGTCAGCACTGTAGTTATACCTGCCAGAGAGAAAAGAGAGGGTATCACAGCTCTGGCCAGCTGGTTCTGTCGAGCTCCTCACCACTGCTTGGACAGCACAGCTTTGTGAGGGCAGTGATTGACACCTCCTTTAACTTCTTCACACAGGCTCTGAGAAGTGGAGTGAACCATGAAGGACCCATCACACACAATACTGAGGACACTACATCATCTCCCTGCTCGGAGTGGTCATTGAGCAGCATAAGGAACATGTTCCTGTGACAGCTTTGGGCACTGCCACACACAGGTGGAAGCAGATTTGTGGTCGTCCCTCACTGCCCAGAGCCAGGGTCACCACTGCACATTTTCTGGTCCAGGAAAATCACTGAAGAATCACCATCTTCCCTCCCAATCCTTTCTCAAATTGTACTTCTTGAGAACATATATCAGCCTGTATGCCTCTGTCATAACTCCACAGCTCTCTAAAAACAATATAGCACAAAAATGCTACAGCCACTGAAACTAAGAAAAAATTGTTTGCCTCAGTGTTACCAAAATTTCACCCTCTTCTTTTCAATCTCTGCTCTTATATCAGCTATTCATGTCATTTTGGTTTGCCCCAGCTCCAGGAAAAAAACAAAACCCAACTCAGGCCCTGCTTTTAAAGAAATCAGTGTAACTCTGGTAGTGAAAACATCATCACAACATCACAACATCAGTGAGACAGCACTGTCAGCTGGGTCTCTGTAGCCCTTCTCCAGTTCTACACTAATTCAAGTCCACTGGAACATACAAGAGTTTCCCTCCTCCCTCTCTGCAGGTTCTTTAGGTTGAAGGATGCGAGTTTGAAATACACCATATAAGAGGAAATCAATTTATTTAATATACATACACTCTAGGCTAAGGAGCTAGGCTTATTAAACTTTGTTGTTAAGGTTTGCTATAAATTATGTATGATTATGCTAATGAAATGTGCTTTATTCATAGAACTCCTGATGCATAACCTTCTGCAGAAATCCTTACATAAAGAACATGACCAGCAAAACCATATTGACAACATTAAAAATGGCCTACTGAGAATCAAAAAGTTATTTTTTAAATGAAGCTAAATTTCTTCTAAATAAAAGGAATTGGTAGATGCATTCATAAAAGTAGGTAGGAGATACCATAATTTGTTTACAGATTAACAAATATATTTATATCCCATGTATTAATAGCTTTAGACTGTGCCAATAGAAAGGGACCTGAGTGGCTACAGTCCTATTTTTTCTAGATTGATATAGTTACAGAGAAAAATGAGGGCTTTTTCTCTCGTCTAAGAAATATGGCAATATACAGTTGGCTTCTGGGACCAGCATCAGTGAGAAGAAAGAACAGGAGCTTCTTTATTTTAAACTGACAGTTGCAGGACTCAGGTGCATTATGATTGCATTAGATATCTTAACAAATTCCCATCAGATCTTCAGAGATCCTAATTTTTGAAAAAATGTACTCATTCCAAGGCCGTCAGCGTTATATTCACAACAAAGACAGCCTTAAAGTGGCATCCACTGATTCACCACTGAGAAAAAAAATAAAACTTCTATTAAAAGCACTGTAATGGGTCCTTTTCTCCTGAGCTGAAGTGTTCAGAACTTACTTTTTGGCTTCCACAGAAGACTGTGGGCCTTGTACAGCTAAGACACCAAAGCAAACATTTCTAAGGTGCCCAACTATGAAAGGCTTTGCCACACAGGCAACTGTTTCCAAGTTGGTAGGAAGATAACAAATGTTTCTCAAAAAGAAGAGCTTCAGAGCTTTTCCACAGATTGTGCTACACCTAATGATACACGGATTTGGGGAGGGATCTGACTGCCTGTTACAACCTCTTACTTTGCTGGGAAGAGGGAAGGAAAACCCAGGTTTTGCAATTAAGTAAAATTCTGTATCAGGAAATCTGCAGGATCATCCCTTTTTTGCTTCTGTGGTGTGTGAGCTGTTTCCAAATACAGCAAAGCCAGTCTGAACAAACATCCCCTTTCCAAATGTGGAGATTGACTGCAGGTAATGACAACAGAGGTAATAACAGTATTGTTCAGGCAATTACCTGATATTCTTGCTCATGTCCTGTGTAAACAAGCTAAGGTAACTCCAAACCCTCCCCTCTCAATTCTATACTTCCCAAAGGATACACAGTAAGGATTTACCTAATGACACCCTGGCAGGAACAGCTCTTCTGTCAATCCAAAAGGAAACCCAAGACAGCATCACCATCAGCATAGCTGGGAAATAGGACTGTAGCACAAAAAAGAAAATATGTCTGCGGAGTGCAAAGTTGATAAAAAGTCGATTGTACCAACCTGTTGGGAAAAAAAAGGAGAAGAGAGCTGTGTTATTTGTGAGCTCTGTTTGCTGGCCCCTCCTTCTGGCAGAAGTGATGTATCCACAGCAGTAAATGCCTCAGAAATCTTGCCACCACCTTCGTTTTACACAGTGCTTTACAAACTGTCCATCCTCCCTCATTTATGGGAGTGAAGGGTCATGGCTGCATGTCTAAAATACTCTGTAATAAGTGAGGTTGGGAAATTGAAAAAATTAAATAGACATCGAGTGAAACTGCCAGGAGAATACAGACAGGATACAATTGTCCAGTGATGCCAACACCCTGCCTTCCCTGAAAAGCAGCCTGCTACAAATACCTGACAAGGAGCAGTCCTTCCTTCCCTTTTTTCTTTCTTTTTGTGGGAGCCGCCTGCCTGCCGGCCCAGCGCTCACTTCAGAGGACAGGGTGCCATCTAGTGAATTTTGGGGCGTGCTCTCCCTGTGCAGCACTGCATCCGTGCTGTACCTCCTGCCACGGCAGGGAAACCAGGTTACAGTGAGGTAAAAAGGCAAAAGTGGGTGGCTGCACAGCATCTGCCTGTCCAGGACAGACAGAGGCATCCCTAAGCCTGTGTTGGAGCACTCCTGCCATCACAACTCTATAGAAAAGAATGTATCAAAATGAATCCCAAATAATATTAAACATTCTATTGTGTTTTCAGTTGTGGGGAAGGTTCTTTTTGTTTTAAAAATCATTGTCTCTAAAATGGATTTAAATTGTTGCTCCTCTGGACCTCCTCTGGAGGTCTGGGAACTCCAAAAGCCTAAACACTACAAGTGCTGTTCACTGAGGTTCACAGGAAAGGATATGCAGAACCCGAAATGCAGAAAGCCGCTTTGTGGGAATGATGACTCACATTACAGTGCTGCTGATTGTTCTCCACTATTATTTACTTAGAGGGTAAATTTTCTTCCAACAAGGAACAAAAAAAAAAAAAAAAAAAAAAAAAAAAAAAAAAAAAAAAAAGAGAGAAAGGGGAACCTCCTGAGCAAAACAAAACCTCAAGGCCAAATACAAGTGTAAGTCTACAAAGGACAGCATTCTGATTACCAGATATGCTACAAGCATTATTCAGGCGCTTCCCAGTGGTTGCTGTGACTTAAAAAAAGTCTTTCCTTTCACCTTTATGCTGCTGAAGAAGCTCACCATCAGAACCTCTGCATGGTAAGTGTAAGGCAGTGACACTTCACAAAGTCAGAGATGCTGTGAGGGTGCTGCAAAGCCTTGGGTGCAGGGGCATTGTTAGGGTGCCCTGCTGTGCACAAGGCTCTATTTGCTTGCATGAGTGTTTTTTGATGAGAATAGCAAGGCAGAAAGAAGCCAGGTGAGCTCCTGGAACCCAGCTGGGTGGAAAATATCCCAGTCTCCTTCTTGCGACAAGGACAAATTTGAGGTAGCTCTCAGCAAGGCACAGTTCTGGTAGCAGGGTATCACTCGCCCTCCTCTCACATGACAGTGGCTCTTGAAAGATGGAGCTCTGTTCTTAGCTCGTGCAGGAGCAGGAGATAAGGGTGAAGAACCTTATCAAGCTGTGAATTCCTCACTGCTTAGGCCGCATCATAATTTAAACTGGAATTTCTGCATTCAGTAGCAGCCACCGCAAACTTGAATGGCCCTTTTTTGAATGCAAAAAGAAAATAACCTGTAAATAAAATACACCAAATAAATCTGTCTGCTGCTTTCCTGTTTGGCTTAAATGCTTTTTTTCCAAAGTGTTGTGTACTTCATCATATTAAATGGAATTACTTCTCTTTTATTCATCTGTTTTGATATAAAGGGCAATATCCAAAATGAAAGGAATTGACTCAGACTGTTAAGTACAATAGCAAGAGTGCTGTTTTCTCTGGTTAAAAACATATGGTTAGACTACTTACATAGAGAAGTGTTTCAAAATTTATAATTTAATGTAAAATACATGGAAAACAAACCCCACCTTGCGTGAAGTCAAGACTACAATGAACTCCTAAAGCCTTGTGCAATTTGCCAGACAGTATAGAGCAAGATCTATAGGGAGAAATAAAAACCTGTCTGGGACAGATTAACCTGAATTTAAACTATGTAGCACTGACATAAAGGGATTTCTTTTCCTGCAATTATATCTATAAACAAGCAAATCAAAAATTAAGCAAATCATGAATTAGACCTGAATAGGTAATAAGTGGCCTCATATGAAAGTCCTCCAGTTAGCAGACTTTTACTGACATTACACAGCTCCAAAAATGAGGATATTTTAGCCAATAAAACACACCAGAATTCCTCTTGTTGCTTTTTAGTATCTGATCCTTTAGGATTTCCATTTTCAAGCTTTTCTATATAGCCAGGACATAAAGATTCCTGTAAATTCAATATTCCAGTGGCTTTCAGAGAAGCACCACGATTTTGGAAGAGCTCATAACAGCATGTATTTGGTTGCTGTGCATTTTTTATACAGGTTTTTAACACCAGATATGAAGTCACAAGTATTATTATGGCCTTTTTTTCCTAAAATAAAGTTTTACATTGGTAATGCAAAGAGAACCAAGGCCCCAGACTGACAAGACCTCATTTTAACTGATCTCTCAGCAGCCACAGTCATTCATTAGCAAAGAATTTGAATGTGAAAGACATTCTGCATGGTTTTATCCTGTGCTTCTCTCTTCTAAGGAGAGGGGCTTACTGTACCAGTACTGCTGTAAAAAGCAAGTCCACTGGAAGCACTGAATTCCTCGATGAAGAACTGGGAGAGGGAGATGTGCTCATCTGTGCTCAGGGACTTGTTGCCATGTTTCCAGTACAACATCAGATCATCTTCATTGTATGCATCTGTGAGAAAGCAGAAAGTTACAAAGTTACTAAGGTAAATCACTTCTCCTTTCCTTTCTTAGGGAGAGGCGACCACTCAAGCAATCTGGGAAAACCCCAAAGAGACATTTTTTCACACCAATTTGTCAGCTGACATTAAAAAAACTTGCAAAGACCATGTTCCATCTTTTTCCAAGTGCAGCCCAGTCCTGCGCCCTGCCAAGAGCTTAAAACTGAGGCAGGGGTGAAAAAGCAGATGTTTCACGGTAACACGAGCACCCATTTTCATTTTTCCAACAAGTCAAATATTGACATTTTATTTTACTTTTAATTCACACATTTTTTCTCAGAGAAAAAACCCTCATGCTTTTTGACAGATTTTTTAGATTTAGGCCTTGGAATAACAACCCAGTGGAAATAAAGCAGGGCGCATCATGGTTTTTCTACCTTCCCAAAGCTCACTGAGTTCTGGAAAGATCTCAAACTGCCTGCAGTTCAATATGTACATGCTGAAGGGTTCAGGTCACACATCAAAAGAAGTGAAAGAGGTGTTATGCACAAGACGGAGTGCTGGTAAGACTGCACATGTGAAGAACAATTCAGAATTAAACTTACAGCTTTCCAGTTCTAGAGAACAGTTCTGTGTGTCCAGAGGAAACCTACTGAAATCCATGAAGCACATAGCAGAAACTGTTATTCTGCAGAAAGGACCAGAAAAACAGAAATAAAATGAAAAATTTCACACTTTCTTAGCTGTGTACGCATCTTAGTGAGATCCCCAACAAATCTGCTGTTTAGAATCCTATTGATTGAGGTTTGCTGCCCTTCTAGATGCTTCTAAAATAGCTTCAAGATGGTGAGATAAAATTAAATCAGTGAGAGATCATCTTTTTCTTTAAACATAAATAGTCTTTTATTATTAAGTACATCACCTTTGATATTTAAACCCTAAATTTGGCCTGATCCTTCATTAGCCTTTCGCACATTTTGCTTTGAAGGTTTACACTTACGAAGATTAACAAAGGGAGTTCACATTTCTTGACTTGATTCTTCATACACTGAAGTAGATAATATTATAGATTAGCCTAAATATTATTCCAAGTGCCGTTCTCCCAGCTAGAATGGTTATAATATATAATTGCAAAAAGAGATTAGCTGCAATTTCTGTAAGCTTACTCTCCTCTTAAATGAAACACTTTATATTGTAAAAAGCTTAGGGAAATCTAGGCAAAGACTATTTTGCATCCCACCTGCTTTTTCACAAATGTTTAGAGGACAAATATCCCTTGGTTTTTAATAAAGAACAAAAAAAAAAATCGAACTTCCTAGGGGCAGCAACTTAAATATGGTAAATATTAGCAGATTTCCCTTTCTTGTCACACCTTGTATGTCATTTGATGATTTAGTTCAATTTTGATTCCAAATGGAATCCTACAGGAATTTCAGTAAGGGTTATACTGGTTATACAAGTGCCATTTGAAAACTTGTGATCAGTAACCACACTGTAGCTGAATTTTTACAAGTGTAAGACTTCACTGGCTTGAAATGAGATCCTAAGAGTGGGACATGCATAGGACTTCCAGCTATGGATGTTGTTTCCATCCTTCAGCTATTGACAAAAGGACCAGGGGAACAAGAAGGAAAGAAAGACTATTTTAGCAACAAATCTGGATTTTTGTTTCACTTTGCTTCAATAAAATCCTGGATGCCAGGCACTGAAGAAAAGCTGTGAAATATGCAGATTTACTGCACGTAAGTATTTGGAATATAATCTAATTACTGCATGTAAAACTGGCAATACAAAAAAGGGTGTTTTAAGGAACATCTAAGGAACATTTCCTACTTCTCACTTGGAGAATCACTGATATAAGCCTTAGTGGAGGAGTGTAGTTCCTCTGACCCCTCCCTCTCAAGAACCATGGAAATTAATACAACAATAAAATGCACACTTCACCTCATTGTTCCTTACTGTCAGTGACTCTTGAACATACACTAAAGTGGTGTACAGCTGCTGCTGTGAGGATTTCTGCATGTCCTCATGAGAGAGGAGATAAATTAATTAATTGTTGGAACAATTATTACACAGCCACAATCCCAAATGCTTCCATAAATCTTCAAACTGTCCAGACTGGATGAAATATCACCTCTATGCACAGGGCTAATTAGTAACAAACCGGATTTCTGCAATGCACAGGCCTCAGGTTCCTTACCCTAGGGGGAAAACTCCTCCGTTAAAACTATTTCTGCCACATCATCCAGATCTCCTTCATAAAGCAAAGCAATCACATGCAGAGGGAAGGGAGACACATTAATGGCCTTGCTATTCCAGTTCTGGAATTGCTGTTTCACTTTCCAGTTCCTTTTAGTCCCACAGCACTGCTGGTATCAGCACCAAGAATCTGCTCTCTGTGCCTGTCTAGAGCCCCGGTTTGTATCACTAGCATGTTTACTGGTAAGCCAGGGTGAAAATAGCTGAGACAGTTTTAAAAGACTCAGGAAAAAAATAAAACAACCAAAACCATGGTTTTTTCTTTGCTAATAATTTTGGGCTTTACTGTACTCAGTAGCAATACTGATAGATCCACTGGCAAGGAATTACACTTGATAAACACCCTTGACAGGAAACAATACCTAAATGATAGAAAAAATATGCTGTCAACCCTACATTTATTTTCCCACTGGTCCATTGGTCACCAGTTTCCCATTATGTGCTGCCAGGGGATTAAGGCCAGTCCAGTATGAGAATCTTAACTGCAAGTATTCCCAGTAATTTCAATCACAGCCAATACATGACAATTGCAGCCACAGATTTTCTTAGGGAAGGGCATTTCCTCACCTCAGACTGAAGAGGACGTTGCCATCGGGGTACACTCGGAGCATGATGTTTTCCACAGTTGTGTCATGGATGAAAGATCTCTTGGAGTGCACAAAAAACACATCAGGCACCCAGATCTTTTTTATGAGCCGTCCATCGAAAGTCATACTTTTGTTTTTGTTGCTACGGAATGAGAGTCTCTCATCCTTCCAGTAGTGTCTGAGATATAAAGTCATTGTGAAGTCCTTTGTTTCATTAAAAACAAACGGAGACAATGCTTGTTTTAGTCACATGCAATAGAAAACACTACAAATTAATTTATTTATGCAAAGGAGCAATTTCTTCTCTGGATATTATCTGAAAGATCCTTAATGAGAGGAATCAAGCACCACTCATTGAGTTTAATTGTGAATATTGCTGAGATTTTGGTTGTCTTGTCCCTGGTGTCTGAGGCTCAGACTTCATTTATCCTTAGATAAAACTTCTACATATTTCAGTGGTCTTCTGGATTGGGCCAGCTGTGCAGTGATAAAGAAGCTTTAAAACCAACCAAAGATAAATGGAAAAAACATTTCCTCTGGAAATCTTCACAACCTTTTCCAAGAATGGACTGTGGTTCCTTTAAGGTTCCTTTACAAGAGGATTAATTTGAGTTCTTCGTGAGTACTTGGTCAATTTTTAAAATCCATAAATCTGTACATTTTGTACAAATATTGTACAGGGGCTAAATTAGTGCGTTTATTAATTAAATGCATCATAAAGAAACAATACAATGAATATCATAAGAGTAAGCAATTAGACTTTACAATAATTACAATAAGTACAATATTTTTTAACATAAAAGATTATTACAAACATTTTATGAACCTATTTAGAGAAACAGCACGACTTCAAATATACATGTGGGAAGAGATGGAGAGGATGCTGCAAAGCCAGTGTGAGCTTCTGCACAGCCTGACTGCTCTGTGTTCACCTGTATAAATTTCGTATTATTAGGCAGACATAATTTATCTCAGTAGGACAATTTCTTCTGATAAGAACACTGTGAAAAGAGTTAGATCTTCCCCTGTAATATGATTTTATGGCATTGTAATATGCTTTTATGATTTGGGTAGGTTTGTAAAGGAGTGCAGGAGTTCATACTGACATTATTAGTGACAATTTGCGCTGAGGAATGAACAGCCTGCATTCCAGTACCACAGGCCCTAATTGCTGTGTCTCCTTCCCAGGACCATTTCTGGAACTGATGTTTCCATTTCCATTTGTTATGATCACAGCTCCACCCACGCCACAATTATGGAATATTCACATTTCCATAAGCAAAAGAAGCAAAGGACATGAAGCCTCATCATGTAATGTGCAGACTACTGAGAACTCCTGTGGAAGCCCCGGGTGTTTATTGAATAGTTGGAGTTTTCAAACCAGAGCTCTGCTCACTCTGAGGTGTTCCTCTGGCCCAGGGAGAAATTCAACACTTACTAATTTAAATGCATACTTCAAGGCAAGGATGTGCTCTTTAGGGTTTGCTTTCTTTAACTACATTATTCTCTATCATCCATCTGGATGTTTCTGAGCCCCCTGTATTTTTACTGAAATCCTTTATTCCAGTTCTACTCACCATGTCAACTTCAGATATGCTGTCAATGCTTTCCACCTGCACATCAATGCCCACAGGTATTGGTGACCCTGCATGGGAACAGAAAGAGGGACGAGGAGCAAAAATCCCTCTTTTTAAAGAGAAGACTGTGCAACATCAGCAGCATACAGAGAGTACTGAATCCCAGCGTTTACTGCAGTCTCTCCACTTTAGGACACTGAGTGATAAAATTCCATGGCAGCAAAGTAAAACCCAACGCAAAGCAGTTGTGAAAATAAGTACAAAATCATCAGTGATCTTTTTGCAGCCAGACCAGTTGTTACTGGCACTGCAGTTTGGCCAGCAGTGGCAGTGTCCTTGTGATGCCAAAGCTAATGAACCCCTCGGAGTGCAATTCAGAACCACCACAGGAAAAAGCTGAGTAAATACATGAAATACATCAAAGATTGCAAAGCTTTCGTACCACTTCCAATGCTTATTCACAAACAACATACTTATTATGACTCTTACTATCTTTAGTTACCAAACTATTTAAGGTTTGATGTAGCTATTTATGATAAAGGATTTCTTCCTCACTGCCTCACAAGGGAAAAGCTGTACACATACTAATCATGTTCTGTCACTGTGTTGTGTATTTACTGAGTGCATTTTTAGGATGAAGTTACTCCAAATCAATTAAAAATTACAGCCAAATATGAAACTATTTCCACTCTTTTCAGTGTGAAATATTTAGAATGAAGAAGCTAGTTCTACATGGTTTACGTCATTCCACTAATTGATTAATCACTTGCTTACAGGGGAGGAAGAGAGGAGTATGCATAGACACACCACTCTCCAAGAATATTCTGCATTTGGCATGAAAATCAGTAGTAATTATTGTACACAGGATTCGAATCACATTTGTTAAAAACAGCCAGTTAAAATATTTTTAAAGTACACATTTCAAATAACCTGTTAGAAACACGAATACAAGGAAGTCTGAACAGCAACAGCAACCGCTTTTCTAACTTGTCTTTTTCTTGTCTTTTCCTTTTAGCCCTGTCAAACCAAAATAGTCCAGGAACATCACTCTCATGATAACCAGCCACAATACTGTGTCCCTTTTAGGAATTATCCTTAAAATAGCAGCCTTCGAGGATTACACAGCTGCCTCCAGTTCTTACCAGTAAAGATCTTGAACTATTTTAGAGGTATTTTTAAATCTGGCTCTGTAATCTCTTGATTTTACTTGTCTTTTTTTAATGGAGAGTCTGCCCCTGCACAGAACAGATGAAGATGCATTGTCCATGGGAAAGCAAGGCGAGATATGCTCAGAGTTAGCAGGGCACACCAGAAAATACTTAGGTACTGACAAGAGCTGGGCTCTTTGGCACAGAAATCGTGTCTCTCCCTGAGAGGAATGCCTCCCTCAGCCTCTTGGCCAAAGCCCAAAATAAGATTCAGGGCTCTAGACAGCAAAGTTTGTTAGGAAAACACCAGGCAGCACTTTGGAAAATGCAGCTTCTTTTGGAGAATAGAGACAGCTGCCCCAGAGGCTGGTGCACAAGAGTATCAACGAATATATTCAGCCAGATTCCTTCAGACAACACAACAGAAGTTTTTATGCCTCTCTTAAACTAGTTTTGCCCACTTCTTGCTTTGTCTTGATCACAACACACAAATAGTTTACTTACACTAAATACTTGCACCAAAAAAAAAGTACCTGGTTGTAATCTGAGGGGAGTCATCTTTTCTGTATTCCACTGAAATCACATAAACTAAACACAGGTTTAGCCAAAGTAGAAGCCATTGTGGAATTTTACTGATGTGAGCATCGTTCAGAAAAGGCATTCACACATCATTTAAATGCAAACGACAATTTATGCTGAATTATGTGGGTGGAACAGTAGGAGAGGGAAGCAGCTCTCAATGTCAAGAGAGGTTTTACCAGTTCCTGAGTCAAGGACAAATCTAAAGCAAATAAAGTTAAATGTCTCCCATCAACATTCTTCAAGCAAACAAGGAGCTACCCACAAATTATATCCCAGAACCAGACATCTGACTTTCTAAGCCATGTGTCACGTGCAGTGAGGAAAAGGCTTTTCTTAGTGACAGCTGCTCCAAGTGTGATGATAGCAGTTCTAATATTTTTTTCAATTTCAAAAATTACAGACAATTTCTTATCCAAACAAACATCATTCCAGTGTGGGCAAAATTTCCATCAACAATTCAGCTCCTCTGGGCAGATACAAAGGAACTGATCACAGAAGTAGAAATCAGTGGCAGCTTATGGTTACGTTGGTTGCATGCACACAAACCAAAGTGCCACTTATCCATAAATACACACAGAGGCACTTGATTGTTTGAAAAGACAGCTCGTACTGCATTGGGAACTATTATAAAACCAAACTGGGGGGGACAATGAATAGCATAAAAGAGATCAAAACCCAGGGCCAGATGAAATACAGTCAACCATTCTAAAGTGAATTAAATAAAAAGGCAACTGTTACAATTAAATTTGCTCCTGATTAGGTAAAAATGCTAGAACTGTGAGACAGACTCCTTGAGAAGAGATTCCTCTTCTCTGTCTGAAGAAAGACAAAGACCTTACTCATGATGCTTAATGAGAAAACACTGTCCAGTCTAGCATTCACCACGGAGAATTATTAAAGCACATCCCCTACCCCAGCCCTGACCTATTACTAACAGATCAGAGCAGCTGCAAACATTTCCTTCCTATTCTGACTCTACTTTGGCAACAAATGTGAGTAGATAATAAAGACACTAAACACTGCACATATATGCAGCCCTCATCAGTGTACTGTTCAATTTTCTAATCTGGAGCACGTTTTTTATCATTGTCACTAACACACCCCACAAGATACCTATTGGCCTCAGTCTGGTCTTATCCTTCTTTGGGTTTTGGGAACATTCCTGTGTGTGATTGAAAATCAACTCCACTAGAAACGGGGATAATTAGCTATTGGGAACAGGCTGCTGGGAACTGTAATTTCTTCATCCCTTGGATTTTGTTTTGTCACAAGAGGATGTTTTTAAAGAAACATCATTTCAGTAAGATTTGAAAAGGTTCCTAAACCAGCCAGAATAGGAAAGCAATTCATCTACCTCCATGTCTACACCACAGCTTTCTCCCTGCTATATTGAGAATTTCAGTCTCTGGCTGACCATCAAACAACAGCATCAAATTCACTTTAAAAAAAAAAAAAAAGCAACCAGAGCAAAGCTGTGGTTTTTATTTCCCAGTTTGACAAAACTGGGGATGGCAGAGAGGATTTTGTTATTAAATTGAGCAGCTTCAGTTGCTTCTGGAGGGTCACTACAAATCATTATTTTAGAGGGATTAGTGATTTTCACAATGGAGGCTCCACAGATTTTCAGGATAATTACTCTTCAGCAGAAAAAGACAGCATTGTTTTCAGACAGGTTTATCTTCATGCAAGCCATTTCCAGTCTTTTATTTTAAAGGTTTAAACATAGCAAAAGAATTCCTTGATGAGCATGGAATTTTATTAATAGATAGTACATCAGGCAAATTCTGTAATACCCTTTTTACAAGGGATATTATGTGAAAAGGACATCCTTTTAGCATTTTTAGGATCAATTTCTACAGTAATAATGATAGGTTTAGTGAATTCTATAATATTTTTATAATAGCCAGACCTTTGGGCACGCAACAGATTGCACCTGAAGATCCACGAGATAAATGCTGAATTTAGAAACAACTGTATCCCAGTTGGCTTTGTAAGAGTATATCCTGGAAAAAAAGGAAGGTCTAGAGAAAACTGCCAGTAGGAGACAGAGACCAGGGGAGAATTAGGATCTGTAGTAGGACTTTGTTCTAAAAAAGGCCTGTGGGCCTCTAGAGGAAGAAAAATGGATAGAAATGTAAACAAGCTCAAGGCAGGTGAAGCTTTGTGGTTCTATTTACTTTCTTCTGGCAATGACAGGAACAGGAGAATTACTGGCAACAGTATTTTCTCTTTGTTACTACTGTGTTTCTTTCTTATTTATGTGAGAAATGAAGGTGGTCCGCTATTAGCAGCCACCAGCTCTTGGAATGGAAGAATTAGCAAGGTGAAACAAAAAAAAAATCCAGAGCAAGACTACTAGAAGACTTGCAACTAATCAAAATATTTCCCCTCCTGTCCTGGACCCACAGCTATTCCTTCCAGTAACAGATAATAAAAAGCCATTCCACTTTCATCCATGTGAGTCTTCACCACAGTGAGAAGACATTTCTCATCTTTCAGGAAGAGCTGTGGTGCAAAAAAGAAAACTTGGTGGCTAAGACCTATTAGAACTACAGCATTTTTTGAACATACACTGACCCATATTTTCTTTCCTTTCCCTCCCACTTTTACCTTCAGATGAATGTAAATGTTACTAATTTATTTTGAAGAGGAAGGAAGCATAAAGGGGAGCAATTTAATGGGATTTCTGATCCTCTGAAAATTCGGAATTAAGGTTATGTTTAATTGCAAATTGAGATGCAAATTTTCAGGACAGACTGTTACCTCTTGACCAGCTAAATGCTGCTAAATTATTTTCCATCATTTCTCATACTTGCTTATGTTACTATCTTCTACCTTGGTTGAAAAAGAAGAGATAACCAATTTTAAAACTTTAACTAACACACTGTTAGCATAGGAAATTACTGGTCCTTAAGACACATTGTAAAAGAAAAAAAAAATATATACACATACATACATACAACAGCATGTGTTACTCATACCAGTATTTTGAAATAAGATAGTTCAGAAAATAAAAGGAATAGATAAATAGATGTATAATAGAAAATAAAGTAGATTTAAAGCATTTCTAAGGATTTGCTCTAAGACCTCTCTCAACATGGAGTTTTGGCTGCTATGGCAGCCTGCACTGTGGCCTTCAGATCTGAGCTGTTGTAAGTCAGAATGTGCTGAGAAGTCTCTGTTCATTGTCTGTGCTCACCCTTTCTTGCTGAGTTTAAAACTTGGGGATAATCATTCCAAGAAGTGCTGGCAGCATAATCTCATTTCTTACTTTTTCTCCACTCCCAGTTTAAGCTGCCTTCTCACTTCCAAACCAATCAGGACCACGACATTACACAGAAGGCAACAATCAAATAACAACCACAACAAAAAGTTTAGGAGAGGAAAAAACCACCACCAGCTTCCACCAGCAACTCAAGAGCCTGGCTTAGGGAGTAAGTACAATGCAACAATGTCAAGTTTAGATTTTTAAAGTTTGGGTGTACTGAATTGCTGGTTTGCCTCACTTCACTTCACTGTATAATGAACTGCAAAGTAACATTTTTAGAGTAGGAACAGCTTTGCCAGAAGCTTGCTGGGTTTGCTTCATCTCAATGCTCTATGTTTCCCCGGCTTTGATGTCTAATCTGCTAACAAATGGACAATGTCAGGACTAAACTTTAAAATCTACAGTCAGAGAGTCAAATTCTTATTGTACAGCTGAAATGGCATTGCAATCAACAGAAGAATGCCAAAATATACTCACATAAATGGCAGCAGAGTTGTGTTCATTTGGTCAAAAAATGGATGTCACCTCTACAATTATTTCCAGTAACACTGCAGACAGTAGCATCAGTATCCAACAGTTCTACATTTATTTCCGCCAGGTCTTTACCTGTGCATGTTTGCTCAGTTTACAAATCAAATTCAGCATGTTTTTCCTTTGTAACTTAAATTTAAATACTAAAAACTCTGGATCCTGGGGTCTGCTCATTTGCATTGCATGTGTGGGACTAAATGAAATCAAACAAGGCAGACTTAGGTATAAGAGTTCCCTGAACTGAGGAATCTCCAGCAACTTCAAAACAGCATGAATTTTCCAGCTGCTTTTTCTCTTAAACTGGTGCAAAGGACGCTTGACCTTCTCAGGCAAAGGGGCACGGTGGAGCCAGATTAACAAAATCTGTCATTCCAACCCCCTGACATACCCAGAAAATCACAATGGAGTATACAGGAGAGGGAAAAAAACCCATCCCTCTTCTACAGGTAAAGAATAAATACTTGTTTTTCATCCAGCTTTTCTGATCTGTTTTTTTGTTGTTGCAAATCGATGCATTGTGCTGAGCTGAATAAATCCTGTGATGTGGCACGTGACAGATAAGAGCCCTTCGTGAGTCACAGTACAGAGCTGCTTCATTAAATTTGATGAAAACAAACCCAAAATTTCACCTGCGTTAACTGCACAAAGCCACAGTGCTGTAAGTCTCGATGCAGTTCAGGGTTATGTTGCAACTGCTGTGGCAATGACATCTCTAATTTCTCCCTCTCCTCTAGGAAAGTTTCCTTCTTAACACTTAATCATCAGTGTTCATCAGCAAAACCCACACCCCATGTCTGCTGTCATCAAATAATCCCAAGGATGTTATTCAGATTTATGTTTCAGTAGAGAAATTTGTCCACTGATGAGGTCACAATTGTGTGTAAAATCTCTGCTGCTGCCTTACGAACACCAAACCACTCCTTACTACTGCAACACCACTGAAATCAATGGTGAAACAGGAACTCTGGAGCATAAATTTGGCATTGACACTCATTTCACTGTGACTTTTTTCAGTCTGTGCTATAAAAATGCCAGTGGATCTGTTTTAGTCTAAGAGAGATTCACATTCCACATATTAAGAGAGTTCTGAAAATTTGGAAGCGTGTGAAGTACTGGAATGAAAAAGGTGCCTCCCATGCGACTGTGGCATGTGGGTGACAGAGGAGAAGCAGAACTGAGGCACTCTCCTGCTGAAAGGTATTTCTGAAAGACAGGAGTACAGCTGACACCACACCCTGCACAACGTGATGAGTGAGAGGCCTGTGCAGTGAAGTCAGTGGAAAAACTACAGCTGGCTTCAAGAGGAACCGAATGGGCTCTGTGACGAGCCATCTGCAAATAAAAGGACAAGGGGAAAAAGCCTGGCTGTAAAAAATCCTCACTGCCCGTGGAAAATTACAACTGCCAGATCACAGGGTATGTTCTCAAAGCTGCTTTTATGTACATCAGCAGTATTGTTTCCTGGGATGATCCAGCAGTAAAGTACATCCCAAACTGCTGTCTGCTCTCATGGAAACGCTACTTCCTTTCTGAGGTGGCACTCTCAAAAATTTAAATTCCTTGTGAGGTAACAAGAAGATGTGCAGACTAACGGATATTAGACGAGACAAGTATTAGGCAAGAGGTAATCTGAATTTCTGTTGCCAAGAAACAGACTGTATCTCACCTATTGTTCAAAATCAGGCAAGGTTTTTGCTGTCTGACAAGACATCATTTCTATGGTAACAAGAAACCTTTTCACATTCTCCAGTGCATCCAAAGATGCTCTACTTACCCATTCTCCCTCTTGGCATGATCAGCAGGCCCCAGATCTCAGCAGCTGGTGTCAACAAGAGCAGCTCCCCAGACCTCAGCTTGCCTCTCAAATCTGTGTTTGTCTACACAACTGATTATTGGTCCTCATATATTTTATTTTGGCCTCATAATCCAGAGCAGTTTAGTCTATTTTCATGAATCATGACAAGGGAACTGGTGACGCAAAGGCTCAGACAAAGCTTATTAGTGGGGCAGCTTTCTCATTTTCCCTTCCATGAAGGACAGTCAAAACTGAATCTAAACTGTGAACATCCCATTGAATATTTCCTTGATCCAGATGCAATTTAGTTAAATGAACAAATAATCATCATAGAGCCCAACAACAGAGAAACAACATGATAATAAACTGAAGGCCTGTGGGTAGGTTTTGTTGTTTTTTTTTAAATTTTGTACACAGCAAACAAATTTAGGAACTGATGGATCATTTCAATCTCTCAAAACAAATCTGATGACTAAGTAATTTGCTAATTGCTACTAGATTGTGCAGTTTACAGGGATACCTTAATCACTGTTCTCAAAGAACCTTATTCTAATAACATTTTTTTACTTAGTTCTGTAAAGCAGACAATTTGAACAGTTTCTCCAATGATACACTAAACACAAAGATGTCCCTTGCCTTCAAGTATTTCTTCTTTCTTTACTTCCTGAAGTACAACAACTGAGGTGTGCTGCCATTAAGTCTGTCATTCCATTTTAAGTGATAAAATTCAAGTAAACTTCCAGAGACAGGATAAACTCTTAAAAAGCACAGGGCAGGCATGTGGTGCTTACCTCCAAATCCAGGTCTCAGTGCAAAGTCATGGTCCTCTATGTGAAGAAGCTGCTCAGATTTAAGTGGCCGGACTTTCGTGCTGTCAAGTTTCCTCATTTTAATTTCTCGTTTGCTATGTTTAAAAAAAAATGTGAGAAACTTAATTTATTTCTTCTGCCCTGACATTCGCAGTGCTAGACAAATAAATAGGGACCTGAGAATACTGGACAGCTGAATCTAGAATGTTAAGGGTAACAACTGTGCTAGTAAAGCTGGAGAAAGATAAATTGAGAAAGGTTAGGAAATGAGGTATGAGGGTGCCCAGGTCCATGAAGAACACTCATTATTTATAAGGAGTCCCAGGAAGAACTACTAGATCCTCTTCTGTTCTCCTCGGAGATTGTAGCTATCATTATACAAGAGAATACAGCTGTTTGAAGTTATTATTCACATAAACACTTGCAACTCAAACTTGGAAATAACACCACACATGCACGGTTTAACCACTTCATACATTATCCATATTACAGAGACATTTATTCCTTTTATTATAAATGTGGCTTTTTTCCTAGGAGCTCAAATGAGTTAATAGTTTTTTTAGAAGGACTGAGAAATGATGATCCTGGATCTAGGGACTTGCAGGAGGACTGGCTTTAAATGGAAAGAGAGTAGGTTTAGATTAGATATCAGGAAGAAATTCTTCCTGTGAGGGTGCTGAGGCCCCGGCACAGGTTGCCCAGAGAAGCTGTGGATGCCCCAACCCTGGAAGTGTTCAAGGCCAGGTTCTCATGGTGAGAACAGTGAAACATGGGAACATATTGCTTGGGCAGGTTTTGAGACTCCTTTCACTCAGGCTATTTAAGAACAGGTCAGACATTTATTTGCAGGACTGACTTAAATACAGCTGCTTTGCCACAGGCAAGGGACTCTCCCTAGACACAGTTTCTTTCATGCCTTCTGTGATTCTCTGGGACTTTGCTGCCAGCAACTCTAATTATTACTTTTGACTGAATGATAGAAATCTGTTTTGAAGATTGGCCTTGTAGTCAAACACTGCTTAAGGCAAGGTATGGAATACCTTAGGATAAGGTGTATGCCTCTATCTACTTATTTTTCTCCTTCTCCCCCTTTTTTTCTTAATAAAGAAGCCTAAGAAATTATTTTTACATTACAGGAATGATGAGGTGGCTGCTAGGCTACTCAGAACTGTTGGGCTTGAACAAATTCATTTGCCTTAGTATTCTTGAATGTCTCTGGCAGTGTCATCTGAATCAAATTACCAGGGCAAT
The DNA here is from genome assembly GCA_013397755.1 of Cnemophilus loriae. NCBI lineage: Eukaryota > Metazoa > Chordata > Aves > Passeriformes > Corvidae > Cnemophilus > Cnemophilus loriae. The sequence continues at coordinate 1,075,656 of VZTF01003400.1, read as the reverse complement.
CAGAAGGTCCATGAAGCACTCCAAATACAGACTTTAGTTTTCTAAGTATGAAAATCATGTGATGCTGAAATGGAAGCCCATGCTTCAGAGAATTAAAATCACCACAGAGCAAGCCTGTATCAGGGTAGAATGGGCAGCGGAACCGAACAGCTGCAGTGCTCTACATGAGGAAATTCTGCTGCTTGGGATCCAGGAGAGGAGAAAATGATGAATTATGTTCAGAATGCCATGGCACAGCTAATACAGCTGGGAAGCATGAGGTTATTTGTCATCTGATGTGCCAAGGAAAGCGCCTGTTTGATGCTCCGACGATTTCCCTGGAAGAAGCAGGCTGGAACTGATTCATCTATTACAACTTCTCTCTGGAAGCAAGTCTGTGACTGAAGAAGACTTTCCCTGGAGAAGAGAGGCAAAACATAAGCTACCAGGGCAGGAATTTTCTACTTAATAAGCCACTGGACTTATATTTTGATTTTCCTTCCATTTTCCCAGATGAGGACAAAATAAACTGACATGGCACCTGTATGAAAAGCATCTTTTGTGCTCACTTACTTGAACAGCCTATTTAAGCTGATGTTTTACACACAAATGGTAGAATTCTATAATTATTTCTAGCTGCTATCAAAAGTGGTTGTTCAACATAGGCAAGATCTTGCAGCAGTCAGAACAGCATTTTTATTACAAACAGGCTGCATCTTTTCTTTAATAGCTTTAATTTCTCCTTTGGCAGAATATAAACCTTTACTGAAAAAGAAAATAGGTTGATATGCAGAGATATATGTTTATAGTACTTGGAATGAATTTCATGGACACTGGTAACACTCCATCTGTAAAGGCACCAAAACTTAGAAAAATTCCATAAAAATTTCTAAGATGATTAAAAAATAATACACCTCTCCTTCACATTTTTTATTCCTTTGCTGCTTTCCCAACCCAAGGCTAAGAAGTGTTCTCCAGCAGATACTCCTTTAACATCAACATCTGGGCTCCAGATGTTGCTCCTTGGCTACGAGTTACAGAATTAAATTGTCCTCGCTGCAGCATTAAAGTTATTTAACTGTTGATTCAAAGGGAGTTTCATGTATGTATTTGTTTACTCCAAATAAATCTAACTATTCACCAGCACTACAGTATTGTGAAACCACCAGCAGATGTTTTCCTGAATGCTCCTTCCCGTGGTACCAATTCCATTAAAAAGCAGGAGAAACGGATCGGACCAGCCTGGGTCTCAGAAAAGCTGCCTGAGAACAGTTAAGATAAACTTTTCATTCTCACAGAAGCACAGCAAAAACACAGATTGTATTTCAGTGGCCTGGCACCCTGGTCTCTTGATTGTGCAGCTTTGAGCAGCACACCACAGTCTAGGGGTCTGAATACAGCCACGGATTCTGTACATTCATGGCACGGCAGATGGCAGGCTGTGTTCGAGAGGAAAAGCCCACACAGAATCCAGAACAATTTTGGTTGGGAAAGACCTTTAAGATCATTGAGTCCAACCATTAACCCAGCCCTGCCATGTTCACCGCTAAACCATGTCCCTAAGTGCCACACCTACACATCTTTTAAACACCTCCAGGGATGGTGAATTAACACCTTCCATGGGCAGCCTTGCTGGCTTCCTTGACAGCCCTTTTGGTGAAGACATTTTTGTGAAACCATTAGAAGACAGATGCACCTAAGGACAGGAAATCTCTCTTTACCTATCTAGGGCAGTAGTAACAAAGAGAACTCTGGTATTGGTGTAGATCTGGGCAATGATAAAAATTTATTGGTCTCAGTGAGGCACATGCCCAAGAAACTACTGCTTCCATTATAGCTGTGCTTTCCACAGCTGTATTCCAGGCAAGGGTTTACATTATGCAAATTAAATGGCAATCTATAATTACATTCCAAAAGAGGTCATAAAAAGCACTTGCAGTGTTTCAGATCACATAGGGAATTCACTCTTGTTGGTACTTATATATTAAATTAATGGGAGCACTAACTTTTTGGCTGAAACAGAGTGAAGAATACTGTTTTGACACTTTCCTACCCAATACTATGGCATGGACCTTGGTATTTGCCAGGGCTCTCAGAGAGCAGTTAGTCACTGCCTATAAAACCAAAGCAGCTAATTCAGAATTAATTAACAATGGACGAAGATGTGTCAGGCTTTTAAAGACAAATTTAGCTGCTCCTACCTAGCCTTGAAAACCATTAGCGAATGAAAGGTCAAAGGTCTGCTCAAGGGTACTTAGATCATTTTTGGTTAAAGCATTTAATCACTTAATGCCATCAGTGTAGCTCCATAAACCAATGGCACTCGTGGTATTGATGTGGTTTGTGTCCCATCTGGTTGTCTTTAACTTACCAGGCTAACAAAAGTTTATGCTGGTTCAAGGAGGAATCGGACGAGTTCATGGAAAAGAAATCCACCAAAGATCACTAAATCTGCAGAAATTACATCCAACACAGGATGTCGCTGGGGAAATTTGGTGACTTGGTACAGCTGTGAATATTAGGGAAAAATACCTTGTTTGCCCTGTCCTTATTTGTCCAAGGCTATGCTTGCGAGCCCGTGTTATAAACTCAGTATAGTACAGGGATCCCTGGAAAGATCCTGCTTGGCTGTTCTTCTGTTTCAGAGCTCTGCTAATGATATGGTAAAAGTTCTTGTAGGACACTAAAGGAAGTTTTTTTTCCCTAGCACTCTTTCATATTCAGAATGAAACTAGGTAAATTCATGAGAAGAATACTATTAAGGTGCCTTTTATGAAAAGAATACCCTGGACATCGTGGCCATAAGTTTCTTTCCAGTGCTGTGTTCCCAAGATACTCTGGCTACTCCTAAATCAAAGGTATCCAAAGGGTAGAAAGCAGAGAAATCTTATTCCAAGGGGAGTCTGTGGGGTCATCCAGCAGTGTGACCTCTTAAATGTTTTAATACATTTATCATATCTTGAAGCCCAGATAAATGAAATAATCAAAATTGCACAGTTTTCTCTCACACACACAAAAACGCATTTCTAATTGTTCAGTAACATCAGCAATATCCACTGTCAAAAAACCCTAACATTTTGACAATCAAATGTTTTGTTCTTTGCTGTAGGAAATGGACCATGAGAATAATCGCTTTCTCATGTACTTTTGGTTAATGCTTTAAAATCTTCTTTACAGGAGAATGCAGACAAACAGCTTTGGAGGGAGAATTGGGTTACTCTATTAAAACAGTGGAACTTGTAGGTTAAGTAACATTTTCACATGGGATTCTTTTTAAAAGGCCGCCCATTTAACCAAGGCCATCTGTCAGCTGTGTCCCTAATAACCCTAGTGCTGGCTGAAAGATTTTTCCCCAGAACGAAAAAGATGCTGGTGGAAAGTCAGACCCTGTTGCAATGTACTGGAGGATAATGCAGCCTTTAGAACAAAAGCGGAGAATGAAACAAAGAGAAATTAAACACATTTGGATCCTTTGCAGAGAAAAGCTGATTTGCAGCTGTTAAGCTTTTGGATCCTCTGTGGCTCAGATTTTGCAGTCTTCTTCCCAGTTCGAAATCACCAGGACCTCGGAAATGAGGATGTGGGATGCCAAAGCATGCCTTGTGTAAAGAAAACTGCCACACCAGGCAGCAGCGGATGAGAATGCAGTCCTGGCGTTCCTCCTTATTCCTGTTCTTCCTTTCTGATAACACACTTCTGCCTCTCTCACGAGATTGTCACATGGATCCATTTGCATGTACCAGTAAAGATCTGCAGCGATGGAGAGGACGCTGTGCTAACACTGGTATTGCAAGAGGATGTTCAGCAGGGTGCCACAAAATTTCCTGTCTCCTACCACCAGGTTTCCCTCCTGCTCTGCGATTTTTTTATGTCAGTGATGGAGCAACTGCTCTCAGCTAAGGCAGAACACGATAAATGCAAACAACAGGAGCATATGCTCCCTTCTTAGCACAGACAAAAGTGTACCAGCTGAGCTTAAAATAGACCTTCCTTGCCACTACCACTAACAAGGTATTTTATTCTGTTTCCATTTGATTCTTAACTGCTTCCTGAGACTAGCAAAGCACCAGATGAAACCGTATGTTGATACTGGGGCTAGTTCTGTCTATTTTCCTTTGTTATTACAAATAATTGTGCACCAGCACTCAGACTGTTTGAAACAGCCTGCTGAATAGCCATTCTTTTCATGAGTTTTTGACTTGCACCAAACTTGGACCCATAACTTCAAATAGAAACCCAGAAGTACTGAGTGACTCGGCAGCTCTGGGCACCTCTGTTGTCTCATCTGTTACCTTGCATCGCTAAACAGGATTTTATCAGGACATGTAGCGTTCCAGAGATATTTCACTGCTGGATCATCACATGAGGAGTGATACAGGAGGTTAACAGCTGTACACCTGCTACGCAGCATGCAACTTGAGGAGAAAAAAAACAGCTTAAACACATCAGAGGAGTCCAGTTATGTTACTTTTCTTAAATACGTGATATTGTACAAATAAACTATTTGCACACTGCTTGTTTTAGTGGGGGGGGGCAAGCACACTGAAAAATCTGTTATATTGCTTCTCCTTCCTTAAATGGAGCTGGTTATTCCCAAGAAAAAGAATTTTTTCTTGGATTATCACTGTCAGCCATTGGCCTGTTCACATAGTATTAGATTAATCTGGAAACAGGTTGAGAGACCTCACATGGCAGACATGAGCTGCCTTCGTGGGGGAAAGCACTGGCACTTTACACAGAAACTTACAGGCAAAAACCTCTATCATTATTCATTTTCAACCAGCTACTCGACTGGAAAGACTAAGAACAGAGACAATCTTCAATGTCTAAAAGCATTAAGTATATTCCAGAAAGGGAACATGCTGTGTCATCACTACAAATAGGTGTCATTCACCTCATTTAGTGCAATAAAAAAGTCTTCTGTATCTTCACAGTGTAGCTACTCTCCTGTTTAGGTAATGGAAGTCACTTTGTAACACTGGCATAGGACTTTGGAAGGCATTTCTGCTTCTTGTGATGGGAGTCAGAGGGCAAGAATACTCGGAACATCACAGCAATAGTCTGGTAGCCTTGTATCACACCAGGTAAAAGAGCTGTGTGGGGGTGTGAGTGGGTACATAACTGCATATATATGAAACATTCATAAAATCACAATGTGAAAGGTCTGGTTACGAAAAATAAATTAATAGTTCACCATTTCTGTTTTGGGAACACCGTGTCAATACTATGCGCATTATAAATCCAGAAACTGGAAAAACAGGACAGCGAACCAAAAGGGTGTGTTGAAAGGTGGCTGACAGCATGAAGTTTACCAGGTGAACACAGACAGATAAAGTTTATTTCTTACCTGTTATGTTTTCGTGAGAATGGCATTTGTTGCCGACGATGAAGACGGTGATGCTGACTGTGAGAATTGTGTAGCACTGCTGTTGGCCATAGGCAGGTGAGGAACAGAAGTTTCATGACCAGGACCATCTCTTCCAAAAGAGAAATGCACCCGATCACCCAATCCACCTTGCTGACTTCTTATTTTTAGTGTTTTTACTGTTTAGAAACAGCATAGCATACAAAAGATGCACGTGAAGCAAGGCATCCCTGAAGAGAGAAGACAGGGGCATCCCACTTCTGATGTCCTAGCCGAGTTCCCCTCGTATTTTGGCAAATCATAAATATTCCCTCAGCTCCACATCCCTGCAGCATCTGCTGTCCAACCAGAAGCACCTTGTTTTCAGCACTGTGGTAGGTAGGGCAGTTTGCTTGGCCAGGCTGCTTTCCTCTGATCCATTGCTGCCACTCTTTCAGCAAAGGCGCGTTTTTAAATTCTCCATCACCCGCTCAGTAACCTCTTCAACATAGCCTGTGCAGGCAAAGTGATGTCAAACATTTAATCCCCCTTAAATCCCACACAAAACCATACAAAAATCTGCTTTAATGACAAAGGTCTCTAAATTAATCTTGCTTTCTATATATGTGTGTATCTGCTCAAAATCATCTTCTGCACAGATCAAGCTCTTTTGTTAACTGGCTATATTGTCCTGTCTTCCCAGCCATTAGCATCAATTCTGCCTCCGGGAGCTGCCAGCATTTTGTCAGTACATGCACACTTCCTTCTGAACAGAACGATATCACAGTACAAGCCCAAACTAAAAATGAACTCCTGTTTTGATACTCCCCAATACCAGAAAATACAATTTCCCCCCCTCTCCTTTTTCTTCTTCTTTTTACTAAGCTCTGCAGCTATTTAATTCACCCTAGATTTACAAGGTATGTGCATATCTAAGATCCAGTATCGTTCCACCAACGCTAATTTTATCTTTATTTCATTTCACCTGCCCTACCTGCTCAACAGAAGGTTGAATTGCAAAACATTTTATTAACAAAATGTTGCTTAAGCGAGAACTCGCACACGACAGCTAAAAATGATGGTAAGATTTCTTAGGGGCTTAAAACTGGGCAATACTGGGGACACATGTCCTTAGCTGACACGGTCAAATTTATCCTTTTCAAGCTATCAGCAAGTTCAGTCATTATTAAAACTGACCACATACATTTATTTTTCTTTACCTAGAAAATCAGAAGTTTGAGCTTGAAAGTTTAGGAAATGGAAGTACCCCACCCCTATCTGACAGCTAGAGGAGTAATTTGTGTCTCCTAGGAGGAGGCTTCTTCCCCAGCAAGACAAACCCAAGAATAAAACCAAACCCAACACCGTGTCTGCTGAGACTATTAGCACCCACACACCCTGGGACAATAATCCTGTGATGTGGGCATCTGCCTCCTCAGAAGCTCCCTGAGATTTCCAACTAATTTCATCTGGGCCAAGAAATAATTCTCAAGTGCAAATGACTTCCAGGTGGAGGTTACCAGTGGACACCTAATTCCCACTGTTAGACTGAATTTGGTGGCCTAAGATCAAAGGCTCTCAACCCTACTATCCACCTCATTCAGCTGTTTAATAGTTTAATCCTTTCCTGTTCAGCAAACTTACGGAAAATCATTTGCAGCCTGGCCCAGGGATATTCAGAGAGTGTTTCTGGTGTATTCCCAGGGTGGAGTTTCTAGACATGGTAAACATGAGCTGCAGTTAATAAGACCTGTAACAGGTTCCATTAATTTCCACTATCATTTGGTTGGAAAAAGGAAAATAAAGCAATAACTCTAATGAGAATTTATTCCAGGTGGAGATAAATATGAGTTCCTGAGCCACTCTGGTTAAGTTCCCTAGTCTCATCCAGCCTACATATATCAAAGTATCAGCCCTCTGATAAATTACACGCAAGAAAAAATGCAAGAGCCTTTGGATCCTCTTCTTTCCCCACCCAAGCACTGGCCCAAGAGCAGCAGCAAATGAAATAAAAAGTAAACTACACTGCAGGCTGTGTGATAAATATGTTAGCACATTTCTGCATGTCTGGCTACCTGCATATCCATCAGAGTTAACTAATTTCCAACCATTTTCCTCAGCTATAAAAGAATAACAACATGTATATACTGTCTTCCCTGCTAAATCTAGTTCCCATTGTTTCCAGATACTGTGGAGAAAGCCGTGTTTTAGATGTTAATACAATCCTGAGCTGAAACCACTGGCTGTTAGCCCCACTAAGCAGGAGACACAGAATGAGGAGAGAGAGGATGTTCTGGGTGCTGAGCTTTATCCACCAAGAGCTCTGTAGGGGACCTGTGGTTACATCATGTCATGCTAATGTAGAAACCTGTTGATTTTGTGTGCTGACCTCGAGGAGGTCAAAGGAGTCCACTAAAACTAAATAACTAAAAATTAGTTTGTGGATTTATCTTCCAGCAGGAAAAGGGAGCGCTTAGAAGCGCTGCTCCAGAGATCTCCTTTGCAGAATGATTGGCATGCCTCTGCATATGGATGTCCCTCCCTCCAGGAGAGGGGAGTCTTTAACAGAGACACAGGAAATTAGATGGTGTTTTCATGGAACTATCAGCACCCCGCTGCTTTATTACTCCTGGCTGTAGCAACAACTTTACCACTAAGCTGTGCTGCTGAAAAGACTGCTCCGCGGAGGATTTCCAAAACATGCTGAATGTTCCTTTGTCTACCCCTACTAAAATCAGCTTCAGTCACACACACACACGAAAAAAAAAAAAAAAGTGCTGCATGCATTGACATATTCCAACACCTTCACCTATCTGATGTCATAAATATACCTTGGGAGGCGTTGCCTAAGCACACTGAAAATCTAAGCACTACCCCTCTGTCCTATGGCGTATTTCCAGAAACAGTCCAGCCCACACACATGGAGTCTCCAGGAGGGGTGCCCTCTCCCGCAGAGGGGAATCAAAAACACTTCCACCCACTGGCGTGAGTATCAGTGAGAGCAAACCCACAGCAACAGGGTTTCTTCATGCTGGACCTGTTTTCATTTCCTCTGGGGAAGGGAGCATTACACAGAGCACATTATAATACCACTATAAATTACCATTAAGAAAACAGGTTAATCTCCTAAGCATTTGTCAGTAATAAATTCTAAAAGGATCCCTCTTTGGAGAAGAATAAAAACAAGATAATACACCTTGCTTGTACTGGGCAAGTTGCTGATCAGTTCCTGTGTTTAAACACAGAGCATTGTCTCTGCTATCAACAAAATATTTCTTTAAAATTATCACTTCTCTGTAGCCCATTAAAAATTTGCAGGGCTTATGGTAACAGTGCACCAGCTCATTGGAACAGTTTGCAAACAAGCAAGCAAGGAAAAGAAGCAAAGGTGAATACACCACCTGGTATCAGAAAATGAGGTGCCCTCTTTTAGTCAGCAAAATAAAACATCCCTTCTGGTAACTGCAGTCTGGAGCTACAGACCCCTCTGCACCACAGATCACAGAGCAAAGCAGATTGACAACAACTACTATAAAAACAACAACAGAAGAATACCAGGGATGAAGACATGCTTCAGATGCTGGAATTCTGCAGAAAATCTGATCACACCTAAAGGCCATTTTAAACATATGGAGATGAAAGACCACAGCACACTAGCACTTTTCAATCTGTAAATTAGCTGCAGTGAGAAAAGATGCCATGTGGAATGGGGAGTGTAGGTTTACATGGCATGTATTTTTTTATTCTCCTAATCAGAGATGGAAATAGAAGGAAGAAAACATTAATAAGTCTCCTAAGAAGCACTCACTTCTTATAAACAACCAGCAAATCACAGAAAGCAGATTAACCACATCCATGACTGTGAGAGTGTGAACGCAATACTGGAGCACAGGAATAGGCAGCATTTTACTTTTCTATGGTAACAGACTCAGTGCAGAGCACTTACCATTTATATCATGGTGACTTACAAAATTAATGTTAGAATTAAGGGCAGTTTGTCCTGCTTATATTAACATGAATGACAAACCAAGTGTCCAGAATAAGATATCCATTCACATTTCCCAACAGGATGAAGTGGGAGGAAAGCAGAGACTGAGAACGATGATTCCAGTTTGCAGATCTCAGAACAGAGCAAGTGCCTTTTCTTCTCATTACAGAACAACCAGCTGTTATTTTTCACTAAGGTAAAGTGCAGTTCATTAAAAAGTAAAGGTCATCTAAACAATTTCCTGAACACAGCTGTCGTGTGATATGAGGTCTCCTTGGGTGTCCAAGAATCCGTTCACAAACAGGGGATGGGACCCGTACAAAGTCTGCAGCTTTCGAGAGCAGACCTGGACGGTTTCCACTAAAATGGCAAAAGACTGGAGACCAAATTCCACTCCTGAGACTTGTCCAGTTTCTTTTTGTCTTCGTCCACTGCCTGCTCATCCAAAGGAGTATTTTAAAATAGTGTGGGATCCTGACAAGACCATAATCCACCGAAGGCAGGTATGTATCTTCCCATATAAAACAGCCTCTTAATACCAGGCTTGAACAGGTGACTCTGTTTGGCACACGGGTCTTTTCTGCTTTTCCTTCAATTTACAAAACTCAAGCTTCTCTTTGCTCTGGAGCTGTGTTTGCTACACACTTTTTTGTACAGTAAGACATTCTGTTTGTAAGAGTGACAAGAACAACAAAGAAAAAACCACACGTTTCCCTGATTCTTTGATTTCCCCATTTCCAGAGCATCTAAATCAGGGATTCTTTCCCTTTCATCATTCTGCCCCGGACAGAACAATCATTGAATTAATTTCATCCCTAAATCTCTTTACTTAGCTTCTACAGCAACAACTCTGAAAGTAGAACAATCAGTTTTGCTGCCGCTGGTTAAGGAACATCTGCATCTTGAGGGTGATCTCTGGCAAAACAAGCAGCCACATTTTTCCCAGATTTACACTTCTCACAGCCTCAGCAGCAGAAAACTTTGCCTTTCTGCCACCTCATGCTGACCACAGGCATGGTATACAGCTACCCTACTCCTGCATGTGTGTCCATCTTTTTCCAGGAGCAGTTTCTAGAACTTGTTTCTTTATTTCTGTAGGATTTTTAAAAAAAAAATCTTTTAGCCTCTTTCCCAAGTGAGGGAGGATCAAGGGGATGACCCTTAAGCCCAAGCAATTCTCAGAAAGGAGTGTTTGCAGCAGCACAGTGTATCCCCAAGAAGAAGGCTACTTTGCCATATGTATAGCCTGAACACTGTGCTTCAATCCCAAAAGCAATATACACTGCATGAGATTATTTTTTCCCTGATTTCCTTGGCAGTCTGGCCAACAGCACAGCCTCTCATCAGTGCTTAGCAGTCAGATCCTAACTGCTACCTGAAGTTGTTTTGGCCCATTTCCCCCCCCGCAGGCCGAAACAAAACAATTCAGCAACTGTGTTTACTCTTTTCTTGCTGCCAAGCTGATGTTTATTAAGCGTTTTCTCCAGCATTTCCTGTTTGCTGTCCAGGAGTCAACAATATATCTCCGATGGGAACTAATTTATGAAATGTATTGCATCTCTACAAAGCTGCTTTTCTGTCACCAATGCACATGAGGAGAAAAAAAATGGTTGAATAGTAGAAAAAAAAATATGCCTTTCAGCTTTGGCACTGCAAACTTTTTTCATCTTACAGTGAAAATAGAGACAGATTTATTGATTAAAGTCTGATCTCAACAGGTCACAAAACAGCTTCAAAAGCCATCAGGCACAACTCTCAGTGGCTGTTTTCCAGGCTTTTCCTTCCCATTGATATCTTCCAGAAAAACATATGTTAACATCACAGAGCAGGTGCTCATTTCAAACCAGGAAGCCAGTTTTTAGTACGTGAATTGTACTCTTAAGTAAATATATATTTAAGTTTATATATATTTGAGATTTAAGAGGAGGCAACTGGTTTTGGGTTTTTTAAGGCTTTACAACTTCTGTTTTCCTAGTAGCTGACAAAATAATGTAGTTCTAAATCAATAAACATCTGAACAAGTCACGTTAAAATCTTGAATGAGAGAGAAGCAAAGTGATGGAACAGCATCAGAGAAGGTTGGTTGGAAATTTGGTTGGAAATAGAATCACAGAATGGTTTGGGTTGAAAGCGACCTTAAAGATCATCTCATTCCAACCCCCCTGCCATGGGCAGGGACACCTCCCACTAGACCGCATTTAAAAACCTCATCCAACCTGGCCTTGAACACTTCCAGGGATGGCGTATCAGCCCAGCTGCTCTGGGCAACCTGTGCCAGGGCCTCACCACCCTCACAGGGAGGAATTTCTTCCTAAAGCTCTAGCAGTTGCCCAAGCTCTTGTGCTCTTGTTCATCATTCCCCTGTTAACGTAACGATAATGCCCTACAAGTGTCCGCGCTGGGACATACAATACAGGTGTGCTGGCTATGCCATGTGCCATCCCTAAAAGACACATAAAGTACAGCTGAGATCTCCGATAAAATGGAGCATCTTCACAGCAAGATCACCCTCCTGTGCTGCCTTCCATGCAGAAATCCTGATCTGGTAATTGCCTTCAGGTGCAGGAAAAGCTGAGGGGAATTCTGGTATGTGTCAGTACGGGTTTCTGTAAGACAAAAAAAGTCACCCAGAGAAACCCAAAGTGATAGGTCTTCCAGCTCTGCCACCTCACCTTTGGGTGCTCACATGGGACTCAAAACAGACCAACTCTCCCTTCATCCCCCTTTTATTTCTGTGGGGAAAAAGCCCCAGGGCTGCTCACTATTTCACAAACCCCTTTGTTGTCCACAAAAATTAGATTCATTGCCCGGTGTGCAACACACCAATGATTACACACTGAGAGAGACATTGGTGTTTACTTCAGGGCTGTACATGCCTGACTGCTCCCATGTATTCCACAAATCAAGCACCCGGACTATCAAAACTTTTCAGTATTTATACTTATTAGCAAACAAAGGAATTACTGTTCATTGGCTACAAGTTACATAGTTCACTTATTAACTAGCATTCTGTCTTCTCTTGGTTAATGATTCTCTCGCTTCCAATGCTAATTAGTCCATATGCTCAGTCTTTCCCTTCTTTTGGGTCGCTGGTCCCTGAGTCAGTGGTCACAATCTGCCCATACTGGGATCACCTTTTACCCAGTTTGAGCTGATTTCAGCGCAATTGCTGAGTTGGCTTTATTGGTTTCTTCCTAATCTTGTGGGTTCTGCCAATTGTCCACGTGGCCCGTAAATTCTGCATTCTCTGTGTCCGCTATCAGTGGCACATCCTTCTTCCCGAGCTTTGTTAACCTCCCCCTACACCTTAGGGCATTAAAACATGTCGAGCCGTAAACCTAAACAAGGCGATTCTACCGACAATTCATTTGTCTTTCCAACACCCGGGCATTGTCGGCTCCTCTGTTTCACGGACTAAATCTCATTTCTTGTCGACTAGGCTTGAAAGTATACCAAGATCGAACATCAGAGAGCATCCCTTCTTAAGACAATTTTCACACGTTCCATATTTTGCAGCACTTTTCCACTATTCGTGGCTCAACCGCGCGTGTCCCCACACGGACGCCCCCCAGCAGCGCCCTCACGCAGCGCGCCCCCTCCCGCACCGACAATGGCGGCCGCTCC
>VZTF01003400.1:964687-1062679 GCA_013397755.1 Cnemophilus loriae | reverse complement strand
CCCCCCCGCCCCCCCGGCCGCACCCCCGCCGGCAGCCGCGGCTCGGGGCTCCCTCCGAGAGGGGAGGATGAGGGCGGGGGGGAGGCCCCGTCCCGCCCGCGGCTCCGGTGGGGAGGGTGGTGAGGGGCGAGGAGGGCTGGGGAAGGGGGCAAGGGGAGAAAATGGCCGCTGCCGCTGGAGGGGAGGGCGGCCCCTCAGCGCACCTGAGGGAGCGGGGCCGCGTGTGGAGGACGGTGTGGGGAGAAAGCCGTACGAAGGCCAGTGGGCGGAAAAGTGTAACCTGAGAAAAAGAGAAGGGGGCAGCAGCAGGGGGAGAAAACAAAGTGACTGTGAGGCTGGCCAAATATCCAAGAGGATCCAAGAGATTCCCACATCACGAGTCTATGTCTAGCAGCCTGCTGGTCTTCAGAGTAGCTTCCCTGATGTCCCTTACAGAAACTGACTTCCAGCCGCTTAGCACAAGAATAAAACAGGCTCTGGTGACTGTAACCTTAATTCCTTCAGTAATCCTCGCTGTATTTTATGGTGTGAGAGACCATTGGAAGTCATTTAAAATTGGAATAAATGTAGCAGCTTCATAAAATACGACAAGAAGGTAGGGAAACCAATGGAATTTAGTCAGACTTACTGGAAATGAGACCACTAGAAAAAGGCGAAGGCATTCATTAGTAAGAAATGAGCACGCACACACACCCCCTCCTCCCAAATAATTTAGGATTGGGAATAGCCTATATACGTTATGTACATTAAGAATGTTTTATTTTGTGATGGTACACAGGAGGAGTCTGCTCAGGAATGGTGCTCCTGGCCACAGCCTGAAGCAGCAGCATCCATAGCCGCCTGCGGCAGGGAGCTCCACAGCCTCCTTACCCAGCGCAGGGATGAACACCTCCCTCCTTGTACTTGTCCTGAACGTGCTGCTGCCACCACCACCTCTTACTGCCATGCTTTGTGCTTTGTTTTGATCCTTATTTACTTGAGGTTGCTTGCATGGAGACCTTTAAGTATTTTAATCTGTTGTCTGCAAGAGGTCCCAATTTCTCCGAGTCCTTAATTCACGTTGCCCGTAGGGTGACACAGCCCCCAGCCCAGATGCTGGGTTGTGCCATCACGCTCAAACACATCCTCCACAGTTGTATAACCTGACCCAGACACGGTGTCCTAGTATCGTACGGCCCCTGCCAGGTTACATAAGGTGACACACCATCTGCACTGACATCTGTGACCTGATGCAGGTGGCATCGCTCTGCAGCGCATGTTAAGAAGGGGAGGAGGCTCCTCCCACGTCCTTTTTTTCACTTTTAATCTGATCACCTTAGCACAAGGCTAGCGACTCAGCAATGGCCTTCATCTATCACCGTACTAGCATGAGTGTCAAGATGTGTATGGTGGAAATAAACACTACAGATTTGCTGATGTGCGAATAATTTGAGGGCCAACGTAGGCATTTTGTCCCCAAACTTCAAAAGTTGTCAAGTGCGAAAATTCTTCAGTTAAGAAATGCTGTTTTGCTTGTCTCCTACTTTGTTAATCCTGAGTGGTCATGCTTAAGATTTTCCACAAGAGTGAAAAAGTAAGAGTAAAAAAACAAGAGTAAACAAAGTTTTGTTTTACAGGGAGTGTGGGTCTGCCAAGTATTAAATTACAGCCTGTTCCAGACCCACAGTGTTCAGAAAGGAAGGTGGTAAATTTGCTAGGTATTCCTGTGGCGGTCGCCATAGTGTGTGGACTTGGAGAATATGAAGAGAAAGGGAAAAAAAAAAATTATGCTTGGGAAATGCAGAGCTACTCCAGCACCCTGAGATGGCAGGAGTATGATTAATACTGTTTTGATGGAGGAGTGTACGTGCACACTCTGGCTGAGACATTTCCAGATGTATGAGCTAAGGGAGATTTGACCTTGCATCCTAGCCAAAAATAAGGTTAATTTTTTTAAAGGCTTCATGCCTATTTTTGAATAGACATTGAGTTGATTAAAACCTGTAGCAAAGCCCTGGGTTTCACAGGCTCAGGGATTCAGTGCCTAAGAAACCTCTGCAGTATATCTGAAGTGGATTTTTTTTCTTCCTGTAACAAAGGAGCATCGCTCAGCACACGGAGGACAACGTGCGGCTGTTATCAATGCACACCGCTGTGTAACTCACTTGATCAGCCCCAGGCAGCAGGAGGTATCTCCCAGCCCCAGGGCAGGCAGAGTCTCCAGCACAGCCAGAGTTATAATCAGCAGCCTCAATCCGCACCCCGCGACTCCCAGCCCTGCCGGCGTCTCACGAACACACCCCACCTACGTGCACTGATGGATTACTGGGGGTGTGGGTGCCTCCCACCAATGGTGACAACGAGGGGTTTTATTCATAGGTGTTTGTAGAAAAAAAAATCACACTGAAAATACGTGTGGTGAAAGCGTCTCTGTTTGCATCATGAATCTCATTCCGCTGCATCCAGAGAGCGCTGAGCAAGAGGCAAGAAGCTCAGGGCTCCATTTTGCAATTTGTGAAATGTCGGAGAAAATAGAAACTGATTCTGATTGTCTCACTGAAAAAGATAAGACTTCTCCCTTTTCTGCCTTTCACAATGCTTCTTCTACCTCTTTGTTTTTCAGGCTGCAGATCAAGGTGTTCAGCAATAGAGAGAAGGGCAGTGTAAAGAGTCCAGCAGAGAGACAGGGTCAGTTATTAAACTCTGAGCAGCCTGCAGGGCTTTCAGCATTGGGTAAGGAAAGCTGGTTGAAAAGCTACTTTCTCTCTTACAGCATTAAATGAACATACATAATTTATGTTTTTTAGGGTATTTGTAGCTGAGAGCATTGGGCAGACATCCAATGCTTGGTGTCCATAGAGCTTCCAGCCCTTCTGTTGTCAGTTCCCTGATCCTGCAGGATCTTAACTCCAGAATGTATAAAACCAGTGTGAAAAAAACCCATATATTAACACAAATATTTGTACTACAGTAGGAGTGAGGAAGGCAGCTATATCACTACTGCTAAATACTTTTCCTCACTAAACTCTAGATCAGCTATGCTCTGATATGAAGCCTTATCTATAGGAGGAAAATGGAGGGTTTAGAAAGATTGTACTTCATCACCTAAAGTCAGCCTGAAAGTGCAACTATGCAAATTGAAGTAAAAAGCAGTCATGAAGCTTAACATCCACTGGCAATGATTCACACTTTTGTTTACACTTTGAAAATCCTCTTTGCCTTAAATTTTCTCTTGGGCACATGTGTTTTTACAAGACAATTTCTCACTTTCATCTTCTCCTGCCCAGAACAGAGCTACTCAAATAAAGGCTGTAACTCTCAGCAAAATCCACCAAGTAGAGAAAAGGATTCGGTAGGGGTGTAATTATTGGCCTTGTCATCGCTGAAAATAATACATTTTCATTACTGTGGAATATCCTGCTTTTTAAAAGATCTTACGCAAGACAAAGGGATGATTTGTACCATGCAGGTAAGAGAATTCAAATTAAAATAGGAACTATAGGTCAAGATGCAACAAGAGTCATGCTGAAATAAAAGCTCATGAATCATCTCCAGTGTGTCTTATACAGTGTCAAATCAATACTTTTTTTTTTTTTTAAATATGAAGACTGAGTAGTTGTTATTCATGTAAAAATTCAAGAGAAGAAACAAGGGATCACCAAAAATCCATTTAATCCATTTTACCCTTTCTGGTGATGGTGGGAGACTTTAAAAGAGCCAAAACAGTGTTTTGGCCACTGGCTTTCATTTCACAACGGATGTAAGATTCCACTTTTAGCCCAGGGGATTGAGTAACAGACTGTAAGGAGAAAGGGAAGAGAACAAATGCAAACACACTTTGGCTAAATAAGTACCTACACACCCAGTAGAATCAAGTATTTCAGGCCAAACCCACTTCCTATTTTCTTTAGTAATGAGTTTTAGAGATAAAACACAACGGCTCACAATTTTTACTGGAGTAGAAGAAGGCAAGTGATTTTATTCATGTCCTCAAATCCCCTTTGTCTTAAAAGTCTTAATAAAAATTAGTCTTTTTAATCCAGGTAAGTTTCAAAATACTTCAGTCAAGGACCAGCAGCAGATCAAGATCAAAAACAGAAAATACAATTTTCATCAAAAGGAAAAGCCTTTTTGGAGACTGAACTGGGCTGATGGAAGAGGTTGCTCTCAGAAGTATATGATATTAAAGGGTTTCCACCATGAGGTGAGTTGTTAAACACCCATCAAAATAACAACACCTTTTCTAAAGTTACTTGGCTGTAGGGATTAAAAAAAAAATAAAAAGAAAATAAAGTGGTGTTCTACCACAGATATCTGTTCAACTGTGAAGGCTGAGCAGGAGAAATGTCTCTCGAAAGCTAAACCTTCTGATGGTTCTCCTGATAAATGGAGGAGTCTGTTCCATTCTGATTTTTTTTCTAAATTTAGTCTGGCCTGCAACCAAGACACACTTTCTCTACTAACTCAGTGAGGTTGCCTGCCAGTTAATAGCACAGCATACCTAATGAGCATTGAGAAGTCTGGGACACGGTCCCCTGGAATTCTTCAGACTCCATGGTCTTGCAAACACACCAAAACAACTCTTAAACTTCCATTGCAAGCTTTCAGTTCCAGTGGATTTCAGGAGGTGGAAGCGTGGGTGAAAACCCAGGGACGTTTTTGTTGTCTCTATAGGAATCGCACTGATTACAAATCAGTTAAAAGACCCATTCTGATTTTGAACTGGAGTGGAATTTTGATGCTGGATATTGCCTGGATCCTCATGTCTTTCCCTGTGGGCTGGGAGTACCCAAGACCACTTGCTCCAGCAGCATCTCCTCCTCCTGAGAACCTTGCAGGAGTCTCTGGGATAATCCTGTGACCAGACTTGCTGATGCAAAGCTGCCATTCAGCTCTTGCTTGAATGCTTGAATCTTTGCAATTCTCTCTCCTAGTCTCATGGAAGACCATTAGTATTCATTTAAAAAAATGCTATAATCGACCCAGCAAGGCTGAGAAAAGCCAGGATGCTTGGATAAAACTCCCAGGAGGGAGATGACAGGCATGCTCTGCATCTGGACAGCAGGCAGTCGGAAGTGATGAGCCAACACCACAGAATGGTGGAACAGAGATCACCAGCTTGAATGCAAGGTACGAGAGGATGGAGAAACTGAGTCCATGTCTGCTTGTACCTGCAATGGCTAGACTGAGTGGGGCTAGGAGAGGCAGAATTTGACAGGGAGAGAAACATTGTAGCCAAAGAGCTGGAATTGGCACCTATTTTGCACAGATCACTTTTGCGAACACTTGAATTCCCTAGTTTGATGATAGAAATTTACTTCCCCTTCCTCCCTTCCTTTCTTCCTTGCATTATTACATCCAGCAGCCCTGCCAGCTCCCGTGTGAGCGAGCGTGGGGGGCTATTGCTTATTGCTGGCCATATGCTTCTGTCAGGTGTTTACTTGCATGGGCTACCAATCGTTCCGAGTGCTCGGAAAGCATGGGAGGCGTTGCTGCTCCCCACTCCTACCTCATTTCTGCAGCCACGGGCTGCACTGTAGCAAGGAGCAGGCGGCTCCCAGGCAGGCAGGGAGAAGGGACGAGACTCACAGGCCAGGCAGGTGTGGGACAGGGAGCAGCACCCTTAAGCTCTGAAGGATGATAGCCTGGAAGTAACATAACCCCTCAGTAGCTGCAGAAGCACCACTCACTCTAGAGAGGAAGATGTTCCTTTCAGTGATGAAAAGCTGGTGAAAAGAAGGAGAACAGCCAAAGCCTGGCATCTCTGCCACTGCCCCTCTCTGTTAAACTATCAAAGGACTTTTAAACCTCTGCAATTAAGACCTTGTATCCTCTTAGTACCATTATTCCTAGCTGCAGTGAGGCAAATGAAGCTTAAAGGAATGCTTCAATTTTATCTCTATCCTTCTTTTTTAAAGGAGTAAAGGCCCTATATAAATGTACTTTTAATGTCCAGGTTACTTGCTGGCAAGTTTGGATGTCCAGAAAACCGTAACACAAAGAAATTCTGTGCCACAAGCAAAAGAGGTAAAGAAGTGCTTCTCAGAGAAAAGCTGATGAAAGGGACAGCTGTAACAAAAATCTGGAGGATATCACAGAATAAGACGTTCACTTTGGAGTATATCCTTGGTTCAAGTTCTGTTGGTGATAGTGTTTGTTTTTTAAGGTGTACTTAGCTCTTGAAATGAGCCTTGGAAGCTCTTAATTGATCAAAGACTGGTCTTACCTAGCAGCACCACCATGAAAAGGAAGCAGAGTTTCTACTCCTTCTGAGAAAAACCACAGGCTTTTGTTTTTCTGTGTTGTGAAGAACAGATGGATGTTCTAGTATCTTAAGTGAGTTGGGCACGGTGGAAATTGCAAGAGATCCCTCCCACAGTCTGGCCATCCCAGTGTCTGTACTTTAGAGGATTGTTGGTTATTCGTGAAAGCCAGAAAAGCAGTTATTTTCTAGTAATTTATGATCTGGTAGATGTTGTTCCCAGCTTTCAGGAGATTCAGTTTTCTGCACAGATGTCAGTTGTGCCAAGAGCTTGGTCTTTGCAACACCTTAGGGGAAGGTAATCCATTTTGCACTTAAACTGTCCCTCTACCTTTCCATGTCCTGATGTTCTCTCCATGATTTTAAATGGCTTCATTTTCTTTGCTTACAAGTGCTCTACTTCTCTAATCTTGGAAAAATTGCCCTTCCTCACACTCTGCCTTTCTGACTTTCAATAAATTAGCTGGTGACTCCATGACAATAAAATTGATCATGTCTCCTCAAGCATGGGACCTTGTCTTCTCTGACAGCTCATGTCCTGGTTTTCCTGCAGTACCCTTGAACAGTGACTGCTAAGTGAAAGAAGACATTGCTGGTGCTGTTTTACCTGATTGTTCTGCCACTTTCATGAGCATTTGCCTCCCTGGCTGTCAATGATTGCTCTCTTTTTATCCTATTCACTTCATAACTTGACAAATTTAAAGTTTTGCAACTTCCTGATTGTTTTTTTCAGTCAGTATCACTGTTCCTACTTGCTTCTCATGTTATCCAAGATAATTTATAGCCATTAACTGTTCCATGACAGAGGTGAGTGTCTGGCTGCAAGCCTGCAGCAAGTGTAGAACAGCAGCCATTCCTAAAGTTCAGCTCTCCAGCCAAACCTGTATTTTAAGAGGGTTTTAAAAAGTGTTATTATCATAGACTGGATACTCTTAGCTAGTAGGATCTAGAAAATATGAAGGTGAGCAGACTACCAAAATACCTGCTAATTAGCCCAAGCTTCCTGCAGTATGAGCAGAATACATTCTGAAGTCATTTGGTTTAGGGAGGCCTGTAAACCTTAATCAACTGTTTCATTAACTGCCTTGTCTCTTTTTGAACCACAGGGATAGAGCTGCTATTTCTGCAGATAGCAGGAATCCAGTACTAATGTCAAGCCAGTAGCTTGGACTAAAATGAAGGATACTTGGATGGAGTACAAGGAGAACAAAGTTGGTACTGTCTGAATGTAGACCAAAGAACAATCAGATTTTCTCAGAGGTATAATGGCTCAACTCTTGCAAATTCAGGTTGAAAAAGTCTTTTGGTTTAGAGTTAGAAGAGAAGCCATGGCCAGCGAGGTTCTGTCTCCTTACCCCCCATGGAGCAATAAATCCTATAATCCCACAGAGGTAAAAAAAACCCCAAGCCCTCAACTTTACCAGTGATTTTAGTGTGTCCTTTCTTCTGAAGGGACTGTAACTTGTTCAAAATTCTGTTTGCAATCAGCTTAGCAATATTCTGCCTGCTCCACACGCACGGGAATTCTCACCCACAGCCGCCCTGCAAATTCCTTGCCACTCGCTGTGCAGCTATCAGCTTCTTCGTGCTCGAAATAGCTCCCCTGCGTCACATCTGAGTGGCTCCCCTGCTCCCAGCTGACATTCCCAGCCCACAGAAATCTCACTATTCCTG
The DNA here is from genome assembly GCA_013397755.1 of Cnemophilus loriae. Taxonomy (NCBI): domain Eukaryota; kingdom Metazoa; phylum Chordata; class Aves; order Passeriformes; family Corvidae; genus Cnemophilus; species Cnemophilus loriae. The sequence goes on along the minus strand of VZTF01003400.1, from coordinate 1,054,764 downwards.
TGCAGCTCCTCGGTTCGGGAAATCTAGAAATAACACGCTGTTTTACTATTATCTTTGCAAGTTCGGGTGAATCTTCTGGAGATAGTAAAACCAGGAGAAAACTCCTGCATGTGCAACACTGAATTTCACTGAAGTTCAGCTTTTTAGCTGGGCTTATTTGTCACCATGGGGTTAAGTCCTCAGGATAGTTGGTGCCTCACGTAAGAGGAGCCTGGATAATTTGGCCCTGGACTTAGAAAGGTGGCTCTAATTTCGACTAAAAATACATTTGCATTCCTTCTGCCTTATTCTTAACCACACAGCTTCCCCTCTCACAGAGGCACAGCACTTGTGCACTCCTTTCTGCCTAGTCCAGACTTTCTTTACACAACTCTTTCCCAGCTCCCACTCTTTCAAGCCCCATCTTTCTTCCAGGTTTAAGTCCTCAAAATCATCCAGAACTTAACTGATTTCTCCTTGTTTAGGCAAAGACAAAGAAGATTTCTGAATCTGAGGGTTGTATTATATGAAGTTATATTAAAATAAAGTCACAGAAAGACAGTTTTATTCCATTTGCAATAAAGTTTACAAATTTTTTGCAATTCTTGTTTAACCAAGACAAGTTTCTTTTTCAAAAGTAGTTAATTACATTAAATACTAAAGTACAATGTATTGAATCACACTAAATACAATGAAGTAAAACTTGTTTATTACCAACTTAATCACAAAGTGTTACTTTCACCCAGATTTAATCTGGACGGAATATTTTCAGTTTCACTGTCTCAGAAGCTCAGTATAACACAGAATTTGCTAACTTCTTAACAAACAAACGAACAGGAGTAAAAGGCTGGATAATCATGACCTTCCTGACATTCCTTCATGTTTCACATCTTCTAGGCAGAGATGCTGGGAATCTGTTCTTTACTTTAATTTAAAAATCAAAACAAACTAAACAACCACCTCACTTTTCCCAGTGTTTGGTTTGGAAGGACTAACATAATTTGAAAAGGCTGCCTTCATGTATTGTTTTGTTGTTTGTTTTTGTTTTTTTTTTAAAGTGCACTTGCCCTGTCAGTAATTAACAGATCAAGTAATTTGAACTGGGCATGTTTTTCTTTCTATTCTGTTTATTTTTTTCTATTGCACAGCCAACCTCATATTTGGCTGCCAATTCATTCAAAGCTGTTCAGTATCTTTGCAAGCTTCTAACAAGAATATATGTTTTCTTCACTAATTATTCTTGAAGAAGGTAATTTGGATTATTAAATGTTCTTCAGGTCTACTTTCCTATGGTTTATAAGCTCTTGCTAGCTCCAGTCATCTGGAGAGAAATGAGGCACGTAAGTCTCCAGAAAATTATATTTTTTAGGAGCTACAAGCCACACAAGTGATATCATTTTGAAACCAACAATTATACAAATTTTATAACATTTCTGTAAATTATAAGTAAAGTGCACTGGGATTTTTTAAGAATGAAAATGTTTTTCTTGGACAAAACATTAGCGACACTGAAAGAGCTGCGTGTTACCTCTGGGGACCCATTTCAGTAAAAGCAAAGATGGGGAGGGGACCAGCTGGCCCAGAGACATTGAAAATGCTTAGAGAATCCTGTTCTTGATGTAGCTGATTTTGGCATTAGCTTGAAAAGTCATGGCGTGACCTGGTACCTTTCCTCACTGGCCAGCCATGACTACAGCGTTTCCATTTTCCAGCTTTTTGGCAGCATTTGTAAGACTCTTGATATGTGAGAGTACAGTTGTTGAACGCTTGAATCAAATGCTGCAGGCACTGAAGAGTCTCCCAAGAGCATCATGTACAAAATGCAAAGGCATTATGTGTACATATCTATAAACCCAACGTGTGCTTCATCTTGCTTTTCTCTTGCTAGGAACTTGGTGTTCATCTGCATCCTTCAGTACGCAATTATTACTTTTAAGTGTGCATTTCCTCACCTATCAGGGTGCACCAGCTTTTGCCCTCACAATACATTCCATATTAGCTGTCCTCTGTGTTTGATACATTGTGTTAGGAATACAATTATTTTTTGCTGACATCTCCACCACTTTGATTTATAAAATGAATTAAAACCATTACAACAGGAGGTAATTTATGAAACACTAAACAAGAAGCCCTCCCCTCCCTGTGCCCCAAGAGCTGACTAAGACACAAACAAAAGGAGTAATCATGGGTGATAATTGCATTGTCTCGTTCCATTTTCTTCTGAAACCTTATTACAGCTGTCCCAAGAAAACCTCCATTATCCAATCCAAGTAATGAAAGAGGAATTCTAAAAGCTAATTGTGTATAAAAATCTGGAGTTGGTCCTTTACTCCTTGGAAATAGGAAGGTAATTGCATTGATGTGCCCATTCATGGCCATCATCACCGGGTATCACATCCAGCTTCAGAGTACCAAATTCTCCCTTTCATAACGTGTGGGAAGAATAAAAACCCATTCAAATATTGCAGCAAGACCATTCCAGCACAGAGATGACTTCTCATTCATCATAGGTTTGTATCTGAGAGAAAAATGCATGCAAGGCCCAGTGGCTAAAAACTGAAGAGAAATCCTGTGGCCTGGAGCAGGAGGATTATCCTGGCACCGTCAAGCTTTAAAATCCTTTAAACTGATATCCCAGTTAGGAGAACACTAACATCTCTTCAAGCATTCCTTTCAAGCCACAGGAAACTAGAATGAGAAAAGGAAACAAATCACAAGTGGTTCCATGCAAGTAATTTTTTGGTGCTCCACTGACCGTATTTCATGCCACAGGAGCTACCTCAGATGGCAGTGGTGGGGTCGCTCCAGAGGGTCTGATCGAAGACCAGACCTGCAAATTGTCTTCACTCAGCAAATCTTGGCTTTTCAGCTGCAGCAAAGACAGCAAAAGGAAGTGAGAAGAAACACTGCTGTTCACCAAGGGGAATGAGGATACCAAAGATAAGGGCTGAAATGCCTTCTGACTGAAATTTAATCCTGTGAAGGAAAATGTATCACCTCTGCTTGGGAGTGGATGAAGAAAGTCCTAAGAAAGGAACATGAAACAGTAACTCAAATTATCCATTGTTATTTCCACAGGTTTTGCAGGGGGTTCTGCTGTTTTTTCAATTCAAGAAGAAATCATTAGGAGACTACATTTGGACACCACTCTGCCACTTACTGCTGCCTCTGCTATTACCATGGCCCCAAGCTGATGGTTCAACAGAAAGAGGCTGACAGCCAAAATGCATTAGGAATTCAGCTGACATCAGACTATCCCTGCTGAACGTCTTGTATCACATGAATGTCTTGGTGCAGATCAGCAGTACAGATATTTAACAGTGACTTTTCTGTGTAGACAGTGTTTAATAGGCCAGAAACAATACACAGGCATGCAGTACCATGAACATGCATTTTACAGCAGAAAGAACCAGCCAGGCTCATCTCATGAGCAAGAGGAAAAACAATGCTGAATTCAGCTATTGTAAACATCCTAGTAGAAAAATGCCATAATTGTTCATCTTTATAAATAAAAATATGGACTGATAAGTATAATCCCCCCTTTGGATTAAAATTCAAGTCTGCTTGGTGCTGAGGGAGGAGTTTCAATAAATGTAGAAGAATGTGAGAAAATGGTATCTAGGATTTTATCTTCCTTGAAGATGGATCATTATGTATATGCAAATCACTGTACAGCAAATAGAGGTTACAGATTATTAAAAATAAAAAAGAAACATGCAGTTTCTCAGTGATTTAGTGAGACGCTGTACCCTGAGCATAAGGGCAAGTGATCCTTTTATGCAAGAGAGTAGCATGTCTCCTGCTAGCCCCAAGAGCTGAACAAGTCATGCTCACAAAAATGACCAAAAAATGGGGATCCAAACTTGTTTTGATTATGTGTGGGATTTCGATCCTGTGCCTTTAAAAGCTGGCAGTTTAGCAAAAACATCAAGCTGCATGATTTCCCACTGGCTAGAAAAATACTGCTGATGATCTCTCAAGTGGAACTGAGCAAAAAACCTTATCTCATGCAAACAGTGAGTTGTGTATTTTTGGGGTTTTTTTCCCCTCTGCGTTATATAATAAGAAATCAGGTGCGTTCTTCACTTTCCATGGAAATGCTGATTCCTCATTTCAACTGCTGGTTTTTAAGAGCTCCCCTCAATGTATATATTGGTTATAGGACTGAACATTAATCTGTAAAAAAGGCCTAGAATTTTATTACTACACACTCAGTGCAGATTAATGAATCTGCAGATTCAGCTACACAAGATCCCTGTGCTCATCCCTCAAGGAAGGATGTTGATAAATGAAAAAGCCTGGCACATTTATCCTGGACTTTTCAAGTTGTACTGCACAAACAGATGAAATGGAGCCCAGAACAAATGGACACATCCTAAACCCACCATCCCTTATGGCTCAAACCCACAACCTTTAAAAGCAGTGCATCTCTCAGCTGGTAACTGCATTTTTTCCGGCCATAACAAGACCATGTCTTGTTCACAGTGGCAGAGCCCAAAGTGGTGCACAGTGAATTATGTAGAGAATGGAGAAGCCTCCCTATGCTGCTGCCATTATGGGGTCATTTTTGTTCACTCATCTGCAGGAAGGGTTGCTTTTAACTCTTCCCTTCTGTGCCCTCTCCTGTGTTCTCTATACTTTGTCCATTAGCAAAGGGACCTTCCTGGTTGTGCCATTTTGGAGCTGGCATTCTTAAAAACCCAGTTCGGAGATGAGAAATTTCAGGTACAACTTGGCAAACCCAGAAGACGCTGGTGGAAGCTGCTGATGCAATTCCAGTGTTCATCCATCTACTGCGTATGGAATATAAGGAAGAGGAGTCAACTCAAAGGTTTCTCAAGTTCATGATGGTTTTTTCCAAGTAAACAAAAAAGATCTCTTTTTTTTTCCCTGAAGAGTGAATTAACTTCTTCATAGTCTATATTTTTCAGCAAGTGAATTGAATCTGATGGGTTTTTAATGTTCTTGTAAAGCCAGGAAAATGTATTAGAAATTGCTAACATTTATCATGTTCCTTGGCAGAATAGTTAGATACTTTGGTTAAAAAAAATCCCTGCACTGATTGTCTCTCTTGAATAAATACTTTTAAGTAAATAAATGGGGCTGTTGAACAAATTAAAAATGAACAAAAGAGAAACAAAATAATATTTCTGCAAGAAAATAGTGTCCAAATTTAGCCCATGCAACTTTTGTCAGAAGAGAGAGGCTAAAATTATCTCCAGCTAAAGCAAGGCTGTCGTATACTTGTCATTTAGGAACTGTTTCAGTGACATGCAGGCAATGACTAGAACTGACAATTATTTCAACAGAAAAAAAGAGCAACAAAACGGAGGTTAGAGGACGCGTTATTTATTGTGCTCATCTGACAGCCCAAATGCAATGAGATGAGGCAGAAGTGCCCAGGCGCTGTTTACAGGAAGGATCATCTCTTGAAACAGATTTTCGTTTCCCTTTGCTCTGTCGTAATTAGAAATGTCAAATTTCTTTGGGGAGGGAAAAAAAAAAAAAGGCACGGGAAAAGTTTTCGCTTCCTCTTCTTCCTTAGAAAATGAAAATATGAGTAAGAATTGAAGTATCTGTCTGCAACAAATGTTTGTTTGCTCAGCCTAAAATTTATTTACATTTTTGAAAGTGTGGAGTGCATTGTTCACTAATCTAGTTAGTTCATCAAAAGTATATTCAGATCTGTTAAACAAATATGAATTCTTTACCTTCGTATGATGATGAATCTGTTATCCAATGAACTTAACCTGAGATACCAGCAAATCAGGATGAATTTAAGCAATGCTGCATGTAGAAAGCAACAGGATAGCTGAGCAGTGCAGGAAGAAGTGGCACACACTAGTTGTTCATAGATTTTGGATACCAAGGCATATCATGTTTCTGAAAACCATCTTGGAAAATTAATTTAATTTAACAACACATCAATTATAATGGACTTACCACAGCACACAGGATAAAGGACCCACAATAAATGTGGTTCACACAACCCCCCAACCCACAGCAGTAACTGTTAAAAACTAAAGTTGACTTTTGCTACACCTGTGGTGCTGGTTTATTTTGGTTGGTTGGCTGGTTTGTTTGTTTTTCTCCTGATTTCTGCTCTTGGATCCAGGAGGTTCCCAGATCCTCAGGTCCTGTGCGCTCCAGCTGGCTGACAAACCCTTACAAGAAATGTTCTTGTTAAAACACGGTCCTGTGCCATGTTGGAACAGGACGTTTCTTCTCTCCTTTCTTCATTTCAAATTGTTTTGCGAACTGAAAATTCTAAGGACATTCAGTTTTCAAAACATTTCTGTAAGGAAATACGTTGCTTGTGTCTTGAGAGGGGTGCAGTGACTCCAACAACATCAATTCCAGCTCGCAGCTGCGTTTGGATCCCAAGTCCTTGGCTCTGGGTGTGTGTCAGGCTGCCAAACAGCTTAACTTCCCAGCAAAATGGGAAGCCCTCCCTGCCTCTGCTGCTGCTCATGAGAAAGAGCTGTGGCTTCATCGAGTCCCTTGCTCAGAGCAATCCACGAGGCTTTCAGGCAGGCTTGGATTACACGGGAATTCATCTAGCTCTGCATGTTTCATGGCTCAGTGAGCAAATCTGGGAACAAATCGATGTTTTAAATTAAATCTTGCTTCTGATGTGCCAAATGGACCACCTGGGTAGATTCCTAAATCTGAATGTCTGGCTGTAGAGTACCACCCTCTGAGGCAGCTGAATCCCATCCATCTGCCACCCTCCAGCCCACAATTTAGCCCAAAAGTTGCATTTTTCTGAAGTGCACCCCATCCTAGGGAGTTACCATGGCAACTCAGGGACCGACTGGCAGATGCTGATCCTGCTACAACTCCGCTTCTGTCAGGATACAGCTAAATCACTAAAGGTCTATTTTATGGTCTTTATTGTCACCTAAGGTGATTAAAGAGCACAGGTCACACCTGCACAAACCCACCCCATTCAGAGCTGTTATTCCCATATCAGTGACAAGTAATTCCATTTTTTGTACCAGCCTGTTTACTATTTTGAGAAAGCCCTTGAAGCACTCAGCTTTGCCATCACACAGCTCACCAAGCAGTGCAGCAGCAATGCCACTAATGGTTTACCAAGAAACACACATGCTCCCTCTCCTCAAGAGGTTAATGTGAAGCTGCCAGTGTGGAGGAACTTGTTACAGACTGAGTCACCTCCTGTTTTTAAAAGGCTGGTGGGGAAGGGGGCTCACCTCAGAAATGTTAAAGGCTCCAAACCCTGCTTTTGTTATTAGGCTGATAAGGGATGATAGGCAAATTGTTTTCTCATTCATGCCCAATTTCTCAGTCTTTTGAAGAGGAATTCTGATGTTGATGTCTCTCTCTGTAAACTGGCTCTAACACCATTTTAAAGCTAAGCTGTGTAAAAGCTAAATACGATCACCACTTACATCAGCACTGAGGCGATCGCCGAGCACTGTCAGAGGATGGCAACATTTGACTCAGAGCCTCGTGTCTCGATGCCTGAGCATCCCCGGTTTGCTCTCTGGCTGACAGAAGACTCGGTGATATGGCTCAAAACCCTGGTGGGCACAAATCTGGGGCTCTGTTGCCAGGCAGAAGAGATTCCCAGCCTCAATTTCCCATCTACTCTTTCTTCAGTAATATATCCTTGGTGGGTGTCCCATATTTTTCAACCTGCAGTTTCACTGAGACGTCAGCTACCTTCTCATAGAAAGAACAGCCCGTTTCTCTTCTAGATACGCAGCAGAGTCTGTTATCCTGCATAGCTCTGCAACTTGGAAATACTTTGTTATAGCCGTTTCACGTGGCCATTACCCAGCCACTCAAAAGGTCACATCACTCTGACAGCTATTAATGCAGGATAGCCCTGCCATACGGCAGGCACCTGGCATTGGAGCATTTTCCTGCAGCCCAGCTGCACTTTGGCCTTCTCTGTAACATCCCTCTGCTTTTAGACTGTCTTTCAGTGAACCAAAATATCACTGCTGCATTGAAAATTTTCCCCTTCCCTGGGTCTAACTTGTCTTTTCATTGATCTTCACATTGTTTGCTTTCAGCTGCTTTCTGCTTCCCAGGGAATGAATATGCAGAGAGACATGGAGACCTTTCTTGTGCTCCTCATGTCTGCTCTCTGCCTGCCCACTGACAGGCCAAAGCTGCATCTTGGGTTCACTCTCTTACACCTTTCCGTCACTGCTCTGAACTGCATGATAGAATGACAGCAAACAGAGGGGAAAGACAGCATGAGAAACAGGATGAGAGAAGTTAAAAGATGAAGCTCATTCAGTTTCTCATTTCTGTATCTCCTGCCCAGCTCTCCTCTATAAGAGTATGTAACAGTCCAAATTTAGAGCCTCCAGATTGCAATCAAATCCATTCAGCGCAGCAATGTGAAATTCGAGTGGTGTGAATGAAGCCGAGTTTCGGAGCCATCATGTGGATTTTCAGCGTGGTGGGGGAAATGTGTGACTGTCACCCTCAGTGGCACCCACGGCCCCAGGGAGCTGCCAGAGCAGGCACACAGAGCGTGGTTGTGAAGGAGTGAGGGGCTGGGAATTGCTCCTGCCACGGGGAGGAGGTGCTGGTGGAGGTGCTGACTCCAACTCTGGGGGTGTGCCAGTCTCCCTGCACTCAGGCTGAGCAAGAGCTCCTGCCACAGAGAGAATTCCCTTCTTCAGTGTACTCGCTGCACAACCTTTATGTGCAGTGGTAGCAGGTGCACAATATAATTATATTTAAAAAGAAAAAAAACCACTTGAGAAAAACTGGAAAGAATTTTGAAGCGGGTCTTATACGTTACATCCTTGTGCCTGGAAAGCTTCTGTAGTGCAACCAACATCCAAGCCAAATGGTTTTGTCACAGTGCCTAACACTAATTTTAAAGCCACGTTCATCTAAAGACTTACAGAACTCTTCCTTGCTCTTTCTAATCCTGGGTAAAATAACCACAAATTATTTTAAAGCTCAGTATCTCCCCTTTGAAATTCTCATGGAATTAGACAGGTAACAGCCCCAAACACTTTTCCCCATGAACAAAGTGCGGGATGAGCATCCTCAGAGCTGTCTACTGACAACTATGACAATATTAAGTCAGCAAGAATTGAAGCGAGAGCCCCAACTCACCTTGTACCCACTACTGAATGGTCATCACTCTCTGAGGAATAGAAACCCCATCTTGCAACTTGGCAAGTGTCACATTCAACCCACCATTAAAAGTACCTAGTGTTACTTATCATTCCTTTAGATGACTTAACTGTTACAGGTTTGTTTTAAAGGTATGTGGTTTTTAACCACATTTCTTTAGAAGTGAGGTGAGGAAGGAGAAAATATTGGAAACAGGGTCTGAGCGTGGAGTCCTCCTTCAGAGGGGAAGTAGAAGAACTGCAGTGCTGTTTGAGAACAGCTGCTGATCCCCTGGGATATGTTTTCCAATTAGTTGCAAAGCCCATTAACAAACTATCTTTAGAGGGTTTTCCCTGTAAGTGAGATTTTCCTAAATTAGTAGCCATCAGTTCTTATTTGGATAGTGAATCTGTCAAATTCCATGGATTATACTAGTGTACAGCCATCCTCCCACAAAAANAAAAAAAAAAAAGAAAAGGCAGCATGGTAATATGGTGGGTCATAACCAGAAAAAAAGGAGCTTGCTTTAAAGAGTAGCATATCCCTATTTTTCCTATCAAAACACCTCTTTGTGTGTTTTAGTAGTTGTTTTTTGAACTTCAGTTTGCTCTTCCAGTAAAGGGAAGTTAATCTAGAGGGGAGCATTGACAGAAAGTTCTTAAAAGGCCCTGAGAAGGTGGATGGTACCTTTTCATCAAAAGAACAAAGCAAATGCAAATACTAAAAGGAAGATTTAAATCTGAGGAAAATAAATCTCTATTACCTTTAATAACTCAGGCTCAGCAGTAGAGAATGTCACTAAGACAAACTGGATGCTTACACAGGTAAAAGCATTTGTGCATGTTATAATTCATGGAAATAGCTTAAAATTGATTTCATCCCACATTTCAACGACTAGTTCAATCTCTGTTTAGGCAGGGCAGTGACCTCACAGACGCCTCCTGTGTCATTCTCTATCCTTCAGCTGAGGCTTTTGGAGTCGGCCTCTTGTCCTGTGTGTGACTGGATCAGGAGGAATATGGGCTAGGACCCAACTGCTGCAAATCGCAGTTCATTTCTCAACAGTGCTGCCAGCTCTGCCCATGAAACAGGAGTATTCCCAAGGATTCTTAGTGATGGCCTGAGCCTGGCTCAGTGCGATCTTTCCATAAAAAACTGGCTTTGTAGAATGAGCACTCAGCTCTCCCAGGCAGCCCCTCTGAGCGCATCCATCCCCTGCACACAACCACGTGCACTCGGTGGTTATTTTGGTGCAAGGCCAGTGAAATCCCTATTGAACATTCACTTCTGGAATTTCTTCCTCAAAAACATCATCTGGGATATTCTCAAAGAGCTAAAGGTGTACACAACAGTCTACTGTAACACTTATCTATTGCTCAGGTAAGAAAAATTCACAAACCAAGTGATGCAGGATGCCATTAATGAACCTTGTCCTGCCTCCGTCGGGGGAAGGCACGAAGAACCAGAACTTAGAGTGGTTTGAACAAGCTCAGCATCTCCCACATTTAAACAAGAGATTGTGCCCTACAGGGACCCTCTGCCCAAGCTTCAAGACACCAAATTATATACCAGGAATTGTAGCAACACATCAGCGAAGTTGCTTTTGATCTTTGCAATGGTCTTCAGGAATATCCTTCATAAAAGTGAGCTCAGTGACACCTGAACCCTTGCTCTTCCCAGCACACAAGCACTGACAGTGCTGAAGTGCAGGTGCAATCCTCAGTCCCCACAGCAGGAGGTGTTCCCTGTATCCTTATCGCCATCCTGTCCATCAAATTTGGGCTGTTATTAGAAAATAAACGTTTTGGATCTCTCCAAGCGCAGCAGGAACGGGGCACTAGAGGGAGCTCCAGCAGCACTGCCCACCTCCGAGCCCAGCCTGGAACCAGACCCCGAGCACAAGGTTTCCTTCTGAACCTGTGAGGCTTTGGGGTGGCTTATTACTTTGATTAACTTTTGTGCACATCTGGATAACATTCTCCAATATTCTTTTGCTGCTACAAACTCTAGAATTACCAGCATCCCCTGTTTCTGCCAACAGCTCCTATTACTGTATGGTTCCAGGAACTGAGATGCAACCCATCACATAAATGTTAATTTAAAAAGACAGCCAACCCAAACACTATAGATAGCTTAGCTTTAGAAAAACTGCCTGAAAAGCTTCAGTGAAGTTTGAAAAATCTTCCAGATATGAAACTTTTTCCCTTACTGAGATTCAATCTTCCTTTTCATCAGTAAACCCATATCTACGCATCAGGAATTAAAGTTAATATTTAGCCTTTGAATAAATAAGAGAAATTTTGGGAATAATGTGCCCGTTGGGGAACTCTGGAAAAAAAAGACAAGATTATTGCTTTTAGTATGCTCTTTGCTGGCAATTGCTATGACTAAAGCAAAAGTGGCAGAAGCAGCTTTTTTATTTTTAGAAAGTTCCACAGTGATTTATTAAACCTCTCTGGGGAAGACAAAAGCTATCCTCTCCATATATTTACTTGAGAAAGAATTTATTTTCAAGGCAAAAAATTAATAATTTCTAAATAAGAAGAGTCAGGCTTCTGTAGAAACACCAGGGCTATTTTTGGAAGAAAATACTTCAAATATCAGCTGCAGAGAACCCAACTGCATCAAACATTGTGTTACTGTATTTCATTCACAAAATTGCTCAGAAGCCCCAGCAGTGGAGCAGACAGCCCTACTTTATCTAGACACTAAATACCTTATAAGTATTTCCTGTACAGTTCTTTTAAATCTAATAAGAGCAGAACCCGTTATAAAAATTCAAGCTTAATTTACATGTGATAGAAAACCTTTGCTCAGTGCACCACTATGAACAGCAAGGTCTGAATATTGCTAAACTCTTGTGTTCCCCCTTTCCCAAACAGATCAACCAGAAAAAAAAAAATTCTTTAATTTCTTGCTGATCTAAACATGCTTGACCAAAGTGTTATGAGAAAAAACAATTATGCTCCCTTCTCCCACAGAAGGGTCACTTACTCCACCAGAAAAGACAGATATCCATATTAGCTGTTACTCCATTTCCTTAACAAGCATCTTACCTTGACTTTTTGTATTCTCCCTTGTTGATGTTAGATACCTTCTCAAACACTTGCAGATTTCCATCCTCTCTTGCACCGACCTCCTCAGGATGTGAAGTTTCTTGAGTTTCAGAGCCCTCCAGTGTTTGAGGTGTCCATTCTTTTCAGCAACCTCTGCCTCCAAAAACTTCATTCCCCATCAGTTTTTTTCTCCTTTTCCCAATTCTCTTCACTGCATCACTTTCAAAGCTTCTAATACTTTGCTCTTCCTCAGTGATTTCTTAACTTCTCCTTTAAAACAAACAAGGAAACCACCAAGCCACCCTTATCTATCTCCTCACACTTCTCCTCTCCCCTCACGTTATTCTTCCCTTGCCCAAGTATCTTCACTGTTACTGCCAGCTGAGTTCCACGTAATTCCCACTTCTCCTCCCTCACAAATTTCTCTTTGTCTCTTTCAGTTGTTGTAGTTTTCCCTTCTCCCTCTGTTTCTGCGCTTTATATCCCTTCCCCGTGTCCCTTCACCCTGCCTGCACTGTGAATCAGGAAACCAGAATGTTGTGCTAATGTTCTTTTTTTATTTGGTGTGGGGAATTCCTTTTGTTGATGTCAGCAAAGTTTGTGAAGCTTGTGTGATGAATGTGTATTTTAATGTCAGCAGGGTAATGAAGCCTCCAGTACCCTCATCCCCCTAATTTAGAATTCTTCCCAGCATTCTGTATTCCCCAATGGAGCTTCTCAGCATCTGCCATCCTTGGCAAGAGCTGTCATTGAGCAAACAGCTCCTTCCACTGCTCCACCTTCCTTCCTTCACTTTCTCTGCCCTATTGCCATCCAAAAATCTATGGAGGAAGGGCAAAGCCCATAAAACGGACTGAACAGTCTTCCCAAATAATTACTCCTAGGAAACAATGCACAGGAATTTTCAAATTCATGTTCCCTAAATTCAGTGGAAATTAAGATTCATCTGCTGCTGTTGCAAAGAAGGCAAACTCACAGATCTATCAGTGAAATACAACTATTTCACCAGCATTACAGACCCAAGCACAGAGAATGGGAAGTGGCACTGTACAGCTGAGGGAGAGATTAATTTTTGCCTACATATGTGTGGGAAATGCAAGAACCGAGAGACACAGGGTCTTAAAGTCCCCAGTGCTCACTGCAAGAAATAATTGTATTTGTCACTTTCACAAACATTGTAAGAAAGAATGCAAAGACTGCAAATGCAGTAAGGGGCTATAGTTACAAAGGGATAATGGCTGCACAAAGTAAAACCACAAAACTACTTAAAACAACCAAATCTTTTAATTAGAAAGCAACAAACATGCAAACAGCAGGTATAGAAATTTATTTGAACCAACGTTTTTACTATCATGAAAGTTACTTTAAAACATTGATCCGAACTCCCACATTTGCTGTTTAAGGAAAATATTGCACTTGGCATCTTCTAGCACCCCTCATACATGGCAAAACATTTTAAAAACATTTTTGCTTATTTTAACTTGCACACTCTCCCCAAGTCATGCACACAGTCATTCAAAAAAACAAAAGGTTAGGTTATCCAAAAGCAGTACCTCAGAATTGCACTAAAGCTCTGTAAGGAAAAATATAATTAATGTCTTATACAAATTTCATTGACTTCCAGGTGGCTCACACACAACTGTTGGTGACTCTTCATCTTCATTTTCGTTCTCCTGGCCAGATCCTTCTGATCTGTCACCTTCCAATCGGTCTGCAAAACACAGATTTAGAAAAGAGAACTTGCAAAGTTTTCTTTTTCTGGTAAATATTTATACCATGCTGTCTCCCTGGGCTATTACACAATGGGATATGGCTGTGGGTTTTATGGTAGAAGAAAGTCTGTGTGGACTGACAGCGGAGTGCGTAGAAATGTTACCACAAGAAAGGAGAAAAGGAGAAATGCCCTAAAGGATTTCCAGGCATGAAAGCAAAATCTGTGTACAAAAGGAAAAACCTTGTAGCTGCTGACTGGCTGTCAGCACAGAAAATATGAATGCAAGCATAACATGAAAATGAGATGGTGACTACAAGGGACAGAAGTGCTGTGCTGCCGAGTTGAAACTACAATAGCTACAGTTGGAAATGTGAACAGTCCAGAAACTGGGGGATCACTGCCTGTCACTTCAGTACATCAGAAAAAGTGTCTTTTGATGTAAATATTTAGAGAAGGGCAAATACAGAAATGTGTGAGGGAACATGACTGGCTCAAGATCAATCACTCAAGCAACACGCAGTCAAGTTAAGAAACACGTCACTGAGCCATAACAGATTTTTGCTGAAATTGTTGTAACTCAAGTGTTGGGCAGTTCTTTTAGCATTTCACTCAAAAGAGATAATGACAACTGAAGGAAACACGGGAGCATGCAGGTGTAGCACTGAGCTGGATGCATGGCACCCTCCTGGCTCCCAGGGCTCACAGAGCAGCAGCAGCGGCCAGCAGGCACAGCTTCCTTCCCACCTTGCCACTGCAAGCCACTGCTCTGCTCAGCCACAGTCCCCACCTTCAGCATCTCCAGTCACTCTCACCTTCATCTACGTATCTGTTAGGTTTTTGCCCCATATGCCATGCCAGCCTCCCAAAACTTCATCTTCTGGCTTCCTACACAGTGTGTGATGTCTCTCCACTGTCCTCCATCTTCAGGGTCAATCCACTGCACTCAGCTTCTCCAGCACTCACATCCAGTTCCCAATGATGATCCCTCTATGCATCCCTCGTATCACCAGTTTCAGCCCCACGGGAACTGGAGGGACATCCTGCTGCCCAGGGAACAGCTGCCAGCAGCCTCAGAAATACCTCCCACAGCCCTCTATCTTCACACCCTCCTTCACCCCTAGACAACTCCGAGTCCACAATCACAGTCAGTTTATCTTACAATTCATTCCAGTCCTCCCCAATTGTTTTCCCATCACACAGCACTCACTTACAAGATCATTCCTGAAGAAAGTATTTTTCAACATCTAAAACTATATTTTGCTCTTTGTTTTGAGATGAAAAATAACAGCTGCGAAGATGTTGCAAGTCTCACACCAAAGAAGCAATTCCTAAGTACTTCTATTAAGAGAACCTTGAACAACCCTTGAATCTTCTCATCAACCCTAAGTACGGCCACCGACAGCTGAAGGTCTTGATGATTTCCCAATCCACCTGCTATTTCAGAGACCAGTGCTGTGGACAAGCTCTTCAGAACTCTCTCACCTGCTCTTATATGATTCAACGAAGCCAACATTCGGAGCATGAAGGAAGCTGGAACAGTGATGGTGTTTCTGGTCTCTTCCAGCATTAATTCATTACGAGTTATAACCTGGAGGCAGGGAAGGGAAAAAAAAACCAGCATCAGAAATAAACACAGAATTATACTGCATCGATACGGGCTTGTAGATGCAAGGTTTCTATGCAAAAGCCATTTTACAGAGTCCAAAATTACCATAAGGGAGCAGTATTTTAATAACTGCTATTGAATACTGTTGTCTGTGGTAAGACAAGTCAGACAGTGGACTCTGCCTGCAGGTATCCAACTGTCTGTCTAAAGAATATTCTAGTAAGATCATGGTTCCATTGTTCACATGCATGGCAGATATTAAGATGAGTGACTAAGAAAAACTTTGGAAATCTTGCATCAAGTAAAGTAGACTGATGAGAGAAAGTGCTGTTTCCAGATGGCAACTGTTGTAGAGAACAAAGTTCTAGCACCAGTGCTGGCCAAGAATGTAGGAAGGAAAAGAGATGAGGTTACCCTCAACTCCTACCTTCATGCTGCTTGAAACTTTTGGAGAAAATCCAAGGAACACAAGCCATTTTCTACCCCACTTCAGCAACACTCTTTAGCTCCATAATTCTTTGTAAACAGAGCTACAGCTTGCCTCTAAATGACTTGAACGAGCCAGCTCCTACTGTCTCATTCTCAAGGAAAAAAAAAAAATCTACTAATGAATACTTTTAGCTCTCTTCCCTCATTCCTTCCTCATGGAATTCCTTGCCATCCTTCTTTCTTCCTCCATAAATTCTAATCCCACACTGAAGCTTGTCTCAGCTTTTAGACTATGTTTTTTTGTTATCATTAAGCACAAAAATTTCTTTATGTGGAGACAAGTGCTGACCATTTTCCAGTCTTTGCTCCCAGATCAGCTGCTGTAAGACAGGAGAATAATGCAATTCTTATTCTCCCTGAGACTCTTCAAGCCTGTTCCTCTTGTGAGGAACATGTCCTTGCAAATGTTTGCAGTGCCCTTCTCCCTTGCCAATCAAAGCACCTCTTTTCTGTCATTCTCACCTGTTTGCCAGGCACTTGGCCCAGCTGATCACTCCCTAACAGGAGCAAACTGAGAAGGGAGCAGGCTGCTCTCTATTCCTCTTTCACCCCCTATTTCTCCAGTGCATCATCAATAACATCCCCAACAACCTGCTGCTGAGGCTTTTTCTCCGTTCAGAGGTCTGTCCTCATCCCCACAGTCTTTTCCTATTCACTAAGGTCATGGCCTCTCTCAGTTTTAAATACAGTTCTGTATCTATATGGAACTTTCCCCAAACTCAATGCTTTCTCCCCAGACCTTCCTCCTTCTATGGAAAACTCAGTTCAGGTATGTTGGACACTTACTCCAGCCAAACTTAACATGGTGAAAACTATTTTATTGCTGTGAACATCTCCTGTTCCCTACACAGATATTTCAATACAGGGATTAAATTAAAAAACAAAAACCATGTAAAATTACAAACTGCACTGCAGTCAATTCTTCTGAAAGTTCTAAATTTTTTATTAAAGAAAACGTAACTAAATATCTAAATAATTTGCAATTATTAGAGATAAAGTGAGAGAACAAAACTACAATAATTACTTTTAGCACACATTTATGTTTAGCAATACTTCTAAACCTCAAGGGCTCCAAAACATGTCACAACTAAAGCTGTCACACAATATGCAAAGAAGTGTCACTTCACTCAATGCTAAAAAAATGGGAAAGGTTCAAAACTCGCAAGTGGATGGTTTGGGGTTTTTTCAAGGGATGTGGGGTGGTGGCAAAGGGTTGTGGGTTTCTGTTTGTTCAAAATATGTTTAGCACTACTACAGAGAAATAACGATTAAAAACCGCCCAGTCTACCACATCCATGCTGCCCAGGAGATTTCACAAAAAAAACCAACCCAACCTCACCACCCCACAACCAAATCTGTCCTATAATATTACTTACAGAAAACCATATAACATTTTGATACATTATGTTATGTAAATCACTCAAATATGATTATTCAGCAGTCAGCTATATGGTCACCCCAGGCCAGTTCCTATATCCTGTTACTGCTCTGAGGGCAACATGAAAATAATGAATTACATAACTTTACACTGGACTTTTATAGCTAATTGGGCTTGCAATGTTTGCTTTATTCCATGAAGCTCCAATTTGCCATCTTAACCTTAAGTCCCTTTTATGCCACTGAATATTTAATAGGATTGATTTTTGCACTCCCTGTTGTTCTGTATATCCTTGTATTTCCTTCAGTTTATTTCCTTCAGTTTTTCCCTTCATTTATTTGTTTAGAGACAGCCACTACATCCATTTATTAATTCCTGCCAGTTTTCCTTCTATATCTGAGTGTTCACACTTCTTCCAACTCCTTTCATGTACATAATACCAGATCATGTTATATAATTTCTAGGAGAGCTGATGAAATGCAAAGTGCCACGGATATGAAAGTCAGCTGTTCTGAAGGGCAGCTTTTTTATTTGTAGCTCATTTGTTGAACATTAAATAACTCTGCAAATTCAATCAGTAATTTGTACCAAAGGCTTTTATAGAATTAAAGATGCAACATTACCATGAAAAAGGAGGAAAGGTTCTTACCTCATCTGCAAGTTTTCTGTTAAAGATCTTGGATTCTTCCAATGGAGACCAAATTTTTATATCATAATCAATACCCGAAGAGGCCAGAACTAGAAGTAACAGTAATTCTAAATTAAATATGTTATGTGTTTATTGGTGTTTTCTGCCCTTAAATGGAAGAAAAATACTTCACTTGAAACATTTATTTGCAAATGTCAGATCTCATGCTGAAGAGAGCTTGTAATTACCAAGTCCCCACAGGAGATCTGCTCTATAGATTATATGGTTTTGAATATATCTATACATATGAAGAAAACAAATGCAAACTTCAAGAGCCCCCTGTTTTAAATTTTAAAAAATCACCAGAATATACAAAAGACAGAAGCAGAAAGTAAGAACAAACCCAGCCACTACTAATCCATTTCTGCTGATAAGTCTATGCATTAATAACAAAGCTTTAGTATTTGTAGACCCAGGTACAAAGGCAGAACCAAGATAATGTCAAATGTACATTTGATAATTTTGGTGAATTTCATGTAAAATTATTTGATATTTAAGTATGAAGATGCAATGGATGCTGTTATAAACACTTGTTAAGGTAATGAAAAATACAGAAAGTTGCATAACATTCTCTAGATCATTGCACAAAAATCACTGTAGGAATTAAAATTCCATAGAAAGGTATCAGTAACTGGGAAACGGAACAAGATTAACTGTCCTACAAAGAGGATGGGCTCTCTAATTGACACTTTCAGAGTGTGACAGGGAGACAATCACACTCCCAACAAGAAACCAGCAAAGCTACAGGGCACTCTGAAAGGTGCTTCCAAAGGGAGTATCCAACTCAGGACAGTTACAAGAACTCAATTGCAAAAAAAAATTTAAAAGTTCAAGGCTTACCCTGTGTAGGGCAGTATTCCATGTTTCCCCAAACAGTTCGAAAAACCCCCAGGCTCTTGTGGTATTATTATAACAACTGTACTTGCTAATTTACTAATAGTTGACTCTTACTATAGAGCCATGTAAGCTGTGAAAAAAGAAATAACACAAATACTTTCTCTGACTGTGTCAGAGGCCGCAGGATGCTTAAGATTTTCCAGCTACATGTGATTCCTTCTACTTTGATCCATCTTTTCTATGAAGGTTTTCCTCTAAACACGAATTATTAGCATTTGTATGAATTTTATTAATTCTTTTAATCTCACAATGCCAGTGAGAGGGAGACACCCACTCCACTGCATTTTTTTAACAGAGCCAAGTAGAGACCAGATTCTAATATCATTTCCCAAGTATTGCTGGCATTTCAGCAACCCCGTATTTCCCTCATTAGTGTCATAGAAAACATGTTACGTGTTGAGGGCAGCAAAAATTGAGATTCTTCTTACTACATCTGCCAATATTTCTATAAATTCTATGTCAGTAATAGTTTTATTTCAATACATTATTAAGTAAGGAGGGGTTTAAGAGCCAAAGGTCATTAGTAAGAGGCAAAATTAAAAGCAGAATTATCTGAATTATATGGGGAAACATGAACAACAGTTCACTAATCATTGCAATGGTCTGCTGAGACAGAGTTTAAGACTGAGCTTTAAAATGCTCTAGTGCAGGTAAGCTGGACATGCAGAGTGTGAGAACGCTGCTCTTACTGGGGTCGAAGGGGTGAGGCTGCAGGCAGTTCACCACGTGGTTGTCAGCCTCCAGCAGCATGAGGTGCTCCGCAGTGTGGCGGTCCCAGATGAAAATGTGGCCGCAGTCTGAACCACTCATGACAAAGTTGGATCCCCAAAAGTTGGCTTCCTTTATCTGCAAGAAAAACAAAACTTTTTGAGACCCAGCCAGTGAAAAGTTCGTCAAACATTACACTCCTGTGTCTGCACTAATACTGCTGCTGAAGGAAGAGCTCTGCCCATGAAGAAACAAGATTTAGGAAATTTTAAAGGAAATATTTAAAGAAGAATGATTAAAAAAAAGAAAGTTCAGAGAGTTTTAGATTTTCAGAGCAAAGTAGCTGCTAACAGGAAAAAAAAAAGAGAGAGAAGAGTTGAGGCAGACTGAGCAGTTTGAAAATAAATGTCAGCAGATCTGTCACTTTCCAAAGTGACAGGAATGATACTGGAGACAGAGGTATGCAAAGGAGTTTTTAGGAAGAGTTTGGCTAAGTTAGAGTGTGTGACAGGCTAATCCCTGGGGGAGATTTTCCATTTACAGAGAAAGAGGAGACAAGACAGAAGCTTATGAAAACTTGGGGGTGGGAATTAACTGGGTCTGACAGATAAAAATAGTCATGAAACCAAAAACTTAGGAAATTTTTCTCCCCTTTCACTATAATAAATCAGATAGAAGCTAATGCCAAAATTAAAGTTATAAATCACTGAACAAACGAAGGCATCCAGGTAGAACAACCCTTCAGCATCACCTATTACAGCAATAGTAGATGAAACTGCCCAGAGTCACAAAATGTGGTGTCGTATTGTAAGAACAACCAGTATTTTAGGTAAGTATTATCTGATGTTACTATCTGATAATAATTTATACATATTAGCTATATTTTTATATGGATTCATAATTTATTATTTACATTAAGTACACTGGTTGTATTTCTTATATATTATTTATAAATAATTCCTTAAATAGTGAATGTATTATCTGTTCATTGTGCATTTACTAATTCAGTGGGAAAACAGAAGCAGTTTTGGCCCTGACTGCAGCTGAAGCAGTCTGTCCCATGAAACAGCAGCAGAGAAATGATCAATATTGCAGGCCAGGAGAAATGGTAGTAGGATCAGATATCCATTTCCTTGAAATATAATGTTGATATATGCTACACCTGCTACATTCAATATACCCTTATGATTGCAGCCTGAAAGAATGTGCCTTATTCAATTTCGGAGCCGAAAAAAGCCATCCTAAAATATTTTTCTTCCAAGAAGCAACTATTAGGTTTCCTAAATGTAGAATAATCTTTCCATGCCAAGGCCTCTCTTGCCTTCCCCTTCCTAAAAAGTTGTAACCCAAATGATGCCAAACAATTAGTCTGAACAAACAAGAACAGGTCACTTCCTTCACTGAAGGTAAGAACCTTCTTCAGAAATCACTTCTGATTTTACTCAGCGTAGGACCTCAAAAAAGCCCATTTTTAAATTATATGAATTTGCTCCTCTTAATAAATATTTTCATTATCCTGTTAGATCTAGATTATCCCCAATAATAAAAAAACTTTAATTTTAATTTTCAATGATGATGTCTTCCTGTTTCTTTTGTATTCTCTTACTCATACTTCTCAATACTCATAAAATCTAATTTTCGCACCATAGAAATGAACAGAACTGAAATTCACATTTAAAAATTTCGGTTTTCAAACTCATGTACACACTCACTTCTGTATGTAAACACAACTTATCCCATTTATCATTTACACTCAGACACTCCATTGAAGAAAAGTTTCTAAAAGTCACTGTTTTAAAAATGGGACTATAAAAAATATAAGATTGCCAAATTAAGTTTTCAAAAGTAAGGAAGAACCAGAATTATTCCATTTGCCTACATAACCTTAATTCACTCTATATATATATGTACACACACCCATATATATATATATATAAATGGTTCATGTAATTGACAACAGAACTTTATCCCTGGGCTGCTCAGGTGTGTAGGAAACCAAGCTTTTTTAAGCTATTTCCTTCACAAATTTGAAAGGGAAATATTACCAGCCCTTGCTTTCCAGGAATGAGGGTATCACTCAAACCAGCAGATTAAAATGAAGTTTGCAACCATAGAGACCAACAGGGAAAATAAAATTACATTTTCTTTCATTCTGTGCATTCCTTGCCATTGGTGCTTCTGTGAAACAAAAGCAAAAAGACCCAACTCACATCCCCAAGAAACCCAACAACAGAATCTGTTAAATAATCTATATAATAACAGCTATCTATATAATAACAGCTATGCAGACAGAGACTGAATTAAGACTTAGATGAACTCATTTTTAGTATCTCTTAACCACAAAGTGCTTGATGCCACAACTTTTACACTAATGGGGGTTTGAGCAATTAAAGTTGATTTCTGAAATACACTGCAAAACTCTCTGTCATTAATCAAGGTTTATTCTAAGCCCTGTTGTTTATGTAGACTGAAATATGTATTTACTGAAGCATTTTTCCTCGTGTAATCAAAGCTATTCACACAAACCCCCAAAAATGGCTTTTGGGGGTAAAGGGACTACTCCTCACATCAGCTGCGAAATAACACACCAGCTACACTTCTGCAAAATACCACCTAGAACTCAGAACTTCACATCTTCAAAATATTGCAAAAACCAAAAGAAGAAATAGCAAGCAAAGCAGCATCTGTTTTTCATGCACCATTGCTTTACAAACACAATAACTACATTTTTCTTAAAATACAGCATTTTGTATGAAAAAGACAAGGCATCTAGTAGCTAAATTACAATTTAATAACTAGCACTAGTTCCTTTTTTTAATTCAGAGTTGTCAAGGCTCTTCAAAACTATGTTTTAATCCTCACTTTCCCTTCCAAGCTCTTCAAAGTTAAAGATTAAATAATAATTTTGAACAGCTTGGAAGAGAAAGTGAGGATTAAAACATAATTTGGAAGGTAGGCACATTTTATGCCACTTAAGCTGAGAGAGAAAATGAAAAAGAAGAAAAATACCCCAAATTTTGAAGGATGTTAAGGGGAGAGAGTCTGAGACTCAACAATACAGTGACACGAGTCACACTAATTTTAATTTTGATTTAGAGCAAATTCTGTGCCTTCCAAGTGAACGCAGAAGCCCAAGTGCTTACAGTGCACCCCAGTATCCTTTTTGGCACGCACGGCAAGGAGCAGCTACGCTGAGTGAGCCCAGAAAGCCCCAGAGCCCCCACAGCACACAGAGTTTGTACCATGGTGCGGGAGTTGCGGTGACCTTTATAAACCATCTTTATCAACGGGCGCCTGATATTCAGCGTTTCCAGCTCTTCCATCTCCTTCCTCTCCTTCCTCCTCCTGAAGAGCTCCTGGATGCGGGCGACAGCGGATCGCCTGTGAATTCCAGAGAGAACAGCACTGAGAGCCCCTCCCCAAACACTGCAAGGGGCTCTCAAAAATCATCATTAGGCACTCCAACACATTCTCCATGAGTTTGACACAGACATCAACATAATCCCAACTGTAAAATTACAGACTTGAATTTTTTCCATCCTGGCTTACAACGAGAATAGCATGCAAGACAGTGGAATGTCAAGTGATGCCAGGTTTTATTCCCCCTCTGTAGAACAAACTTCAGCTGCTGGCAAATTTCACATGCTATTTTATTTTCATCCTCCACCCATATTGAGGTAGCAAAACTCTGGAGTGAAAAAAAAAAAATCTATGCCAGAACAGAAGTTTTTAAATTTTAAAAAGCCATTAAGGATCTAATGTGTCTCTCAGTGTGATTTGGTTTTTCCTAAGTTTTTGACCAAGGTATTTCTCGTCATTATTTCTCTATGACAAGACTCAAGATTTAGACAGCTTTTTAAAAGTTCCTAGTAAGGCAAAAGATGATTTGAGATCAATTATTGGAGCAGCTATCCCATATGGTAGCAGTAAGTAGGTAGAGATTTCCTAAAATAACAGAGGAAAAAAAAGCTAAATTATGTAATTTGTTTTGTGAATGTTTAATTCNTATCAACGGGCGCCTGATATTCAGCGTTTCCAGCTCTTCCATCTCCTTCCTCTCCTTCCTCCTCCTGAAGAGCTCCTGGATGCGGGCGACAGCGGATCGCCTGTGAATTCCAGAGAGAACAGCACTGAGAGCCCCTCCCCAAACACTGCAAGGGGCTCTCAAAAATCATCATTAGGCACTCCAACACATTCTCCATGAGTTTGACACAGACATCAACATAATCCCAACTGTAAAATTACAGACTTGAATTTTTTCCATCCTGGCTTACAACGAGAATAGCATGCAAGACAGTGGAATGTCAAGTGATGCCAGGTTTTATTCCCCCTCTGTAGAACAAACTTCAGCTGCTGGCAAATTTCACATGCTATTTTATTTTCATCCTCCACCCATATTGAGGTAGCAAAACTCTGGAGTGAAAAAAAAAAAATCTACGCCAGAACAGAAGTTTTTAAATTTTAAAAAGCCATTAAGGATCTAATGTGTCTCTCAGTGTGATTTGGTTTTTCCTAAGTTTTTGACCAAGGTATTTCTCGTCATTATTTCTCTATGACAAGACTCAAGATTTAGACAGCTTTTTAAAAGTTCCTAGTAAGGCAAAAGATGATTTGAGATCAATTATTGGAGCAGCTATCCCATATGGTAGCAGTAAGTAGGTAGAGATTTCCTAAAATAACAGAGGAAAAAAAAGCTAAATTATGTAATTTGTTTTGTGAATGTTTAATTCCAGGAACTTATTTTTTATTAATCTGTGAAAAGACCTTGGTGTTGAATTTTTCCTGTTTAGCTCTTCAGTTTGCAGATCCCCCTAATTCCAGCTATAACCAGACAGTCACATCCCAGTTCTTTTTCTTCTGTTATTCCTTGCCATTATTAGCTTTGAGGTCCTGAACACAGTCCAAGGGGAATGTCACTCTCAAGAAGAAGCAGGTACAGAATTCAGCAGAATGCAAGGAGTGAAATTATTATGGCAATTTGTATGATCCTAAAAATTGAACTGATCCAGAACCTCACTACACTGCTGCCAGAAAGCAACCTGAATTTGTTTCGAAGTACTGTTGTCCAGTGTTCTAATCACTGATCCTGGAGACTCCAGCAACAAGTCCTCTACTCCAGAAAAAAACCCACCAGATCTATCTCATAACTAATTCTCTCAGCCAGTGATCTGCTTAGACTTTTGTCTAATTTTCACCATAGGAGAAAGTTGCACCAGGAAGTTAAGGTGAAATAAATGTTATGCTACAGCTAAGCCAAGAAGGAAAAGGAACGTAAGTCATTAATGCAAATTTATTTACTATAAAAAACAAATAAACCAACAAACCACACACTGTTCGACTAAGACAGATCACCTAATACAGCTAAGCTTTTAAAATAAATTTTAATACCTTTTTTTATAGAAACCAGAGAAGATTTGAAAGCACCACCCAACAGATCCACTTAATAGTGTGCTATTTATTGTAATACATTTCTTAGATGTTTGCCTAGCGAACAGCACCACAAAAAGTAAACTACTACTACTTCCCTGGTGAGAGTGTTCTATCCTTTCAATCTCTAGGCAATTTCCTGGTTCATCCTTTTTATACTACAGTAAATAAATACACTGTATTTTTTAGTTAGTCCTTGTAATATGCAGAGTTTCAACTTTAATCTGCAACATATTTAAGAGGGTTCTTCACAACATCTTCATACAACAGAGGGGAAAAAAAAAGAAGCCCACGTTCCTTATCTACTGTGCTTTAAAGATCACTGAATTATTCTCCTCACCAGTTTGCTTCTACATACAGGAAGAAGGGTGGCATGCACATGATAGGCTGCAGCAAACACCTAGAGAAACTTTAAATCATTATTTGTGCATATTTGGGTTTTACTGGCTTTTAAAAAAAGACGGGGTTTGTGCGAGAAAGTAAAAGCATCTATCATTTACTGTGATTGCTTTTCGTAATTTTGGTGTATTTATTCACATTAATTAATTAAAGATGTGCAGTGAAGAGGCTGGGAAATCAAACATCATTAGGACTGACAGAGCACTAGACTTGTCCAGCTGTTTCAGAAGGGTTACTTGCTGGATAGCAGTAACAAACATCTCTAGAAAAATTAATCGCCTCCTCTCCATTCCCCTAGGCTGAAATATGCAGACATTACAAAAAAACCTCAATACGACTCAGAAGTCAGAATCATGCATTTTTAAATAAGAGCAGAAGCACAGAAGCAACTTTTGGTTAAAACTGTCTTGAACCTCCTGATTTGGGGCCTTATCTTTAAAGGCAGGAATGGATTTATATTTCGTTATCTTGTGAAGTCAGTGATTACCTTCACCAGGGAGAAGGCAGCCAAGTGTACACGGCTCTAACTGTGATACTGTGATTGAGCCCTGCAGAAAGCAAGAACATGGCAGAGGCAAGTCTGCTCCAGAAAACATAAAATATGAGCCCAATTTAATGATAGTTCAGAACAAAGAACATTACAAGAAAAAGGCTTTTCTCTGAGAGGTATTACTTGTTGATAACTACAGATTTTCTATTCCTTTTTAAAGTCATACACGCAAGAATTTTAAAATCTGACATAGCTGTTTTCATTTGTATTTGTGATGAGCAATTCCTGTCTTTGCCAACACAAACACAGATAGCAGCCTCATCACTTGGAGCATCAGTGGGTACAGAAGTGTGCGAACAGCTTGGAAGAGTTCTGAGGCTCAGCTTCAGCTGAGCCTGGCTGAGAGCTGCTGCTTCCCTTCCAAACTGCTCTTCCAAGCACAAAATGTCAGACAATGGAATTTGTGCACATTGCGTCAGCACTCCTCAGGCAACCCCATCAATGGGTACAGTTCGAAGTAGTATTCACAGATAACTGCTTTTCCCCTTATGATCAGCCAGGTTTGAAGTCTTCAAAGGTAATTGTTGTAATTAATTATCAAAAGTCCATTTACATTAAGCCTAAGATGAATGGAATAGGGATTCAGAAGTGAAGCCATATTTTTTTTAGTTAAACATAAGTTCAAGATAAGCAACAAAAAAACCAAACCCACAAAAATCCCGTGATGCAAACTGATTCACAGCTATATATTATAAATGGAGAGAAATGGAAAATATGTATACATATAAGTTAAGTCTTCAAATACACAAGTTGTCACATAGGGCATTTTCTGTAAATTTCGAAGTTCTGAAGTGTAATGAAGATTTTTTTAAAAACAAAAATCTGTACAATTTGCACAATTAAATAACTGGCTTGTTTGTTAAAGGACAATAATGTAGTGGCTGCCATAAAACTCATCTGGTACCCGAGATAACCCTGCTTCTTCCAAACACCATTGTCCCAGACTGATAATGGTCAGTCCCCTGAGCTCAGCTGGGTGCAGAGCTCACGTCTCCCTGCTTCCTTGCTCCATCCCTCTTCTCTCAGCTCTGCATTGAGTATTGAGCTCAGTATTGATTCCTTCAGTACTGAGGATTTTTGTTGCTTCTCAAGTTTCCAAATGCACTCACACACAGACAAACATGGTCTCTTTTTCAGAGTAAATGGCTTTGGGCTGGAAAGGACCTTAAAGATCATCCTCCAAGCCCCTGCCAGGGGCAGAGACATCTTCCACCGGACCAGTGCTGAGGACCACAAACCCTCATTCCTCCTCTTGAGCTCTTTCAAGTTAAGATCTTATTTTTTATCCCCTCTTGCCGCCATCTTCTCCTTCGAACTATTCTCCCTATCCAAAACAATTGCAGAGAACCTACGGCTTATAACCATAAACTTAGATCTTATTTCTCCAGCGCCTTATGGTCATTTGGACAGTGCTCTCAGGCACATGGAGTGATTCCAGGGGGTGTCCAATTGAATTGGACTCAATTGTGGGTCCCTTCCAACTCAAGATCTTCCATGACTCAGATATTATTTGTGTGTGTATCTAAACCACTGCAGCAAACCCCTGATCCAGGTCTGTCATTTCTTCATTGATCCTATAAAGGAGTCCACCTGCCAGCTACCAGGTTCCTGCCCAAGAATCCAAAGGCTTGAATTAACCACCATATTAAAATAGATTCCTTGACTAAATACCAACATTTGATTACATTTCTGATATTAATTACTTCCTTTAGGAGCCTCTGAACCTATGGAAGAGATTCACTGCTGCTGTGAAATTTCAAGCATTAAGACAGCTCAACACCAAAGGCAAAACCATCCTGTTAACAGCACACTGACACTACTCTAGAGCCCGAGTTATTTCACTGCTGATCATACAACAAGAAATGTTTACTGTTATGCACTCCTAGGTCATTCCCCAGCTTTCAAACACAATCAATGTTTCAACTATTCTCAGTTACAAAACATTTTTAAATTTTCACCTGATATGCTGCTGAATGATGATGAAAATCAGAGAAAAAAATACTGATAAAAAATTCTATGCTGAATGCATCATTTATTTTACATTAAATTTATAGCAACATGAAACTAATATTCCCCTGGGCTGTGCTGAAGAGCTAAACGACTCCTTGGTGAGCATGCTGAATATAGAAAGAATGCCTATTGTAAAATTTGAAGTACAAAAGGCACACAGATTCCTGAAACTCTAAGAAAGCCAACGAGTTAAATCCAGGAATTCCGATTGCAGCTAAGATGGAAATATAAGACAAAGAAATACAGATCTGCGTTTTTTTCCTGGAGACATTTAAAATACAGGACTCAGGCTAAGTCTTTTATGGAACCTCATCCTGGCACCTTTGCCTTTCCAGCCACAGGAAGCCAAGATGTTCATTTTCATCATTAAAACGACTTTGGGCCGTTTCCCCCCTAGATGGCCTTTGGCTGAAATCACAGCAGAGAGTTTCTCCCTCTTAGGGCGTGTGGCCAAACACAATTACCAAATTGCCTTTTATGTTCTTACAACTGCTTCCCTCAAGTATTTCAATGAAGAATATGAGATCAAGTGACTTTTTAATTTAACTTCATTAAAAGTAATATTGTATAAAATTTAGCATCTATCTTGCTAGGTGTGTATTACCCAACATAGCTCTAATAATTACGCTCAGTTCCATAACATTGTTCAGGAAAAAAAAAATAAATGGTTTTTGGTCCATGTAGTCTTATATTTTTGTCCAGAACTGGATGTTCTCTACTACCAGAGAAAGCAAGTCAGCAGTAGCCCATGCAAATATAACTTGTTCCTCAGCAGCTCCATTAAAAAAAAAAAAAAAGAAAAAAAAAAAAGGTATTTCTTTTCACAAACTACACACTTTTCAAATTCCATTAATTTCTATGGCACACAATAAAAATGTTAATAGGTTGTAAAATGTATACACTGCCATTTCTTTTCAATTTCCATGCAACACATGCAGCTAAATATAACTCAAGCAATATGCTCTGTAATTCATAGCATTTGAAGTACAGCAATTCTTAAAATGCCAGTTAGATATGAAAAACAAGAACCTGATAAATCCAATATACGGCAATAAAAAGGAGGAGGGGAGGAATAAAATAATTAATTACCTCATTATTCTATCACCTATCGCTGTTCGTCTGATATTATATCTAGTAAAGGGAATAACAACTGAAGTCATTCACAAATGCTGGGTACCATGTTTTTCAAAGGTTAGCATCTCTTACAAAATGTGCTCTATGAATTCCAACTGAGAAGGCTCCTTCCCAGTGTATGAGTCAGTATATGAGACTACTTGGATTTCAGCAAAAATAGTATTCAGATTATGTAACAGTACACAAAGTTAAGTTAAGTTATAAAATGCAGTAATTCTTCACAGATCGCAGCAGCTGTATCATCATTTCCATTTTACATTCCTGTTTCTTTAAATTTTAACCTATTAGTTGTAGCTTTTTCCAGGCTTAGCCTCCGCCCCCAGATCAACTTCAAAGTCCAAACAAAATTAATTCAGTCATTTAAGCAGGAAATCAGCCCCCAGAGAGCTGTTTTGACTAATTTGTGAAAATTAAGATCAATCCATTAAAAACTGCACTCTGTGTGTATGAAAAACACTTTTTTCCCCTCCCACAGATTACAATGTACAATCCTCTGTTTCAACTAAACTTGCTGGACCCAGAAAGTTTTAAAGAACAAATGCCCTTGCATATGTCCAGACTGAAAGACCTGCACATTTTGTCTTATTCGTCAGAGAAGGCACCTTTTCCTGGGGATGCCCTAAAATGCACAGGAGGTTGTTTTCTCTGGCGAGTATCCAGCTAAACTGCTCTGCTGTACAAAAGAGGTTTTCATTTTTTTAAATTTTGAAATATTCTGCGCACTTTCTTATATATTTTGTTAAAAAGAACATGCATTGACTGGCCCAACAACATGAAAAAATGAAATAACTGCTTAGCTTCTTTTAGTCACTTGTGAAGACCATTCCTAAGGTGATGCTCAGTGGCTACAGAAATGCTGCTGAAAAAAGTCAGATGTCACATTCTCAATTATTTCTTTTAAAGAAATGTCCTTCTGTGTCAAAACTCTTCCTAGCTGACTCCTAGTCAACACGCAGCTGACTTAGCCAATCAGTCAAAGGATCATGGTATTTCTCCACATTTTACTGCTACTATTTAAAGTCCTTTTCAAAATATTAAAGCAGGTGCAGACTTTGCCCAGTCCTTCCTGATGGCTCAGTTTTCAGGTTAGTTGGTGAGAAACCACCTATCCTCATTATGTTTTGAGATCTATAAGCATCCGCAATATGAGATTATGTCCCTTGTATCTATTTTTGGATTATTTGAGAAAAACATCAAACCCTCAGCTTGAAAGCATTACAACTTGGATTTGTACCCAAATAATATTCAAATAATGGAAGCCTTGTAAAATTAGATTTGCAAAGTAAACAATATTTATTCATAAATCTGAAATCTACATCCACCTTACTAAAAATAAGGTGAGATGCAGCAGGAAGCTCTCAATTTATTTAACTGTTTAACAGAGCTAGCAAAAGGGTATTTCTGCCACTTTTTTTCCGTAAGAGGAAGTTAAAGATCATGATTTCAGAGTACAAAATCAGAAATCTACCCTTTTTTTCAGTGGAGAGAGTGGTACGTCACAGTGAGAAAATGACTCTGAGACAGTTTCCTTTATCTTAATTTCTCCACCTGTGGTGTTTCTGCACAATGTAAACAAGAGGTTTATAAGAAAACACAGCCTAAAGAAAAAGAAATTGACTGTAGACAAAGCCAGTAGTGCTACATATTGGAAAAGGCTTATTAGTCAAACAGTTTTTAGCATTCTGTTTCGGAAGGCTACAACGGCCTTTTTAAAATTTTTTGTCCTATAGAAAAATGAGATTTCTTTTTCGTTACATAAAATATGTTCACAAAAGGTAGTTTACTACAGGCTAGTCTTTCTCCTTCAGAAAGAAAAAAAAACCCAAAACCAAACAAAGCCCACAAAAAAAAGACCAAAGCGGCTCCCCCTAAGTATTCTAGAAAGAAAAAAAAAAATCTACTTTACTACTGAGATATTAATGCCATTAATTATCTTACGACACATTGGAAAGTAAAGTATTAGATAAACTTGAAAAAATGAGATTTAGTAAAGGAATTGTTAGGTAACACAATTTACTGAGTGAGGAAAGAGAAGAGAAGCCTACAGAAAGCATCCTGGTGGAGTGGAGCCCCAGACTGGCAGGCAATTTTGTGCCATGTATTGCTAATGGTCCTTGAGCAGGGTGTAGGAATGGAATCATGCACCACGTTGAGGGTGGTGAACCTATTAATAGAGAGGGGACTGTAGGGCCTTGAGAAAAAGAGGCGGGTAGGAAATCAGCAGTATAAAATTGAGTTATACACCTCTGAGCTTCCTTTTGGTGAAAAGGAACACTCATGTATTAGGAATGACAAAGTAGGAAAGAGTGCAGGGTGCTGGGATTGTGTCTGACCACGAGCCCCCACTGGAACAGCCACAAGCAAGAGAGGAGGAGGACACAGCTCCAGCTCATTGTGCTCAGAGAATCCTCTCTAGACCAAGAGTTACAATCACAGAATTACTCCAGCAAAACTGAAACAGTGCAGGGAGCTGGCCTACCACATTCAGGCAAGCAGTGAAACGTGAAGAGCAGACAGAAACCAGCATGACGGCAGGAAACCCACCAATTTTTACTGCTAAGAGTGAGAAAAACGTGCCCCTCAGTCTAAGGAGACAAAACCTGAGAATGGACAGGATGAACATCATTCAGTGATGAGCGCTGGGCGCGAAAAATTACTTCAATCAAAACAGAATGTTAGCACAGAACAAAATGACCAATTTTAGTTCACGGATACCCATGGTAGCAGCAATGCTTTGAGTTAGCTTCCTACTCATTAAGGGACATAGGGGATTTTATATAAATTTGATCAGTTCGTGAAAGGGATTTTAGGCTATAACAACTGCCATAGTAGTAGTAGAGAGGACTTCCAGTTCCTTTCACTCTAATATGAGATACAAATACTAAGAGGGCTTATAAGCTATAGCCTTTAAGACCATCAGTGTCTGCTTTCTTTCTGGAAATCCAAATTCCTTTGAGCACACACAGGATGTCTTACTCTTCCTTAGTATCTCAGAGTGCATTTAGAAACTCCTGAAACCAGAAGAATATGAGGGAATGCTCCGAAGTTAAAACTAGAAAACTTCACAGCTTGCACACACACAAAAGCAGAACAAAATGAACTGGTCAGGCATTAAACCTGAGCAATGAAAGCCTGCAGGCAATCCTAAACCAACGCTGACTACAAAGCAACTTTTTTTCAGATTTTATTTGGGGAAAGAATAAGGGAGCAGGGGACTGCATAAAGGATTTTAATTATATCATTCATTTAGTTGAATGATCTTTCTTAGGTGATAAATTTAAACTGTTACAGGAAGAAAGCTCACTGCACACAGAGGAAAGAAAGCATGTCAGATGAATTGGAACTTTATTTAGGATGTCCCCACTAGTGGGAAATGGTAACAGCTGTGTGATACCTGGAAGTGTCATTCTTATCACATTACTACAGAAACTATTACATCGTAGAGACAACATGGTGCATGAAGAGAAGCTCTGAATCCTGCTTGAAAATGGAGATGGGATTAAAATTGCAGGGCTTTTCACAGCTTGCTCTTCAATCACTGGATCATAATGAACATTGGCTCTGCAGGGGAAAATATTTCTGCCATTCCGTATCTGCTTACAAATACTTAGTACTGCATGGAAAGTTAATGGAGTAAGACAGAATCTGTGTATATTGGCTTTTTCATAAAAACTGTCATTTAGTGAGCAGAGTTACTTGTGCTTTATAATAAACAACTACTGACTGTTCTTTTTGTCACTACTGACAATGTGGTGGCTTACGATTTCTATTTTAACTGCAAATTATTCAAAACCTTCTCTAGAAACAACTATTAAATTCTTCCTGATTTCTTAATGTACACAAATTGTAAATTCCTGTAAAGAATTTGCGTTGCTAGCATAAGCAATTAATAGCACTGCCTTTGAAGAGGAGTAAAGCAAAGGCATATGACATGAGGTTAAGTTACATCTGAAACTAGTAAAAAAGGTATTGTCTGAAGTCTAACAACAGAAATGTTGCTTAAATAATTTTACAATTTTGAAATTAGTGAACAAAGGTAATACATTAACAACAGCAAACTGAGGGTTCAGTTTACTGAATGATCAAACGATGTACAGCCTTTCACATAAAAAAAAGCACAAAACTTACTAAATGCATCTTTTATTAATGGTAA
This sequence comes from Cnemophilus loriae, assembly GCA_013397755.1. Classification (NCBI taxonomy): domain Eukaryota; kingdom Metazoa; phylum Chordata; class Aves; order Passeriformes; family Corvidae; genus Cnemophilus; species Cnemophilus loriae. The sequence continues at coordinate 1,021,468 of VZTF01003400.1, read as the reverse complement.
CAGCTAGCAGTCTACCTTTTCTTTTTACTGACATACATACTGATATTTAATAACCAACAAAAGGAAAAGAATTACAGTTTCTCTTTCAGAGAAAAAGAAGAACGAAAAATTGAACACCTCAGTTTTAATACATGTGCTACGAACACACCATTGCTGCACAACAGCAGTTAAAAGCTCTTGCTTTGCCAAAATAAGAACACCTAAGGTACAGCTGAAAGAAAATTTAGGTCCCTGTACCCAAATTTAGGAACTTTCTACACTTATGACTAGAGGGAGAATAATAAAAAATAAACTGCAAGTATTTAGCACTGAGGTATTGAGCAGGCAAGAAATCAACATAAACAGGTATTAGATCTGCAAGAGCCTTCCTGGCTGGCAGGGAAAATGCAGCTGTACATATCTTACATACAGGCAAATCAGCCTCAGCCATCAAGCTCTTGGCCAGTTGTCAAAGAACAGCTTATATTAATTAAGGATATGAGGCCTGAGTTTCTAGATCTTTAATTCAAAGAAACAAACAAGAAAAAAGAAAGAAAAGAAAGCAGAAAGCATTTTGCCAAGCGACAGCAGAGACAAGCGTTCCCCTCACCTGTGCCCGGGGCCTCCTCGATACCTCGCCCCCGGGATGAGGACAGGGTCGTCATCGCTGTCATCGGTTTCCTGCAGAGCCGAGGTCCTGGTGGAGGCCTCGTCTGGAGCTGGGAGCCCTGAGGATTCCGCCTGGGACTGAGGGTCCTCGCCCGCCGCCAGCGGGTTGGCGCTGGCCGCGGTGCTTGGACCGCAAATGTCTTGGTTTGCACCCTTTTCACAGGGGGCTGCTTCCTCTGCATTCCCAAAGACAGCATCAGCATTGGGGCCATTTTTTTCTGGTTGAATTCCAGAGTGCTCAGGAGCAGGTTTATCTGATACTGCTAAAAAGCAAGTATTGGGGAAAATAAGTCATGCCATTAATGATTATAGTCCATTTTAGAAGACATCAGAAATGGTAACAGAAGTCAAATTATGCAAACTGAGTTCATATTTCATTCTCTATATAACTATTTGGAAGAGTACAGATACTTACTTGCTTCTGTTGTGTCTACAGCTTCATCTGTAGTTTTCAATTCTTCAGCACTTGCATCTTCCTTGAGAGATTCATCAGGAACCTCTAAATTAAGCAATTTAAGAGTAAACATTATTTCATTTAGATGCACATCTATAATGTAAGCAAGTCTAAGTGGCACCAGCACTCCTAGAACAAACCAATCCAAGCAATCCACCCCAAAGTCCACATCTCTTTACTGAATTCTCAGCTATCAGTCACATAAAAGTCAGTATATATAAAACTATCTGGTTGACCAGGTCAACACACTAACAAAGAAAAATGTAGACCTTTCTTGTTCCTTAATGTATTTAACATCCTATGCTATGAGAACTTTGGCAGCAAAAATAGCACTTGTACTCTTAATACAGACACTTATTTCTGAAGACAAAAGTAGTTATCAGTCTATTAAAAGGGACTTTTTTTTTCTATTATTTCTCTGGAACCAGTCATTTGACTTGACTGCCCTTTTGGCAATGAACTGAGCAAGACAAACACATTTAATAAAACAGTGAAAGCTTGAAAGAAATGTAATAAAACTCCAAGCACTCATTTATGACTGCAAAGTGCAGTTGTTCTATTTTTCTATACAAATTGGGGCACAATATGTCCCTAAGAAGAAGGGGACTAAAGATAAGTTAATGTTGTTTGTATTTATTTGCAACTATCTCAGGTTGGTATCTTCTCACCTAAAAAAATTCATGCTTTATTACGGCTGTGTTCTGCCTTCACGTGCATGTATGAGACTCCCAATGTGCGCAATGGGAGTCAGGGACATGGGAGGGCAGAATTTTTGCCTTAGCATTAGAAATTCCACTGTATCTTACTTGTTTCTTCCCCTTCAGGTCCTGACTCGTCTGAAGCTTTTATTTTCACAGAGTCTTCTTGGCCTTCAGTTTTGCAAAGACTTCCACTCCCTCTAGAGCTTGAATTTGTGCTGCTCCTGGCAACGTAACATGGAAAAAGAAAACCATTTAGGGTCATGTAAATAGGTAAGATCATTGCAACAGCACAGCCTGGCCCACATCATCTTTCCCACTGCAGTCTCACTATTCAAGAGCTCCTGGCAGCAGCTACAACCAATTCACAGCAATTTCAAAATTCTCTTTTATTGTGTCCGTTGCCACTCATCCCACACAATTCCTCTGCATCACAGAACCCCATTCTCTCCTTCCTATCTTTTTTTTTAACCTTTAAAGAATGTCATAATTGCTTTTCCAAGTATTGTAAGAACTCCAAAGGATTTGCCTTATTTCAGTATTTGCACACGTTTTAGATGTATAAATAACCAGAGATCTTATTAGAGGTATGACAAGCTACCAGCTGAGGCACTAATAAATAATGTTATCCCATTCAATTAAAAAATTTGATTAAGATAAAATTCTCCAGGTCCTTCACCATTAATTATCATTCCTGTACCTTCTGAGGTATGGACTTCCAGTTCTCAAAGTTTTGTTATTTCTCAAGATCCACGATAAGCTGGTATTTGACATTTACTCCCCATTCATGTTTAGCTAATTATTGTGGGACACCACTTTCTCTTTACAATATGGAAGATGAATCCTTGGGAAATATGTAAAATGCTGTCCTGAATGTCATTGAAATTCATGTTTTTAGATTCTGGCAAAGACTTTCAGAAAATGCAAAGTCTTGTTGCTGAGCTCTCTTATGTGACATGGATTAAAACTCAGGCAAATCACTGGACAAAAGCAGAAAAAAAAGCAATTATAAGCATGATTCTCAAGAATTTAGACTGTCTCTTTACAAATATCTTCTGATCTGTGTATGTTATTAGCAAATATTTTATATGCTACATTGCTTATTCATGCTTAATCATGCTCATTTGAGATTCCTGAGAATCCAGTCTAGACTTCAGGAATTTTATGTCTTATGTTAAACCAGAGCTTTTACTCCTCTTGATGAGCAATATTCTGTGTATTCACTGCTGTACTAGATTTGGAGGTTGTAGGGAAATTTTGGTTAGCCCTTTCAGTATTTCTTCTAAATACAGAATTTTCAGCATTGTTTCTGAATGGCCAGACAAAAAGGGTACTGCTAGACACCAGGTGAAGGATTTTTGCTATTTCATGTCTCATTTTATAAACTTAATCACAGCCTAAACACTAAGATTTTTTTTTGACTCTTAGGAATCTTTGTAGTTTAATGCTCAATTTATGTGTGTTCCTCCATTTCGTTTGCACAACTTCCAGTTCTCAGATTAGAGGGGCTGTTATTTGTTCTCAACTGCATCATTTTATTAGATGGAATTGCATCCTGCTCCTGTTGCTCCATTCCTCAGCACAATTTTTTTAGTCAGCCTCTGAACCGACAGTGACTTGCAACTTTGTTCTACCAGAAACTGCTTCTTCCTCTCACTACCCACACCACACTACCCACCACCAAACTCCATGGACTTTGCTGACTAACTGCAGAATTAGGTAAAAGCATCATAGCAAAACTAATTTTTTCAAGTTTGCTGGATCTCGGAGGCAAAATCAGTGTTTTAAGTCTCCAAACTGTGAGCAAGGTATGTTTTATGTCTAAAACCATAGCACTTAAGGGGAGCTAGATGTGGTTGGGTTTTGTGGTTTTCTTCCCCTCACTAACAATGAGCAGGCATTTCTACTTACTGTCTCCTACAATAATTTTGAAAACATAAGCAGAGGAATAGAAATAAGATGAGATGAAATAAGGAAGATGGTTGTTTTGGGAGATCCTGAGATGATATCCTGATAGGCTTGGATGCAAACCCAAGTACCTGGAGCCATTAGGCAGTGTGTGCTCATTATTTGAAAAGGACGTCACCACTGTAACATCCAAGCAGCCCACAAAGTTGCTATCTCAGCCTTATGCATTCATCAACACTCCTCTCACACAGAAATATGAATTTCAGTGTTTACAACTCAGGAACTGAGCCACAGAGAGACTCATTTGCACAATACCATATGAGAAGTCTGGTAACCCCTGGATTATCATTCCATCACTGTACTACCCTGCATTATAACACCCTGATGTTATGCCAGGGTTTGATGAAAACAGCAGGTTTCAAATTATGTTTGCATTAAAGAGATTCACAGTAAATACACAAAAAAGAAGGATCTTGTATAAATTTCATGTTAAAGAATGGCTGTCTTATGTTCTGAACGCATTAAGAACTACAGCCATTTCAAATTGTGCAGAAACACCTAAAAATACACATGAACTATAGGGAAAATAATTCATAGCTATGCTAGACAAGTGTTATTGATATGTGCTGATCATGAACTAGTCAAAACCAAAATTAATTTGTTCTTACCACTCATCAGTGAAGTCCAGTTTTATTGTGCTTGTAGTCGTTCCTTCTGTACTGTAGTGCAAACTTAAAACTGGTTCACCTGTTCCTGCTCGTGGCTTATCACCCTCTGTAAATATGGGGTTGATAAAGTTTGAATAGGCATTAGTAATATTCATAAAATTGCTATAATTCTGAAGATTAATTTAATTATCAAATGTGGTAGTAACATACATAATGTCTGTTTAAGATCTCTTACAGCCCAAGCAAAAAGTTAAAAAGTTCCAGAGTTAACACACCAAATTTGCAATGCTTGAAAAATGGTCTAAAATTATATCTAATTATAAGAGCAAACAAAGGAGATGCTGTCCTTCAACATGCAAGTAAATAAAATTGCAGCTAGATATGTGTACACACAATATAATCATTAATAAGCAGATCCATTTTATACTAAATATATTAATAGGACTATAATTTTTTTGGAAGCGGTATTCAGTCTTTTTGCCTCAGAAAATAGACATGAAAAAAAGATGATGAGATCTAGACATAATCAGCCTAGAAAAATCATCATCCTCTACTATGTTGCCTACTTAGAATCCAGACAACTACCAGTACCCTCAGGCCTGCTGTAAATTGTCAGTCAGTTGTCATAAAAATACTGTAAATTCATGTTTTAAGAGTTTTATGCTTTAAAACCCCCTATTTTCTATTATAGTGACTACAAGCAGATGGGAAAACTTGCAAAACGAGCTCATTCATGATGTCCAAAAGCAACAGAAGTGAATGGAACTGAAAACCATGGCACGTTGGTCACTCCTCTGCTGCAGAGATGGTTCTAAGGATGTTACTGGGCTCCTTCAGAACAGAACTGCTCAATGACATCCATCCATCCATCCATCCATCCATCCATCCATCCATCCATCCATCCCCTTTGTGTAAAGTTCATGGTCACCATCTATCCACAAATGGCAAATTTGCCATCAGTCCTGAAGTTGGGCAATACTAAAAAGTTCATGGAAAGCACCATCAGACTGAGCCTCACTACAGAGGTGCAATTCTCTCAGAGCTCAGAGGGAAGGTTTATTCAGTATTAGGAGCATTCAAATGGCCACTAAAAGCCTCTGCAGTCTTGCTTTTCATGACTACTGAGCCTTTTATCTCAGGATTATTTGGACAAAACCCTCTGTCCTTTCTTTAGTTCATGGGATACAGAAATTGGACTATAAATATCCTTGCAGTATTGGCAGCACACTGACAAGTGTAATAAAGGAAAAGCTCCAGATCATCTTTGTTCAAGTCAGTTAAAACCTAATGTTCCATTTAAACACAAACCCACAAATTTCCCCACTAAAAAGGCTGTTACCATAACAGTAATGGCTACAATACTGCCACAGGATACTTAATTTTAAAGATACAATTAAATTATAGTAACTATGAGACAGCACATCAGAATTTAACCTAACAATCAATGCTCATATTTTTAAACTGCTGACAGGCAGAAGCCCACTCACAGGATCACAGCAGTGATCAGCTGTGCCGAAGAACTTTAAATATGCACTTCTACATATTCTGAAGAGAAATTTTAAAAACCCCAAAGCATACCACAAAACCCCCGAAAGAACAAATTAGAATATTTTTATGTGAAACAGAATTAACCAATTACAACCATGATCCTAATAATGTACAATGTATGGGGCTAATTCCAGGCAAAGAAAAACTTTTAGACCCTTTAAAATAAAAGTTCCAGTTACACTCTTGTTAGAGTGGAGCTAGGGTAAAACTGATTAAAAGAAAGTTTATTTAAGGAACTGGAAACCTAAGATAGAAATGTAAGGAAATATTTTATCATGCTATATAGACAGTTTGAACAAAAGTGACATTCTTTCGTAACTAAATAGGTGCTTTCTCTATTTTTTGACAATCTATGATTTATAAAATCTCTTTTAATAAAAGTCTGTTCAAACTTTAAGCATCCCTTCCTCAGCAAGTAGAAATACTGATTGATCTCACATACTGGACAAGTCACCAGGAACTGACACTGAAAGTCAAAAGTGACAGAGTTGGAGAATTCTTCAGCTTCCTTGTAACAGCTACAGACAAGACAGATCTTTGAGTTGGGAACCCAGCTAAAGACAGACAATTTCCTGCTGTGAATAATCCAAGACGACCACAAACATGGGGAGTACTCATGGACTTCCTACTGCTGTGCAAGGTTGGCTTCAGCACAAAACTACTAAATGCTGCCAATCAAAGTAGCCAGACATTGCTATCTACAATGAACCTAACTGAGTATCAGGCTTGTATTTCTTATCTTAGAATCTCAGTATTTGAAAATCTAACCAAGATGCATAAGGACTGGCTACACTTGCTCTGGAAGCAATGCTCGTATTTGTCCACACCCAGAAAGCTGCAAGAATTGCTGCAGACTTAACTAAAGAGGGCACTGACTGAGAAATTATTTTTACAAGTTTCTGGAAACAGCTGTTAAACCATACTGGATAATAGCATTTTCCTAAAACCACTATAACATGAACTACGATTTGGATGGGGTCAGTTTCTTCTTTCCAGTAGCTTTAGGGCATAACAGACACTAATAAGAACAGGAAACTTTTAAAAGATAGCTGAGGGAAGAATCTGATAATAAACTGCAGAGAATTAGTTGTGTAGTTCAATATTTGATATTGAATTTACACTGCTAATGAAAGCTGAATGGCAGCCTCTGTGAAGAAAATTAATAAGCTTTGCCTCCTACAAAACTGAACATTCTTTCAGAGAAGACACATAAACCCCACAAGTCTTGAACTCTGTTTTCAGGGAGAAATGTGGTTGCCAAAGACTGCCCAGATCAGAATGAAGCTCTGTTCTCTTCCACTACTAAGTTCATCCCATCGGGGCAGATCTACTTCACACTGATAATGAAGAGAAGGAGAGGAAAATGGTCCAAATTCTGTGATTTAGGTGATTCAATTTATTAATCTGGTTGCAAACTCTAGCAGGGTAATCACTGCTGCAACAGAAAGCTGTATCTTGTCAACACCTTACTAAACTCTGTTCCAAAGTCCTCAAAAATACCTTGAAACTCTACTTAATTTTACAGCCAAACACAAAGTATTTTGAAGATACTATCAACAACTTACAGTTATTTCATTAACAACCCTGTCCTAAAGCACAGTCCCATGAAATGGTCCATTCTCCGGGTGCCTACAGGAACAAGGTACTTTTAAACTACCACTCTTAAAACTGAACACAAAATTTCATTCATAACCTCACATGAAAAACAAACCCACAAACCCAAACTGCACAACTGACAGCAGTTTGTGTCTGTCTGACACCTCAGACCCACTTTTTCCCTTAGAAGATGAACTTGTGCAGGTGTAACTTCACAGAGACTGGGGGCTCTCAACTATAAAGGGGTAAGTGCATAAGGACAAGTTTACAGATTGCATTTTCTGATTAAACTAACACTGTAAGGAACTTACAAGTTCTTGCACTGAGGTGTATCTTTTTAGAAGCCAGTTTTCCACATCTCAGATGCTGCCCTGTTCACTCATCTATCGGCAAGCTCATGAGAAGAGGATAGATGACTTCTCATTAAAAAAAAACCCAATTCCTATCCAGCACTATATTCTGTGTGAAGACCTAAGAGAGATACTTCTGGAAGGGAGAAAAATTGATCCAAAGAGGAGAAAATACGTAGCGTATTTCAGAAAAGCTGGAATTCTGTGAGAAGGTTTAACATATGACATTTAATCAGGCCTCAGGTTCCCTCTTTACTTATTCCAACTCAGGCAGTACCTTAAAATCCTAGCACTGCAACAGATCTAGAGGCCAACCCTCCACTACTACAATCACAGTCCAAAACATTTTTAAAAAGATCAAGTGTGGATGGCTGTGATCCATTGGAAATTATTGCGTACACACGGGAATGACTTTCAGGTTCTGCTGGACTGTCAGAATGACGGCATTATAAATGTGTGTGCTTGCAATAGGAATCAAAAGATCTTCAAACACAAAACCAGCCTGAAAACATGAATGCCAACAAAAGAGACTGGTCCAACAGAAGACAGCTGATTCAGTCCTAAATTAAGAGAAGACAGGAATAAGAAAGGAAACGTAATTCTGGCTCCTTCTTCAAATTCCTAGATTTCCAAATTAAAAGTAACATTTTCTGCCATCAAAGCAGAAAAACATTGCCTTAAAACAACTGGAGAAATGGTTTTCTGAAAAGTAAGTGTATTTTGGGGTTTTTTTTTGCATATTAAAAAACCTGAAGTGCTTCTGTAAGAGGGAATTTCTTCTCTTAGTTCAAGTAACTTAATGCAGAAAAAAACCAGTTTTCCCAAATTCTTACAGCTGTAAGAATCTCAGGAAACTTACAGACTTTCTATGTTAGTTCTAGGTTATTCTACTCTGATCAAATAATGTTTATTCTGAGTTCAGAACAGGGAGCATAACTTGGCCACTTGTTATAAGCAAGTTTTCCAGCTAAACCTGACTACTGATGTTATATAGACTACTAAACCATAAATAATTAGCAAATTTACACATTGAGGTTTAAGGGTATTTCATCACAAAATCTATTTCCACAAAAAGAATTTACGTTGTCAAGGTGCAGCTTGATTTTTTTTCCCAACATTCTGGAATCCATAAATCAACCATAATCTCAACAGCTGCCAAACAGACAATTTTTTCAGAAGTGGGATTTCAAAATGGCTTTCTAGTTTAGAATGTGAAAGAAGACAAAGCTCTTTTGTGGGATTTAAGCTATTAAATCTCTACAGAGGCTTTGATATGGAAGCATAATGCAGAGAGTATAGCAATCTATTTTTAAATTAGCATCTATCACTCCTTAATTATTCAGCCATAAATATTCCCTACAGATGACATTGATGCAGCTGAAATAGGGTCACCTCTGGCCCACTTCAGTGCTCACAGTTTGGAGACTGATGCATAATGGGCACAGAGAAAGCTCCTGAGCATTCTGTCCACCCCCAACCCACAAGGATGCTACAAGAAACACCAGTACTTGTTCAGCAGGAAGGGGGAAGGACAAGGGGATACAGAGGGAAGATGCACCTCAGTGCAAGAGCTCTGGATTTACTCAAACTGTGCAGCAATAACAAAGCTGCACATCACTCGGACATAAGAGAAATTAATGTGGCATTATGAGATTAAAGGTTATTTCAATCTTGATATCTGCCCTTTGATCCAAGAAGAACCATTCAGAAAAAAACCCCAACCTGTTTAAATAATTAATTTTACTTTGCATTTTACAAAAATATTCCAACTGTCTGTAGAATACATGACACATTTACGGCACCTACACTGAACTGTAGTAATTGCATGAAGAATTGAGCTTAGGATGGCTTTCAAAAACAACGATTAACCTCACTCTGTTAATCATATTGATCATTAAATAATGACTTTCCAGCAGATCTGCTTACAGAATTCTACTTTATGTGGATGAACAGCATTTTTAGACTGTTTCTCATCATGAAAAGCAACTTTAAAAGGAAGCATTGCAATCAGCTATGGCTGGGTATAGCGCATTTCCTGTCACACGCACCCTGTGGCTCATCAAGTGACATGGATCCAAGCTGTTTGTTAACCACTGAAGAAGGAGAATCTGAAACAAAAACGAGATTTCAACTTAAAACATAAGCAGCAGAGAACTGCACAGCAATGTCACGATCATATGTTAGTTTAAAATAAAAAAAGCAGCAACATAAGGAAGCTTTGGGTTTGTTTAATGAGCAGCCAGCCATATTGCATTTTCTAGGCATGACAGAAGCAAAGCCACTTGTCCCAAACCATTATTTATTCACTGAACAGCCTGAAGCTTGCTGACATGTTGATAATAAAAATGCCTGTCCATTACCAAGTATTTTACTGTGTTTTTCACACTTCTGACATGTCAGGAAAAACACTGAAGAGTCATGACCCCTAAAGCCTTTGCTCCAGCTACCAAATGACACCAGTATTTCACACCATGTGCTAAATGTAAATTTCAGAATATTTATACTTCAACATAAAATACTCCATGGTGTACCAGTACCTCCAATATTTAAATACTGTTTTAATAATAATGTCTTAAAACATCAAAGCACCAAAATACATCCCACTTATGTGACAGTTTGGTAGTTCTGCATTCTTAGATGCTGCATCTCTGATGACTGAGAACAAGTCTTGATGAGTTTATCACAGCACCACACCCGTCAGTCTTACAAGAATCCCCATCAATCACATAAACAAATAAATAAATAGAATCATCAACCCCCCAGCAGATAAGTGCCTTTTTTTTCCCCGGACACTACCAGTTAATAACTATCACCAGCACTCATTCATTGCACAGACACAACAGATGCAATATTCAGTATTTTCTTTGAGTCTGTTTCCCCTGTCACCTCTGAAGACCAGATCTTACTTCTGTACTATCTGAAGATGAGCTGATGTACATTAATTAATGCAGTGTTTCAAAGACATTGGCTAGAGTATCATATCTTGGTTCCACTTGTTAATCTTCTGTTATAAACAAATTCATCCTAAACTAAAAGGATTTAATATCCTGTATTACAAACTGAGTCGCAGTCTGCCAACATCACAGCACACTAAACAAATTTTAACATAAATTTAGATCCTATACAAGGAAAGCAATGAAATAATACTCTCTCCTATAGGAAGCTCCCTTCCAGCTTTGAGCCAGAATCACCAGCGTGACCTATTTTGTAGTACAGCCATAAAACCCGCTAAATTGACCAAGCTGCTTTAAATATATATATTCTCAAGCAGTCCTTCACTCCCAGCCATTGCTGGAAGCATGGCAGTGTGTTCCTCTGCTACACTGATACCCAGGTGCAGGGAAGGGGAAGAGGAGCAAAGGAGAGAGATCAGGAAAGTCTGAGGCAGTGTGTTCTGGAGGCTGCCTTGTTTTGGGAACTGGGCTTACATAGCTTATTTCTGTAACTGAGGAACATTAAATTGGTTCTGGTTTGTCTTCCTGGTTCAACCATGCCCATGCCTTGCACCAAGCACACCTAAGTCAGACCACAGAATTTATCACCTAGATTTATGGCATGTAGCTATTAAGTAGAAGATTTGTAGCATTAATATATTTCACTTTCCAAAAAGTGAAGAGTGCTTTATATATAAAATCTAAATTAGAAGAGAAGTATTTAGAGGGGAGTTTTTTCAACAGAGTTGTAAGGCACTTTTTAGAAGGTACATCAGAGCAAAAAGGTGGTGTGCAGATGCTCCACGTCATTAGATGATCTCCTTGAGTTCTACCTGGCTCAGCACAGGAATCTGTGCCTCTTTCATGGGCTGGCTTTGATCTCTGACTCACAAAATCCATGGCTGGGATTAACTTGTATCAGAAGTGCTAAGGGAGGGGAGGTCCTGGACTGCAAGCTGAGAAACCTAATGCATGACAGTGATCCCAGCCATGCTCTGCTCCTGCACTCCAATCCTTTCCAAAAGCTCATATGCCCTTGTTTAAAAGGTGTTTTGTGCTGCCAAATATTTCACTTGGCTGGAAAAGCTCATCTCATCAACTCTGTAATTCAGACCTGTACGATCAGAAGACTGAACTAACATATTTTAATTAGAAACATAAGAAATTACATCTACTGCCCTTACCAGCCCTTCTAATTTTATTCAGACCTCACACTATACAGCAGAAAGTAAACAAGCAGGTATGTTTTACCATGTGCATCATTCAATCACAGTAAGTGGAAATGAAAAGATTTCTAGATAGAAGTCCATGCCATGGAGGCTTGAACTTCCCACATCTCACTATTACATCCATGTCTTCATACAGCTTTGTGAATGTATTGCACTTTAATAAGAGAATATTTAACCAACACATAGGAAACATCCTAGATACCTGAATTAGCATGGTTAAGAAAAGAGTTGTTTGTAGCAATTTGAAACTCCCTTGTCTCCTTTTTCAAGTGCCCTGAAGCCACAGATCACCAGCACCCCCTGAAGTGGCTCTGCAGTCTGGAACCCTCCACCTCAGGCAGGGAAATCAGCACGACCATGAAACCAGCCTAGAGAAGCTCAGGTAAATGCCTCTTTTTTTAATATATGGCTTTGTTTTGTAAAAAAGTCTGAAAAAAATACTTTCATAATTTCTTATAAAGCTTTTGAAAAACAAGTATTACCAAAACTGTGCCATATAGTTAAAAAAACAAACAAAAATCCAAACTCTTACCTGAGCCTTCACAGGCTGGGTCTACATCCCAATGCAGTTCACCACTGGTTGTAATGTCACCAGTACACTCTAAACTGGAACACCACTTAAAGAGGGAACTGGAGATTCATAAATTTGGGGAACCTCAAACAGAAAATAGAAGATAATTTTAAGGTCAGTTATATGCTGAAGGATCTTCCTACAGTTTGGGCAATCAGCACCTGACTTCACTGAAATATTAGCATGCCACCAGTTTTGGCTGAAAAAAATTCCTCCTTACATCACCAGCTTCAGAGTGAGGGCTAAAGCAGTGAGACCTGTTTCGAAAGTCCTAAACATGATACATGTAGAGGAATCTAAGAAGTTAAATACTTGATTTAATAACTAGGAATAATTGCTTTGCACAGTGAATAAGCTCTCAGTTACATACTGTGGCCTTCAAATAGACATTTCTACATCTGGGTGTTCGCAAAGAATCTAGTAACAAACACTGCAGTCGTTCCCTTGTTCTTCTCCAAAAGCTTTAACACAGAAATGAAGGTCCAGTTTGCTCTGCTTTAAAGACTGACTGTAGAGATCAACCAAAGGTTAAAAAAAAAAAAGTCAATTTGCAGCACAGGTTCTGCAATATGCCAACATGCACATGTATATAGCTGCATTCCACAACAAATGCAGTCTAAATAAAATTTTATTCCTCAGAGAAAAAAAAAGATTCATATTAATTCATGTTTTTGTGGGTAAGATTAGGTACAATGACCACTACAGGAACCCTTGATCTATAATATGTTTTTTCTTTTTCACTCCATGATCAGCTGGTTCACATTTCTGGTACTTTCCAAATTGAATTCCATCGCCTTAAAAGTTCTCAGAATGAGAAGTGATGTAGTAATAGTGATGCATAGGTGGCATAGCAGCAATAACAACAGGTTAAAAAAGGTTTAATTTCTTTGTTGTTTGCATATAGCACATAAATGCAGTTATTTAAATACTGCACAGGATCTAAATGTTATGAAATGCCACAAAAATGCAAGTAAAAACTAGGCTTTATGGGAGAAACCTTACAATAAATAAAAATCCAAACTAAACTGAAAGATTTACCACAGTTCCCTAATTAAATAAAGAGGCTACCAAAAAAGACCTGAATCTATTCAATACCTAAGCAAAGGCTTGAAGACAAAACAGACCTGATACATGCAGCACACACCGCATCTAAAATTCAGCCAAATTCCAAATTTATGCAATACTTAAGAGGGATATCCACTAAAACAAAGTCTCTGTCATCTCAGACCTTTTGTCTCAGAGTCAAATAGTGAATCATTACTCATCGTGCTTTCACATTCAAAAATATAAACTTCTGACCATATTTTTCTAAATAGTGAAGGTTAACGAGTACAGATTGATCTTACAAATCCTCATGTAACTGGGAGACAGAATAACTACCACACAGCCTAATTTTCTATTAAACCTGTACAAGCTTTCAGCTCTTGACATTTTCTACTTGTAATTTCTTACATGGCTGGGCTATTTTTCTCCTCCTACTCAAGCTTCTGTGGTTGCAAAGATAAGGATTAATAATGAAGTACAAGTCAGAAGAAGTGGCCTTAGTCTCACACTGAATTCCCTCCAAAACTGCAAGTGCAGATTAGACAGGTTTTACCAGCGCAGGGATTGAGAACTTGCATACACTTTTTGGGGTGTAATTTTTTGCCTGAAAATTTACAACTGGTACGTGCCTGAAAACTGAACACCTGCCTCATGACAGAGCATCAAAGACAACCCTTCAGGAAAAAAAAATAGAGATTGCCTCTGTATAGGAATTTATTACTTTTAAAAGACCCCCAACAATCCAAAACTGATCACTTATTTTTCTCGTACCGTATTTCTGAAAAGTCAGCTAAGCACAGGGTTAGAAAACAACTGTGTCTGTGGAGAAGCAAGAGACCAAAAATGTGAAGCTCTGGTTCTCCACAGGAACAGATTGCCAATAACCAACTTCCAAAAATAAATCTTGGGAGGTCAGAAAAAGAATACCAAACAAGTAACTTGCATAAGAAGAAATGAGCAAGAACAGAGAATATCTCCATGTCCAGAGTGCAGAAATCTTATGAAGTAAATAAACAATGCAAAGGTGCTCCCCAGTCAAAAGAAATGAGCTTCATTTGTTCCCTCCCATATCACGGGAAGGAGGAATGCAATGGAAGAAGCTAATGAAGCACAACAGGAATATCCTGTATTTACACATACAAATAGAAAGGAAAAGACAATGTAATATTTAATCAAATTTCTCGAGGAATAATTGACTAAACACATTAAATATTTTTAAATTAAAATTTCTCCTTTTATATCTTCCACTCTCTATACTGCTGAAGGCAACAATTCCACCCATCAGACCAAACTCCAAGAAGATACATCCTAATGAGCTGGAGGTCAAGGAGGAAAATAGTTCCCCTTTCTCCTCCCCAGAAATTAATGTTTCCACAGCACTGAGTAAATCTGTCTTTCAAAACAATTATTTAATAAGTAACATGGTTAAATTTGCAAATTCATTGTCATTACATGAAGAAAGAGATAAATATTTGAGTATTAGTTTCCTCCCAGGCTGTGTATATGTTCCTGGTGATCCCAAACAAAAGGACTGGATGTTTCCAATAGTTCCCTTAAAGTTCTAAGTATGTGGGAACTCAAAACTACAACAGGCAGTGTTGGGGGGGTCCAAACTATGTTCAATCCACCTGTGACTCCCAGTCAAAGCAATTACTCAGCTTAAACCTTCCCATTTGTGGCAGTATGGATCCTAGAGTGTGCTGTAAGAACCCCACAAGCAACAGGGAGTAAAAAAATTACACTGCATTCCTGAAGGAGCACTAAGGAAGAGATGAGGGAGATGTATCATGTGAAACCCAGACCAACACCCCCCTTCAGAGGTAGTAAAATCCCCGCAGATAAACCTTCAGGTGGAAATTTACAGACATGCTGTTCATCAACTTTATTCTCAATCTCTTATGGGAAGCAATTTAGTTAAAAAAAAAAAAAAATTAAGCTGTTCTGAAAAGGAAATGGAAGATCAAGATCTATTGACCGTGTTAGTTACGATTTTTCTTTTATCAATACTTATCTTTGAGTTAATAAATTCTGATGTTCAGTTTGCTGAAAAAAAAAAAAACAACCCAACAAAACTGGTAGGTTTTTGGGGTGGTTTTTTTTTTTTGTCCTGGCAGCAAACTGCAGCCCCCCAACAAGGCCACCACTACCACTGCTGTTCCTGTTCTCCTCCTACAGGTAACAGGCACCCATGGTTGCCATCTCTAGGATAAGCACACATCCCTCCCAGGATGTACTGGTTTCCAAAACATTCTAAAACCTCACTGCAGTGTTTTCTAGTGTAGAAAGTTATTCAAAATTCAGTAACTGCATATGGTGACTAGAGCATCAGCCACTGTTACATCAAATTGTTCTGTAGGGCTCCAGATTAAGGAACAGACTGAACCATGGCAAGACAGCCGTAAATGTGTGACACAATCCTTAAAAACAATTTATCCACATCTCAACTGTCACAGGATTTACCCACAGAAGAGACACTGCTGGACATGACTTTGCAACACAAAATACACTGAATTCTCACACAGCATGCAGCTCACTCATTGTTACATGGTGCCACGACAAAGTTGCTTCAAGTTTATGCTTTAGGGTTTGCCTTGTTATTCATATGCATGCTTCTGCCCTAACTTTCTCAAATATGTTATTGCAAACATATTTGAGGCTGTCTTGTAATAATTTTTAATTTCAATAATACAAGAGAGAAAGAAGATGGTGAAATGAAAAGTTGCTCTGTTCAAAAAAAGGAGAGCATATCTGGGAACTTCGGCTAGGTGCAAGTATTTTCACTACACTTATTGTAAAACCATAGCACTGAAGAGTGCCAAAACTCTATTTTACTGAATTGTTACTCTGATTTAGAACATATGCTAGCCCAAAGCCAAGTCGTAAATGTTACTGTTGGATACAAGTAGTACCACAATGCAATTTCAGTGTGTAATTCTTGTTCTAGTCAAGACACAGCAATTTCTTGCTCAGCTATTGCTCAGCTGCTCTAATGACCATTGCACAAACCTGATACCATGCACCTAGAAAACCACTTCCACATAGTATCACTCAATCCAAACATGTTAGCTCAATAAACCTGTCCATACAACTCTTTCCCTGACCATGTGATGATAAACACCACCACATGCAAGGCAAGACAAGCAGTGAATGCGGGAGAACGCCTTGTTCTGGAGGAGAAGCATCTCAGCAAACAGCAGCAGCACAAGCTACAGCTACATCATCTGCTGGAGAAACCTTGGCAAGTGACAACCTGCTGCCTGGGGGTCCTGTGAGGAGCCCTTAGGGGAGGCCTGCTCAGAAGAGGAGGGCTGTGGTGCAGAACCCTCAGCCAGCTCTCGCTGTCTCTGCTGCTCTGCCTTCTTAAGCCTCAGTCGCTGCAGGCCCCTACGGATTATTGCTAACTCGGGTCCCATTAACTCTGACAAACAGGGAGGGGAGACAGAGAAAGAGTGTAAAGAGAGAAGCACTGAGCAATCAATATATAGAACAGAGAGGAAGGGTGGGGGGACTGACCAAAGAGACAAGCAACTAAGTGTCATTACAGTGAAAAACAAATGTACTAACATCCAGAAGTTATCAAATAGAAATATTGAAATTGGTTTTCCTTTCCTAAAGGCATGAATCACAGGACTTAAATGTCCAGGATTCGTGCCATACAATACAAGCCCCTCCTCATCTCCAGCAATGAAATCATTTAACAAAGAATTATTTAAGGAAAATAGATACAGCCTGGTTAAGTCAAAACAAAGCACACAACAGATGTGTTCATTTTTATGTTCCTATCACACAGAGTAAATGAGAATATTTGGTGTAAAACTATGCAACTGTGGTCTACAGGCAGGTTTTCAAAATTAATGTAATAGCTTCCTGATGTTTCCAAAAAAAACGTGAATTTTGATCAAAACAAACCAGTGCAGAAAGTAAAAACTGGAACTCTGGGAAGAGGTGGCAGAACAACAGCTAAACCAAAAATATACACTTCACTATGAACTCATTTTTAATTTCAGACATTCCCTGTGGTTGAGGATTCACAGTCTGAAAGCACTGTTAAGTGGTCCTACAGACAAAGTAATTTATTGGATCATAAGCAATTCTTAGTATCATCCTCTTAAGAGATTATTCTTTTAGTTCCACCTTTAGAGGCTTCACCATTTTCATCATTTCGTCTTTATTCATTTGCCGGTTAAACTATTTTGGCATGTCAAGTTCATTGACTGATTACCAGTACTTTTGCAAACTGCTATAAAACCAGGTGTCCAAGCAATTTTTCATTCTTTCCATGCCCTTTGCAGATTTCCTCCACTCACACAAGTGCTGTCTGGCAAGTGCTTCTCTTTAAATAACACAGATTGTGTCTTTAATAAGTGTCTGAATCACACTTAAATGTTAAAATAGTAGAGAGCATTACACTGGCATGGAGCCTTTCAGCCAGGCAAAAGCTTAACAAATATTCTGTAACCCTTATCCACGCAGTGAGAGAAACAAATTTTTAATTTATTTTTATAAAGAGAAACAAACCCCAGACCAGAATCCAATAATTGGAAATTTAGTGACAAGCACCAGTTAATAATGAATGGTCATGAGGTTTAATGTACTTAGTCTAATATAATTTCAGGGACAAACATCCTCTCAGTTCATGGTTGATAAGGTGTAACAAAAATAAAAAGATATAGTTCCTAAAAGGAACATGGCATCAAAGAGATTTGCTATTAACAGTTTGTGTGTGCCACAAACATTTATGGAAATAAAAACTCCAAACAGCCTAGAGAATACTTTCAAGGAAATTTCAGTGATGCCTAAAATTGCAGTTTTCAGTACTTGCTGCTGATTCAGTTCCACTCAGTTCACAGACAGCCACAATTTAAGATGTAACAAGAACTACAACACCAAATGGAAAAGATAGCTGCTATCCTGGATGTGTTCAGTGACAACACCTTTTAATGTATTCCAGAATATCTAAGCAAATGTTTATTTTGCCAGCAAATGGAGTGAGGAAATAGAAATAAATAAAAAACCCCAGTTATTGCCACATTCCCGTTCAAAATTTAAAAGCAGTTACCTTATATCAGAACACATATCAGGGTTAAGCTTTGTACTACTGAGCCAACTGTCCCCCTGCATCCCCTCCCAATGGTACCAATGTCTACCTGGAATTCTATTTATAAGAAAAATTGTGTAATATTTTACTGTTTGTTGTACCTGATGTTTATTAGTGGTTTAAAACATCAGCATCTTAAAAGTAATATACAAAAGTTAAAGGTTTACACTGTGTCTTGGGTTGACAGGTTTCTAGGTAAATTTCACCCTGCCAGGTCCTATGGACCCCAAGCAGGGAAGACAATAAATTTGTTGTATTTTATCTTAGTGACAAGCACGACAATCTCCAGCAATTGTTCTCATTATATACATACATTAAAAAATTATTCAAATATACTGGCAGTAACAGGCTACCGAGATTTGGCATTGATTTTGTTGTTTAATTGTAACTTAAATGTTCAAACTTCTAGAACACACATTCTGCTACAGAGACCTATCCCAACAAGCTCCAGCACTAAACCATTTATGTACTGGCTCTATTTTGAACAGGCACTTCATCTCTTAGTATATTAAAAAGTAATTCAGATGTAGAAGCTCAAATGCTCACCACGTGACACATTTTCTGGAATAACAAATCAACAACATATTTGAACTGTAATACTTATGGCAAAGGTATTGTGATTACAAACACAGGACTACCACGAGTGCCTGTGCTGAGTGCAGAATCTGTAGAAATTATTTATGGAAATCTGTTTACAGGTCTGGGTTAGGAATTTATGCTCTGATTCTAAAGAAGGCATTTCCTGAAAATACATTCTTCAGTTGCTGACTCTTTGCTACAATATTCAAACTTGTATCTGCCACAACTTTACACAAAATGGTGGCTGAAAACCTCTTTTTTCCTTCTTTCACCTTCCAAAATGGCTCCCTTACAACTCACCTCTGTCTGGGCTTCCTATTCAGCCCCACTGTATTTAAACTATTCCTATTAGCACTTTCCCTCTCCTGTCACCCCAAAAAAGCAGCAGCTTTTATTCACCTTTAAATGCAGCTGATCAAGCTCAGGGAATCCTGTCCTTGATGCAGAGGGCAGAGTTTGCAGAGAGGTTTGTAGACTACAGACTGCGAGTAAATAAAATCTCACAGCTGAGCATGGCCATAGGTTACCAGGGTACATAAACATTCCAAAATGGACAATCCCAACCCAGCCTGCTCATTCATAAACCCAGTGCTACCCCTCTGCAACGACCTGCTCCCTCTGCCCAGGAGCTTCCCCTCTCCCTAAACTCACCAGGGCTAGTCAAAGACTTGTTTTACAGCCACTCCAGTGTCTCATTTGCGCTGCTTCTGAAACAGGATGCTTATTAGGTGTGCAAACACCTCCTACTATTAAATGTATGCCTGTAGGAGTCCTGTAGACAATTTTAAGCTGCCAATCTGACACTCTGCTTAGGTTTAGTCAAAGAATCTATCAAATACTACACAGCAAATTAGAAAGTATCCACTGTCAACCAACCATCATTACCTCTTTCAAAACTAAATATATTCTGAAGTCCGAAGTACCACTGGGAAAGAGGAAATGCTCTTAGGGAAGAGCTGGATTAAGAAATAACAACTTCAGCTTCATGCTAGCAGAATAAACTTTTGCTTAGAAATTCAAGCAGATTCAGAGAAAAAGATTTTTGTGGTCAGCACAGACTCCTTAAAATGCAGGCTAGAAAATGCATCACAATTCTGGAAGTGCTCTCTGGTGCATTATCTTTATGAAGCCCACCAAAGTTTCAATGACATAGCTTGAAGCAATTATTTTTAATATGGTAGATACTCTCCTGGCCACTCTAAGTTCCAGAATAAACCATATACTTTTAAAAATAAATAAATAGATCAAAATGAACCTTTGGTAATGGTACATGTGTTCTTTGATGGCTACCCCTCTGGATCAAAGATAGTGGCAGCTAAATTGAGCTGCACTGAATTAGAGTAGACCCTTTAATCATCTTCTTGTGTGTGTCATGTCAGAAAACTTGAGATTGCAGCAAGCTGACACCAATACTAATAAAAAACATAGGTGACTAAAAGCCTCTGATACTAAATTAACTTTTTAGCATTTTCTAAATTTCCTGTGTGTATTGCCATTTTTCTGCTCACTGCTTATTATCTCCAAATAAGTATCAGACTAATTGCAAGGTTTAAAAAGCAAAAATTACTTGTTTCATGATTTTCAACTTACATCTTCATCTTCCCTGTCTTTCAGATACCAGGTACCTCATCATTTCTCACCTGTCCCAAAGATTTTGGCTGCAGCAGCCACAGTGCACTGAATGGCACACTGTCCCCTGGGAAATCCCCATCTCTCCTGTACTCCAGAATATCAAATTTAAGGCCTGAAAATGCTATCGGTCACCTTTTCCAAAGACAAAGAGCTTGATTTTTTTACAACAGAATCTATATAAGACAAAAGGTCTAAACCTGTTGGTCTTTCAGGACACATCCGCCTTTCCACTATAACCGCGAGGCCTAGAAACTCACTTTAAAAAGGTAAAAATAAACTCTTGTGCAAATATTTCACTTTAAAGGCTGTGGCATTGAGATGGAAAAGGTCAAGTCAAAGCATAAGGTGCTCTGTAACTACCCGAATTAACTTCTGACATTCTGACAGCAGACTATACTTCCTTCTTTTTCCCTCCAGAAGGATGTAAGAGTGTATTAAATACAGATGAGTTTCTTCAAGATATTCAAACTTAAATATCAGCATGTGGTATAATTTATTAACCAATAATGGAACGTCATGGCAGGTGAGCCCTGCTTATCCACATACTTTAGAGAAGCTAAAAACAACATTGCTGACTCTGAAATGCTGAGGATGGAGGTTCCTCCTGAAGGAGACATCCCCTGCCTCCGCTGATTGTAACAGACACAGGTTCTGCTATTCATTGCACTGATGCTGCTACAGCCAAATCCCAGTGGAGGAGGGCAGGATGTTACCACACTCCATGAAGACAACACTTAGTAAATTTAGAAAAAAAAAAAGCAAAAAGTTTTTATTCCTACTTCAAAATACAACACTGGTGATCCCCTTGGAAATTCCTTTTTCAGACAAAAGTACAGAGTTGATGGTTTTACTCTTTCTTTAAACCACAGCTGCAACCACTTGGTAACTATAAAACACCTAAGTCTCATTAAGAATGTGCAAGGAAGAAAACAGATGGAGATCAATTACCCAAAATATCCTAAAAGAGAATCATTTCTTATGGAAATTGTTTCTCATTTTTCATAAACAATGACAAGATGGATTTCTTCTCACCAGACGGATGCAGCACAGGCTGAGTTGAGGCCCCTAACGAAGGCCTTTGTTCGTTATCAGGAGAGGACAACAATGAAGTTGAAGGGGGACTTTCTGTTGAAGATGATGTTGAAGGAGCTTGAGCTGACATGGTTGAAGAGGAAGATGATGGAAGCTGTTCAGAACCATCTACTTCCATTGCAGTTTCTGATTCTCTACTAGGTGCCATGTTATTAGTAGCTGGAGCATCTGTCCGATTAGTCCCACCTTTGATAAAAACAGGACAAAAAAGCAAGAAAAAGAGCTCAAAAGTAAACTTACTCTGCCTCTAAAGATCCCTTGGCACTACCATTCCTATGGCAAATAAATGTGCTCAGTTCTTCAGTGTAAGAATTTTGTTTACACTTAGGAAAGGCTGATATTCCAAGCCTGCACATCCACTATAAACACAATTTCTGTTGTTGAAAAGAAGGAAATCACCTCTGGACCGCGATCTTCCTCGCCCTCGATTGCTCTGTGCAACTTCACTGGCTTCTTCAAACCACCTTGACAGCATATCTGACATCCTCTGCATCAGAGAGACATTGGGACTCTGCTCCCCTGTAGAACAAGTAATGCTGAAGTTTTATCTACAAGTTTACCAAAAAGTACCTTTTCCCCCCATATTTCTTTCAGAAATGGAGACCACCCCTCAACCCCTTCTCCCACAAGAAACAGTTCCCTTCCACCTGTTCCCAATGCCCCTGTCTATCCTCATTTCCACATTACAGGTCTCTGACCCTCTGCTGGGATCCCTCATTCTCCTCCTGTACCTCAAGCGGAGGAGCTCTAACCTTAAAATCCCAAAAATGGAATTGCAACAGCCAAAGAAAAAGCCAAAAGGTAGGTAATAATGCCATAGGAAATATTATTGACAGGTTCAAAAAAAGGATTACAGAAGCCCACAGGCAGTAGAACCACATGCAGATTGTAAAGGAACAGATAGCATCATACCCTCCAATGTTTCTAATCCAGTAATTCCAAATACTGGAGGAGCAACAAAGAGACTAAGGTAAGAGGACAGGCTCATATTCTCTCCCTAAACGGCATCTCTTACTGCCTGTGTCAGGTACAGAATCCTAGACACTTCTATTCTAGTTTGGGGAAGCAGGAAAATGAGAACACCAGCACACAAAATCTGGAAAAGGAAACTGTAGGCAGAAAAGGGAGGAGGATTTAAGGGAACTAGAATCAAATACTTGGAGCCCCACAGCTTGTCAGATTTAAACAGAAACACATTATTAGATGAAAATTAAGATGAGTAACAAAAAATGCTCTGCCCTGCTTAGGTATCCCATTTTTTGATACTCAAGCATAGCTTTGGAAATGCTTTATTATCTATTTAAATGTCAAGCAATTGAGTAATATATTATAAACATGAAAATATAAGCATAAAAATTAGTCAACCTGTGTGATTAAATTACATTATAAAAATGAAAGATATAATATTAGAATCCTGTTGCTCTGAATTCCAGTCCCCTAATGTAACCAGTAAAGAGCATTTCATCTGTAATTGTGATTGCATGTGAGTTGTAACTGGAAAAAAAAGAAGGAAGTGCTCGCGTTAGTCCCTGAGCAATCACAATGAAAGAAAAGGTCTCCTTTAGAGAGATCAGCCTAAGTGAAGCAATGTAATTTGTCTGGTAAGAATATTTTCAATATCTTCAATTTTAAAAATCATTGTACAACAGCAGTTCAGTGTTAAACTCTAAGAAAACCATCTCAAGGCTTGGCTGATTGTTTAAACAAGGACGATCCGAAGCATGTATTTTGGGAATACTTAAGAAAAACTGGAAAATAAAACCCAAACCAAACTAATAAAAAAAAAAAAAACCAACAAAACACAGCAGCAAAGACAACAACCCTCCTCCAAATGCAAATGCTTTTACCATCTCTCTCTCTCTCACTCTCAGGCCTTGCTCTTGGCCCAGTATCTGACCAATCCCCTCTGAGCCGCAGACGTTTAACAGGAGGTTGACGTAACTGGGGGAGAGAAAAAAAGAGAAAAAAGCATCACACAGCTATTTATGTTCTACAGTACAGGATCCTAGGCCTAAATATAAATCTCAATTTTCTTAAGTCACCTAAATTCGTATCTGTCACCAAAACACAGAATGTCAGCCTTATGTTCAGATCAACCATGAATAAGCACAACACTTATCAACAAAACGCACGCGCTTAAGCTTCAGTAGCCTAAGTAAATGACTCCCAGAACTACTGCAGCTTTTATTTTATATTAACTTTATTGTGTTAATTGAATCTTTCTATAGTGACCAATAATGATCAAGGTTTTCTTGAATTCAGCATGAATTCTGCAGAAATATTCATCCCTTCACATTAAAAACTATATGGGAGTGTCAGTTTAGTGAAATGTGGACTTGCAATTAAGAGCATTAACATTTGATTTCAAGGAATATGCTTCTCATGGCATGAGAAATAACAGAACATACACCTCAGTTACAGGAGTGACCTGCCACTCTTGCTGGTGTTATAACCCAAGATTCAGGCAGATGCCTTCTCATCTCTAAGACAGGGAAACCAGACAAGAAAGAAAACGAGACTGACAAAATATTGTAAATAAATACATACATAAATATGTATTAAAACCACACCATTTTTGTGACAATCTACTTGTCACACCTCAGTCTATGACCAGCCACATTATTTTGAGATTAGTTTAAAGAAAAATACAACTGATGGTATTTCTTGTGTGCTGCAAGTTAAAAAACATAAAACATGAAAAGAGGGCATCTTAATCACTTGCCTCTTCCCTCCTCTCTTCAGCAGAAGGGACTTTAAGTTCTCGTGCTGTGTCATCCTTGGGATCAAACAAGTAAATGTAATCTGAGGAGTAGCTCACAAGGATCTCTTGGCCATCTTCACTGTAACACAGCGATGTTACCCTGCAGGATTTGTTGTTGAGATGAGGAGGGACAAAGCGTGCCACCATTCCAACAGTGCCCCTGCCAGCATAATTCCCTTTATTAAAATAAAAAAAAAAAGGTTGGGGAGGAGAGAGGAGGAAGAAAAAAATTACTCATTTACGATTGTAAATTTTCAACAGCTTCAATAAAGCCCTTATTTAGCACCCTGCAAAAGGCAATCAGGGAAAAGCTACGTATCCTGTAGTTTCTGCAATAATTTTCATCTGGAGAATGACCTATCAGATTTTATAGTCTTTATTATTTTTGTTTACAAATGCTAAGTACATTACAAAAAATAAAAGATGAAAACACACGCACAAACATATAAATGTCTCACGTACCCACCATATGGTGTTGTATGGAGGATCTCCCTCAAATGCAGTACAAATGGAAATTTTAGAACCAAAAAACAATAATGCAAATCTGTATTTACACAAATTAGAAAGGAATTCAGCATATGAAACTTTGAAAATTTAGGGCATACATCTCTTTTCTACCCATTTTTTTAAAAAAATACTAGTTTTTCTTCAAGACATACTAATACTGTCACTTTGAAACTCCAGAACTATACATTACATTGGACTTACCATGCTTTCCTGATCACTCACCCCTAATACAAACACTCAAACAATCTTAAATTCGAGAATTACAAGTTTGTGAGCAGATAAAAGTTACCTATAAGAAGCTCTAACACTGAGAAAAACAGACTGTTACCAAAACCTCCTAATTTGACATGTAACTGTTTCCTACATGGCAGAAATGATTAAATGAAAATCAAGTTTGCTCACTGGACATGGAATAATTGACCTCTTAAAAAACCAAAAAAACCCAAAAACTCCACACAAACCCAAATATGCAACAGAACACTACACCAATATTTTAAAAAAAATCAGTCTTCAAAATGTCTTTTCTCTCCTTTGCTCTCCAGGACAAATTCATGTTATTCCTGTACTGTACAATACTAGAGCACACACAGAGGACATTTCAGTCAACCTCCAGAATCTGTTCCCAGGCACTTCTCACAGAATTTTGCTGACCACTGCAATGAAAGGGACAGCTTCTATGGAATGTCAACCTGATGAGAGGGGTATTTTTATGTTTAGTGATCTTTACTGTTCCCTTTCTCCTCCACCACAGTCATCAAGAGGAAAATGCTGCACGAAATGACAGATTTTGTGACACTGATTACTGACATGAATGTCACAGCTGTATTATTAATTCCTACATGTCCAAACAAACACTGAACATACATTACAACTAAGAGCTATGTTAAAAACGACAGAACGCTGTTTTGTGAACCTGAAATTTTTTAATAAAATCCTTAGGTAAGGATCTGAAGCATGCCAGTTTTCACCTGAGGAATGTGCAGCTTTCCAGTGAAACTGTGTTAAATACAGCAATAGCTACTGCAAAGGCAAGCACAGTGCAGGATATTAAGGAGTTCATAAGATCTCCTCCCATAAGAAGCATCAACTTGCAGCATGGTAGAGTACAAGACAAGAACTTAATTAAAATTCAGGTGGCCCACTGGAGGCTGCAATCCCTGGCTTTTTGCAATCCTGGAATCACATGTTTCAAGACAAAGTAAGAGACATTATGAAAGGTCTTTTTCTGCATTCAGGATACAATGCATTCTAAGATGCATGAAGAGATGAGGTTTAGTTACATGAAGATTTCTGCCTTAGCAAATATTAGAGTGAAATGACTATTACTACAAACCATAGTTCCCAGAGAAGGAAGCTACACTTCTGCAGTGTTACACTTGAGTCATTCACCACCTGTTTTGAAAAGAACCTGAATCTGGCACTGCCAATGGGTGGAAATGCTCACTGCACAGTGTGGTTCCTACCTGTTGCCCTCGTCCCAAGCATCCTCCTGTCATAGATCCTCACTGAGCTGTCAGAACAGCCCACAGCCAGGTAGTAGGGGATGGGTGGACAGATAGCAACAGAGGTGGCAGCACGACGACAGTTTATTAAAATATCCTGGAACACACAAAAATGCAGCATTGAAATAATAGCTCTGAACATTTGAAGCATAATTCTTTTTTTTTGTTGTTTGTTTGTTTCAGTACACAGGCCCCTCCCTTAGTCAAGGAGATTTTAAGAAAACAGGTCTGGCCCTGTGAAGATAGATCATAAATGTGTTATCAGAAAAGCCACTGCACGGAAGGAAAACTATCAGAGAAAGAAAAATGGCACCAGAACAACTGAAAAAGAAACCAAACCAAAACAGAAACACAGGAACATTTAAAAACAGATATGCTAAAAACTACAGATTTATCAACTACCTTGCACCTTGGATTTTCTTATGGAAACACAGTAACTGTGGAGGCAGAAAAGTACTAAATATGCAGAAACAGTTTAAATAAATTAAAGGATCAGAATAGGTTCCATCTACAGGCAGATAAGTGGATAGCAGAAAAAAAAAGAAAGAAACCCTTAGAAATGGTAAACGTGCACAAGGCTGAACAAAATTAATCAAGACTAACAATACATACTTAGGTAGTTTTGTTCCAATTCAATATTAAAATTGTTTCTAAAATCCAAACACAGTGGACACTGGTAGTACCAGTGATCTAATATAATTTATCACCAAATCTTTTCTTACAGAAGGACAAAGGATGCTAAGAATACAAAGCTGCAGGTGATTCTCAAGGCTCCTTTTTGCCTCCAGTTCTGCTCTCTACAGTATTAGTGTAAACCAGACCAAGAGATTCAATTTCAAGATACAAATCTTTTTTACCATACCTGAAGCCTCACATCAAACCTTACAAAATAAAAAATTCCAAAGGAGATATTAAAATTAAAAAAGAAAAATAAAAAAACACTCAAACTTTTACTCTTTCTTGGGAAAAATACTGTCATCTCCACCAACAACCCCAAAATTTGTTATTTCTACAAGTTTTACCAGAATTCACATCGTATGTTTGTGTGATGCGCAGCTCAACCTTTAGGTCATCTTTATTAAAAGAATTATTATTACTATGATTATTATTACATTATTATTGGTAAAATCATCTTTATTAAAAGGTTTCATTCTTACATCTTTACAATCTTCCTTTGTGCAACTTGTTTTGATGCGAGTATCAAACCATCTCACGGTGCCATCCTCACCACAAGACAGGAAAGTGTAGGGATCATTTGGTACTGTCATAATCTGCTCAAAAGAAGGAAAAAAAATAAGATTATTAATACCTCCAGAAATTGCCTTACTGCCACTTCATATATTGATGCTTTCATTTTTAAATTAGTGATATTAGGACCCAAGTCAAACTTTCCATTGAAGTAACAAGGAAAACCGAAAAACTGATGGTGTTTCTTCATTTTCAAGAAAAGGTTTGAACTACTGAAGTTAAAGGAAACTTTTAAATGTCACGTAAGATTAAATATCCATAGGTCAAGGCTTACAGTTGTTTCTATTATCTTTTAATGCACAACATACATTTACTGCAATCACTTTTCAGATAACTTATCAGTTTGCTGCAATAATTCAACAAAAGCTCTGTTTGTTCTCTATCAAGTAATAGGAGACAATTACAAACAAAGTCCTCAGAAGTCTGAACGCCTTGAAAATTCTAAATGGCTTTTATTCCCATTGGGCCATTTCCTTACATCCTAGGCAGTTCCCTGCAGCAAGTCTGCATTAAAGGCTCTTACCAACCTACCTCCTCACTGCATTTTTTTTTTTTTTTAAATTTCTTTTTTAAGAGAGCACTGTATTGAACCATTTTCCTAAGCTCAGCCCTTCTCCAGCTAGGGATGACTCTGATGGAGTCTCACATGAATGGCTTCACTCAAGGCCTCCTCAAGACAAAATAAAAAGGCAAGTGACCATAATGTTAAATATGACCTGAATTCCACAGGTCAACGAATGCATAGGAAATGCCACGTTTTTTACACTCTGTCTCTTAAAACAGAAAATGTCATGGCAGTATTTTTCTTTTCCTATACTACTGCTATCAGTAGAATTTATAAAGCAACAAAAATGGTTAATAGTGTAATACATTCATTGAACACAGAGCATTGAGTGATTCTTTAACATTTTTAATGTGATTATTTATCCCTCCCGCTTCCCAAAACTCTTAATAAAAATAACCTATGGATATCTGCAAATCTCCCTACTTGAAGGGGGGTTACAAAGGTAACAGCTGAAGGATTCAGCCTTTCTTGTAAGGCTCAGCACAATAACTGAGACAATGCTGTGCCAAATAAGAAGTTTAACTTGCAGAACAAAGCCAAGGTTTGAATACCAATAGAATAAACTTCTGAGCTATGACCACTATTCCTCAATATATCAGTGTAAAATACTGAAAAGACTGATTTTCACCAGACATTTCATTCAAACTAACTTTGTTCGTGTAGTTATAAAAGCCAGCAATCGTTCTTCAATCCACTAAATTCTTCCAGCATTTAGCAGAGCTTTCAGTGAAAATGTTTTGCTCCAATAATGTTGCTGAATGTGGCAAGCTCTTATTTCTAGTAGCTGTATTTTATTTTTGTTCACACTGAAGCTATTTCACCCTATACATGTAATATAACTTGCACATGTCAACTTTTATGTGTGGTTACAAACATCCTGACTACATCATAAGCACTAAACCAGAGAAATGGAGAAGTGCAAGCTCCAATAACTGAGTCAATATGACTACATTTAAGTTCAACAAGTACACATTCTATACATAAAATTGCCTTTTTACTAACTAAAAACCTGTTTGCTACTTAACTTTAGAAGCGTATAGCTATATGATCATTTTACTGTATTTAAAACAAGAAAGTAAGAGGTGTCCATAAAAGTACATTCTCTTTCTGAAATGCAATTCACACGAAAGGCAATAAAGAAAAGCATTTGGCTGAGTAAAAACAAACTTTTCATGGCCTTGTACAAATAATAAATTCTTCAGAAACGTGTCTCAAAAACCTCTCCCTCTACTTATTCTATTCTCACTCAGAACTAAAAACAATTGTACAATTAATCTCACAGTTTACAACAATCTACACCAATTTCCACATTCCTCTGTTTCATGTTTTTGCAACGTCTTGAACTGCCACAAACTCCAAGAGCTGTATAAATCCAAACCACATTCAAATTTAGAATTTGTACCTCAGGGGCAGCTTTCAGCTTTTGTTATTTAGAGAACCCAGTGAGTCAAAGTTCTATATTTAACATGATGATGTGGTTACATACAGCTGGGTAGTAACATCACAATATTTAGAAGTTATCTCCCCACTCCAGGAACCTCTCAACCTCAGTGCAAAACAGGATAAGAAAAATAACTTCAAAAAGAGACAGAGTTGTTTAAACAGTCCATGTCATATAGAGGTTTTGATATCCCTTCCATTAACGGTGTTTAAAAACAGAATAAACCACCAAAACCGTATCACATTCCTGTCATTCAAAACAATAATGTTAACATTATTGCTGAATAAAAATCACCCCAAATAAGACCATTTTGACCATGCAATATAGCAAGGAAATGTAACTGGTGTAATTACAATCATAAGGACACTCTTACTACATGAAAAAAAAATTAACTCTGGCAGTACTTCAGTCACTTTTTTTTCCACACACTCCGATTTTTTTAAGAGAGGTTTTTAAAGATTTTGTTCACTTAACATGCAAAGAAAGAGATCTAAAAGCCTGCTATGAAATTCAAGCTGAATAGTTAAAAAAGCGATGGATTTGGAATTTTTTCCTGTGTATATGCTGTGGCAGCGTTAAAAAAGCCCCAACAAATAAATAGTGAAAGAAACATGAACATTTATAACCTAAGAAAAAAAAACTGCAGCATTTTTTCTATTTTAAGCATAGTAAGTTTTATAAGCAGCAGCTTTTGCTGTCATTTAAAAGAAGCAGAGAGAACAACAAATTTTATTATCTTCCTAACTTAAGTAACACTTTGCTTCCTCACTTGCCTAATTTATAAGAACAAAACTTCCAAGGGAGGACTGAAAACCCTGTTGCTAAATTTACACCTAAAGAGTTAACCAGAACACACAATAGAAAAATTATCTACAACTGTAAATACATTTTTCAGATTAAGTTGTTCATACATGCTGAAATAAGCATTTCTTAAAAGGATTTAAATTGTGAAAAAGGCATTAAACTGCTGAAAAGTTCAGGGAAGAGGAGAGAGGCAGGGGGGAAGAATAAAAATAAAAATGCAAAACAGCCACTGCCCCCACCCCTCACCCTACTTCAGGAAGAAATTCACAGCGCAATTTAAATCTGTTTTGCTCTGCAGAACAATTATTCAGTGAAGGTGAATTCATATTTGCAAAGAAAGTGGTCTTAACAGCACCACTTTTTGGAAAGTTCTCAATTTAATTTAGACAGCACATTTCTCTGTTCAAGCCTACTTTTTAAAAGGAAAAAAAAAAAACAACTCAAGACAGAAGAAAAGTTCTGTAACTCTCACTGAAATGAGGTTTTCAGCAGTCTGGTTAAAATCCTGGGCAACAATACAACAAAGTAAGTATTTTACCCATCTTAAAATTACGATACACTTCATGAGGTACCTCGTAGGTAGTCCCATAGTGGCAGGTGTACTGGCATTGCCTGTTGGTCTCTGCATCCTGTTCAACATTCGTGTAGAAAATGACTCCGTCTCCGGAACAAGAAACAATCTGTTTGTCATTGGTGCATGGTAAGAACTTTGCACTGAAAATATTGGCCCTGTGTCCTGAGCGAATCGTTGTGAGAACCTAAAGAACAAAGAAAGAGAGAGGCTGCAGCAGGTCAATGTTTTCCAAGCAAATAAAGAATGGGAACATAACCCGGACTGTGAAATACCAGTTATGCACAGGCTGCCAGGGACCTACAGTTCAATACAACAGAACAGAGAAGGTGCCTTTACACCAAATTTCTTCTAATAACAAATATTGTTCTATAAGAGAGATTTGCTCAGACACCTGCACGAGGTAGTCTGCAAAATACAAGGGCTGGAATGCAGCTGCCACCTTTTGTTTTTGCAATGCTGGTTACACATCACAGCAGGTTCCTCTAAGTGAAACATTAGTCCAGAGTGATGGTGCAGCCACCCAGCATGTCAGTGAGGAGACTTAGAAGATCTGGAATACTGTAAGTCAAGAAGAATAAGGCACTGTAATCCAAGCCAACTTTATAGACTTAAAAAATTCACGTTACTCTTAAACTCACTCTGAAAAGGAGAACTGAAGTTTATAAGGAAGGATGTTTTGGAACTAGCCAAAAATAAATAAACATTTAAGAACTTGATTATAGGGCAATAAAGCAAGACTTGACTTAGTCTCTCATTCATCTACAGTAAAGCAGAGAAACATATGATTTACTTCACCACCACAGCTGATTTTAAACACTTTGTGGGGACCCTTTATCCTTCTTCACATACTTCTTGTTAGTCTACCAAAACTTAAAAAACCTCCACGTGCTTTCCTGTGAACAAGCGAACATTATATTCTTATTTCCCCCATCTGCAGCACTTAAACCAAACTGCGTTTTCACCAGTTCCATTAGGGAAAAAATACTTACCAAGTTGTTTATGGTACGAAAATTACTTCCAAATTTCCACTCAATTAACTTAATCAAAGAAAGTGATTTGCAAATGAAGTTTCTCTATCAGTAACACCTCATGCCGAACAGTTCAGAAATGCTATTTCACACCTTTTAAATAATACCCACTAAAAAAGTTTAACAGTGTATCTGCATATTCTGAAAGGTACAAAATACTGATGGCTGAAATCTGTTTTTGCTACTCTACCTAGATCCTCACAGTTAATATTATAAGGAAATTTGCCAAGATGACAGAATTACAGCACAGTTCTGATACCAATTTACTGCCTTTTCCTGTGCTGATTCTCTTACTCAAGCCAGAGAAAATAAGATAACACAACTGTAACACGCATTAAAAATCCCATCTCTAGTACATTTCAGGAGCAACACTTGAGTGTTCTTGCTGGTACCTGCTGTTTTATAATTGCATTTGCATGTCCTGGGGCAAAAAAAAATTAAAAAATCATCTCCTCTGCTGTTACAAAAAATAAATAACTCAGCTAACTGTGAGAAAAAAAAAGACAACAAGACTTCTCCCATATTCCTGATTAGGCTTAAGTATAGGAGTAGTGCACAAGGATGGGGAAAAAAATCGTCTCATGAAAGCACAAAGCTTAAATTGTAGCATCTTTTCAAATATTACAATATTTTAATGTAAAAATGATAATAAGCAACTATCCCATAGAGGGACAGTAAAATAAATTCTGCCCAATAAATAAAATTGAACATCCTTTATTTGCATGAAAAATTCTTACTCTGCAAGTCACTCCACCAACATTCACTTTGGACTATACCCATCATCCACTTCATAGCTCTCTTGGATACCTCTTTTCCAGCAGAACTCCCAGTCCAAGAGAAACCCTATCTAGTGATATGATCTGAACTTTGTAAGGCTGACACCAGTAATCGAAAGGAAGAGATGAAGTTTGGAAGCTATGGTTTATTTGGGGAGGTGAGCAAAAGGGCCTTACCTACAGGCACAGGCAACACTCCAAACCACTACCATTTTCCCACCACAACTCTTCAGGAAAGCAAAATATTGTTTTCTACTCAAACTCTCTTCCCACCATACCAATCACACACTTTGTCTCTCCCACACATTTAATTTTTGAGCATGTCCTCAGGGTTTAGTTGTCAACCTCTGAGAGGACACAGTTCAGAGCATCTGTTCTACCAAACTATCAGCACTTCCTTCAAGAGAAAAGTGTAGGACAGTGCCACTGCCTGATGGATGCCAGCTGGCACTACTGGGAGTCTTTCAGCTGCATTGTAACCCTTATTTCAGTACAAATTATTCTCCATCCACATGCAGGCACACAACGTAATTTTAAATCGGAGCGAACTATTTTAATCAAGATTGGCACCCCAACAACGTTACACAGAAAGACAACTCAGTACATTACACAGAGCAAAAGCTAATACAATATTTTAAAACAGAAGTGAGAAGAAAACAGTTTATCTGACTACAAGATTTCATGAGAATTACTGAATCCTATTGCTGGTTCTGACATTAATCTGTGGTGAGACCACGTTCTCTTTGTGCCCGGCCATGTACCGTAAAATGGGATAATACCAATGTCGCAAAGGATTAGAACTCTCAGGCTTTAAAGCACTGTGAAGTTTTATTCCCATTTATATACACTAGGAAGTACATGATATTATCTTTGCCACATAATAATTAATAACTGAAAACTGATATATTGAAAAATATCTTTAATACATTGAAAAATAATAACTTGCATCCTATTTGGAAATTAACAAGCAGGCAGAAACAAACCTACCTTTCTGCTATAGGGATTACTAATTACCAGGTTGGTGTCATCTGAACCAGATAAGATATATTCTCCTGTATCATTCCAGCAAATTGTATTCACCTGTACGAATTTAAAAAAAAATTGTTTAGACTTACATGAATTCAATTTTTACCATATTAAAACATCAATACTCATCCAACACTACAGACATAGGAGTTAACAAATTCAACTGAAATGATGTAATTTCTAAGCAGCTAGCATAAAAAAAAAATTGTGTTTTTAAAACAAATTGATAAGGGAATCACCTGCTTCACCTATGGCATCTCAATTACTCCCTCTGCTCCTCAAGAGTTCATCAGGTAAATTAAGCTTCCCATAGTAGCCCCAATTTTACACATTCAGGTGCCTTAATGTACCAAATCTACTCCACAGAGAGTTCTCTGAATTTGAACTGGAAAGCATCACAGTGCTCTCGCTATTGTATCTTCACCATATCCAAATTCTGACCATCCATTGCTTTGCACACTTTTCAGTGACCACACCTTCTCAGGGAAAAGCACTGCAGAATCCATCCCAGATCCCTTTTGAAAAGTGTGAGTACGCTGGGAAAGAAGAATCCTACAGTGAGGTACAGAATTGTACTGGGAGAGCTTTACAATACATTTCCTTATCAATTCTCATTTTCACAAGACTGTGCTTAATAATGTGTCAGTGAAACAAAGCTGTGAAAGCACTCAAAATCCAGGAAGCTCAAAAGGTATCTTCCAAGCAGCAGCTCATGCACAAGCACCAAAGATTGCATGCAAGACCATCATTATTTCAAGTAAGCTGCTAAAATACCTTCAAGTGTCAAACTGCAGGCATCACCATTTTCTGCTGGCTAGATTCTGTTGGCAGAACAGCTGCCTTAGTGTGATGTGGACTACAGAATTGGTAAAAAACCCACTTTGCTCTAATTTTTTTTTTTTAAAATTCAAATGTTTCACTCTGAACACCCCGCAAACAAAAATAATTTTTGTTTAAAATAAATACACCCATTCTAGTTACTGCTTTAATCGCAAGTTTAGCTGGGGTTAGTTGCAAAATCAGAGTTAGCAGTTTCAGGTGGATCACAGGGACAAACACCACCTTGATACTCTTGAGTGGAGGAACTCAAGGAGAGATCTTGATGTTAAACAAACACGCCTATGCCAGGGTTAGCTCAGTGCTCAGCAGCAGACAGATATTGTTAGGATTTATTAGGAAATGCACAGAAGAGCAGGGTATGCATCCATGCATGGCAATCCCACGTCTTCCACACTACGCAGTTTGGGTTCGTATCCCGCTCCCGTATTCTCCGTTTCTATTACTGCCCATTTGGAAAGAGAAATTATGACAAGGAATTACTGGGGTATCTATTACATAGGTATGTAACACTTTTTATTGCAAGAAGCAAATAATTTGAACTGCTCTAGGGAATAGATATGATAGAAGCTTATGAGAACACGAGTGACATGGAAAATGTAAATAATTTTCCATGGATCTTTACAGTACAGGAAGACCTTAAATGAAACAGTCAGATGGCACACACGGCATTCTAATGAAACTAGAAATCATTGTCATGGAATGTTCTTAACACCAGAAGTGGAAGGATATACATATTCATCAAAGAAAAATGAAAAATGATCAGAAACAAAGGCGCGGCTTCCACCTCCATCTGCCCATTAAAGCGCGATGTGCTCTCCAGAACACCCTTCAAGCACTGTCTGCTTGCCCCGCCTCAACTTCCTTCACAAATATGTGCTGGCCCCTTTCAGGGCCAAGTTATTGGGCTCCGCTGAGCTTTGGTATGACCTTGCATGGCTACTCTCATGATTTTGTAACTCTGGCTGTCAATCACCGAGAATCACACTTCCAGCTAGCCCCCAGAACCATCTATCATTGAAATAACCTGTCCTGACAATGGCTGTACTCTAAAATGTTGTCAAACATAGCACAGTACTACAGCGAGGGCAAACACACAACCCAGCAATGTTTACTTTCATCTACATTTCCTCTCAGGCAGAGAAATATTATTATCTTTGCCCTAAAGAAACCAAAATGCTAATGTAAGAATACAGGAACAGAAACAAGAACGAAACACTGAAAAAACAAGGAACCTACTGAAAAATTTAAAGTCATGATGTGAGAAAGAAAAGTTAGCATAAAAATTAAACAAATTGAGGGGGTGGATGTGTATATTTATGTACAAACCCAAAATCTGAAGCAAAGCAGAGAAAACACTTAAGATGCAAAGGGGGGACAAGACAATGTAAACTGCAGCATCACGAGCCTACACAACACATTAATCATTCTCCTACCAAATTCCAATTTCATTGCAATGACTGCCTCAGTCGAGCAATTTCAATACACCCTACCCAGACCAAAATTGGCTCAAAAAACGCTGAAGTAAGATGACATAACCAAATGTGTACTAGAGGTCTGTAACTAAACAAGCTTTTTATTCTGTACCCAATCACCCTCTTGACACTACTGACAATAAATAAGCCAAAAAGTAACGAAGTCTTTCAGTGAAATAAGCTTGTTTTGGGTTTTTTTCAGAGACTTTCCCGTCAATACACACGGTGCTCCTACTGACCAACACTAAATAACCCCAATAAATTTCCATATGGATCACTAAAAGCAGATGCTCAACAAAAGCAGAATAAAAAAGGAAGTTCTCGTCTCAATCCACGGCAGCAAACTCACTATTAAAATATAATGTAAAACGAAAATTGGTTTTTATTTTGAAAAAGCTACATATTGTACTATGTGCACTGCCACTCAACACCAACTGAAAGCACAATGTAACAGTTACTACTCTAAGGGTTTGGAAATCTTGGGAAAGGGTGTTGGAGCAAAAAGAAAGGATATATCAAACACAAGTGAGAGACAATTACTAACAAGGTAAGAAAAGTCAAAGGGTGTGTAATTACCTTTTTTCTATTAAGTACTCCACATTATTAATTGTATCTGATTTTATTTGTCACTCATCTAGCCTTGCAAGGAAGCAGTGGGCACTTTTGATTCATTAGTCAATTAGTCAGATATAAATTTACGATCTCTGTATTTTCGTCAAAGACAATGCAGGAGGCAGTGCAGCCAACCCTTAAAAAACTGAAAAAGCAAACCCCTCACTTCTATGCAAAGTGACCTCAGAATCAACTCTTTTGTGAACAGAAGAGATTAACAGACTACAAAAATAGAAGAAAAGAAATAAAAATGGCTGTAGATATCCAGAATAGCAGGAGTATCGCCCAAGCAAGGAAGGGGTTGAAAAAGGCAGTGCTTTTCATCTGTGGAGGACAAGGTGAAAACTGTGTTTCTAACAAAACACAAACTCCCTATACTGATTTAAGCCTGGCTTTGAGGACTACATCTGAAAAGCACTTGCTCCCAAGTGCCATCCTGAAGGAGATGAACACCGTGAAGGATGCTGGTTTGTTATTGATCTGAATGCCCATACATAGAAATGAGAAGTTACTCCTTCAGGTAATCCTCTTTATTTTAAAATGTAGTATTTACTCGTGTCAAATGCTCCATCTACATCCTGCATTTCTACCCTCCTCAGCTTTCACAGGACCAAAACGGGAAGAAAATAAGCCGTATTTTTACCGCAATTCAATATGGTTTAGAGTTGCTTTATCCTCTACTTTCCTCACACTTCATCACTGCTGGTCCCGATTGCTTCTCTTTCAACATTTCTCCTTTGAATTTAATAATTTCATACAGAACAGCTCACCTAACTCTGTACATTTCCCCAGCTTCTTAAGCTCCCTTTACAGCTAACACAGAAAATGGCAACTTCTGGCATACAAATGATCTTACTGAATTTGACCATGTGAACCTTGCTGAAAGAGGCAAATCCTGCCCTGGAAGGATGATAAGGCTACAAGCAGACATCAATAATTCTGTAGAACCAATTCAATTACTTCACACACTACTGCTAGAAACTCTGCCTTCAAACCAACGCGAAAATGGACTGTTTCAAAGAGAATAGTGCCTGAACTCTGAGGTGAAAATACTCAAGATTTTAAACAAAAAGGTGCTATGGTAATATTAGTGTTACAAGAGCACAGATACGTGAAGTAATTCATGGAATATTTCCTTCTTCACAGATATCCTGCCTAGGTATGATTATACACCCAGCTGTATCTCCCACAGGATCTCCTTTTCGCATAACAGGTATGAACTTGGACTTTACTTTTATCCTCAGTTAGGAAAAATATTTCTTGCCTTAAGTAAGTTGTCCACCATGTCCAAATACACAGCACGCTTTATATAGAAAATATAAGTCACAACTTATTCAATAGAACAATGCAAAAGCTCTTAACAACACCAATCAACTAAACAGCAACCAAAGAAAACCCCAAACTCCTGTCATCCAACCCTCATTAAAAAAACCCAACCACCCAAAAACCAAACCCAGAAACACCCTTTAACAGGACAATATGGCATTCACTCCCCACATTTGAAATGCATGCTGAGTCAGCAGTTGTGGCAAGAAGAAAAGGAAAAAAGAAGAGCCTCATTACCATTGATGGTAATAAGCAGTTTAATCAGTACGAGCATT
Source organism: Cnemophilus loriae (assembly GCA_013397755.1). Classification (NCBI taxonomy): domain Eukaryota; kingdom Metazoa; phylum Chordata; class Aves; order Passeriformes; family Corvidae; genus Cnemophilus; species Cnemophilus loriae. The sequence goes on along the minus strand of VZTF01003400.1, from coordinate 982,663 downwards.
GTAATTTGACTGACTTCTATTTCACAGACTTTTTTTAAGCAAATAGTAAGAAATTATACTGAGTGGTTGTCAGCCTTAAAAGATTATTCCTTGCAAAAGTCCACACAGTAAATGAAGTAAGAACTCCCAACAGCCCATTCTTTAAAGGTGGAAAGGTCTGAGCAAATTTAATTTCTAAAGATATTTTTTCAAACTGTAGTATTTCAATACTGTATTTAAATACTGTAGTATTTTAAACACCTGCAAATAATGCTGTAGGTTTACAATTAAAGCATTTTCCACCCACTGAAACAATCAGGGCATATGTTAAAGCATACTTTAAAAGCTAACACAATTAAATCAAAGTTAGTTTTCAAATCCATATCCATCAGGTAGATCCAAGCAACACCAACAGCCAACACCAAATCTGCATTTTCTATTACATGACACAGAGACAGATAATTGAAATAGAGATCAGCCATTTAATTTTTAACAAGTAGTGAACAAATACTGTTTTCCTGTCCTCTGTTTTCATAGGGAAAAATTACTATTTTTACGAGTAAATAAAGAAAAAATAAATGAACCCAATCAACTTCAGGAAAAGAAACTTGAAAAAATTCATCTTATGTATTTGACGAAATGAAAAGTTAGAGAAAAAATAGAGAAAAAATTCTAAAGTAAAATATCACTGTTAAAATCTTGAATACAAAAATCAATAAATACACATAGAATCATAGAATTGTTTAGGTTGGAAGAGACCTTACATCACCATTCTTGTAACATTTCTCGCAAAAAAAGAGAAACTTATATATTTGTTTCATTACACCAACACCATCTGTACCAGAACATTAAACTTATAATGTAGTCAGCACAGGAAGAGTAGCTCACATTTTATATGCAGCAATTCTAATCCTTGCCTTTCCAAGACTTTCCAGGCTCACGAAAACACAGGCACATCAAAATCACACTTCTCCTCTAAAGAAGGCTGGATGTTAACAACACTTGTTCCTTAGAACTACTCCTGTGTTAGTTAACAATTACATTACTCCTGAATTTAAAAGTCTAAGCAACTCAAGCTAAAATAATCCTTATATTTGAACAGCTATAGAAATACACATGTTAACATACAAAAGCTACACTCACATTTTTATTTTTTTTATAGAATACTTTCATTTTTCAGGTATCTTGTACACCAAAGACTTTAACAACCATGAATTTCTGCTCTATTCCTCAAAGGTAATGTGGCAGCCACTTTGTCCTGAACCTAGTTTAGATAAAACCTTTTATTTAAAATGGTATATTTTAAAATATTTGCACCGCTTTCAAAAATTACTATTTAAACAAGCATTTCAAGTTATGTTATTGCCTTTCAGGAAGGTTTATTTTTGTTTTCATTGTCTCTAAGTCAGCATGTAGCACTTGATGATTTGCTTTTTAGAACTGGAAAATAAATCACTCAAAACACTAATAAAGCTTTAACACNAAAAAAAAAAAAAGACTTCATTTCAAGGTTTAAGATGAGTCCTAACTGAAAAGGTAAGAATGGGTTTAACTGATTAGTTAGAGAGATTAATTCATTCAGCAGTAAACACAGCATTAAGATACAGGAATGGGATTTTATTTTGCTTCCAAGGTAAAGTGTCAGATATTCAAGAAGAAACAAATAATTGCTAGTGAATTCAACAAACACAATTGCTAGTGAATTCAGACATAGAGCTCAATGAGCAGAGTGGTCCTGATCAGCTTTAATACACAAATATAATATATTTGCCTTTTTAAGTTAAGGGACTGTTACCATGGCAACGAAATCACAATTTAACAGTTTTTAACAAACAAAAAAGCAACAAGTGACTTACACATCCATCATGCACATTCAAGGTTGCTTCAAGTTTTAATCTTTGGATAAATTCTCTTCTCCCTGTGAAGAAAAATATGAATTACATAATTTTTATAGACTGAAGTAGTTAAGAGCCTGCTAATGACTATTCACAGGTAAAAACCTAAACAGTAAAGAACCAGAATATAAATTTAAATCCTGAAACAATTCATATGGTTCTCATTTTACAAATCCTAAGACAAGCATGACATTTGCTGGTTCTTCCACCACCTTTAATAATGGCAAAATGAACGTTTCACAGGTTCACAGGCTGATGCTCCCTCTAAAACTAATAGCAAGAAAACAGAAATTAATCATGTGGTTATTTGATTCACTTAGCTGAGAGGCAGTAAGTATAACGTAGTTCAAAAAGTACAACTCTTGCATTTGGAAGATTAACATTTAAGACCAGCAACATACCATTTCATAAAAATGACGTGAAAGGAAGAGATGAAAGATAAAGATGAAATCTTTAAACACATAAGAAGACATGACCCCAGGAACTTTTATGTCCATATACCCTACATACAAACTGATTTACCACTTCACTCAATAACACTACTGTACTAAACATATGGAGAGGGAAAAATAAAGTATATTGACAAAAATGTGGTCTTTTCCTAAACTAGATGTTTAAACACACGGCTCCAACTCTCAGGTTATACTGAACCTAATATTCTCCAGAAAGCTCTTTCAGAAAACAAAAATCCCACTAAACCTAACATTTTTAACTTCAATCCCAAAAGCTCTTAAACTCAAGGACCATTACACCTTTTTTTATTCTACGGTTGTACATCTCTCAGAATAAAACTCCAGGTAAGAGCATCTGACTGCAGGCCTATGCTAGGCTGCACTGTTTTCAAATGCGTAATATGAAATTCACTCAAAATTAACCTAAAAAAACTAGACTCAGGAAAAGAACAGACAGCAACAGAATCCACATCTGAAAAACCTTACATTTCTGAACTTGCTTTGGTTCAGCTCAAGGCAGAACCATGTCAGAGCCCAGTGCTGCCTCTGACAGTGTAGCACAAATTTGGAAAAGTAGTTTCTCCTCTCTCTCCACTTGCTTCCTCTGAATGCTTTTTATTTCTCCCATATACTCTCCAGCCCTGAAAAAGAACACCTGATATCCACACCTGGACCCTCACAACCACATGGCTGGAAGCAGGCACTGAGCATCCCTGCCCAACTCCCTTCTCAAAGGCCAGGACACCTTTCCAGCAGCACCTGCACCCCATCCAATGTTCATACAGCTTTCTCTCTATCAAAAGGTCTGGGTTTGATACCTCAGTTTTGCTGGAACTAGAAGCCACCTCCAAAATTCAAAATTGCTCATAACACAGCTTAAGTACCACATTAGATGAAGATCACACTTCGGCAAAATATTCTTTGTTTTTCAAGAGGAGGTATTTAGTGGGTGAAATGGTTATAAAGTGCTTGCACTTAAAGCATGCCTGAGCCAGCTTTAAAAAGATGGAAGCCAGACTTCTCTCATGCCCTATTTTATAAACATTGAAGTTGTGACATCTCAGCTGCTACCATTTCTGTTAACCAGGAATAACCACAATTAGAGAACGGTTAAAAGAATGACATCTTATGCACCACGCTCTACTAGCAAGAATGCACGTATTCTTCAGTTAGGAACACATATCTACCTAGTTCACTATTCTTTCTTTACCACTCTTCCTCATCCATTTTTTCCCCCCTCTAGGAACAGATTTTGACCTTAGGTTCTTAATGGTTGGTTTATTGTACCTTTCCATGAAATCCTATAATTTTTTCAAATCAAATGATTTCTGTGTTTTCAATGAAGATTGCTACTTTCAGGTTAATTGGATTTCTTCAATTACTTGTAAGTAAATGTGAATGCTCAGGTGGGAAACATCACCTGCTGCATGCTTGAGCATCATTTTGCATAACAGAAACTTAAAAATTTGCTTCTGGGGTGCTACTGTAATGCAAAATACAGAGCAGTAACACACGACCTCCATTAAGAACTGTATACTCCATAAGCCAACATAAGAATACAGTGTCTGCCAGTCCCATCACACTTTCACTGCAGAACAGGAAAATCTGATAGCAGTGGATGACTTCGGGCATTGCACCAGGTGCATAAAACACATCTGAAATGAGATGATGTCTGCAGAGCAACAGGCAGGTGCTTGCTGAGAATCCTCTGTACACACACACCAAAGATGATTCAAACTAATTTTTATAAACAAACAGAGCAACAGATTTTTCTTCTTCCTGTATGCTCTGGTTTTAATCCAAATCACTTAAACCAGCAAGTAAGAAACAGTAACTGTGTTCTAATCACATTTTCAGTTTCAATTTTTATTTCCTTAAAGAAATCTGCTGACAAAATAAGATATGAACAACTTGTTGTTGTTAGATTAGGATTTTGTGGTCTTATTTAGAACACAGTATGCATACAAGTTTCAGTAAACTTGAGATGCAGACATAAGGTGTCTCATATACTCAACACCTGGCCATTTAAAACATTTAAAAAAAAATTGTTAGGATTGCATATATGATTTGTTATATATGTGTTTCGTTATTTATCCTTTGATCACTTTTTATCTAAATATTTGAGAAAGGAATTAAATACAAACAAAATTACAACACTTAAATAGTTTCTATATTCCCTAAAGGAAAAAGGAGACAAGGGAGAAAACAGTTAAAATGTTTTGCCTCCAAACCCCCTCTTATTTGATTAAATACTAAATGCAGTAAGACAACTGAACGGATTGTTTGTAGTTTATCTGATCATTCAAAACTAGAACCACCAGATCCTAAGTGGTGTTTCTAACCTAGAATAAAAAAACTGAACTACTTCAATAAACTGATCTGAAGAAAATACTGCCTCTGCTTTTGCTGTTGTTAAAAGCTGAGTATAGTCAGTGAATCTGTGTTTCTTGTACTTCAGCAATGACTCCCACAGGTTCACTTTGTTTGATAAAAATGCTCAGCAGTAAGTATTAGAATTTGTCACTTGAATATTTTTGTCACTGATCCATTTTTATGACATTAAAAAAAACTTTAAAAACAATACTCCTTGGTTTGTTTTGTTTTTACTCTTCAGGTGCATCTCAGCTCTTATTGCTGGACTTCCTAACAGTTAGATTCTCCATGCCAAGGGCTCTGCTCTCACAGGTGACAAGAATCTTCACAATCCTTAATTCCCATTCACCTAATCCAAAGGCTGCCTGTTCCCTCAACCTTCCTGCAAAGGCAGCCCTCCTGCCTCCCCTTTAAGCTACGATGAAGGACGAAACCCAAGCTTTTAACAAAACCCCAAAAGTACTTTTCTCTTACAATATCACCATCAAGACATCTGTCATGTTTAGATTTTTTCCTCCTCCAATACTGAGTACAGGCTGTCAAGCCAGAAACTATTTATTTTTCCCCTTAACTCTGTAGTATTCCTAGAAATGCAATAATTTAAGTCTGTGAGGGTGCTTCAACATATCATTTCCTATATTCAAATAAGGCCTAGGACACGGATCAAGTGATCAAGCTGTCATCACCAAGATTATCTCACTGGACAGTGGAACACACATGGGGTTTGTTTCAAAACTGCTAAGGTGAATTTATCAACAAGAATGCAATAAAGCAAAACAAAAAAAGCCCTGTTAAATTTCAAATGGCTGTGATGACCTCCCTGTGAAGTGTTTACACCGCTGAATTTGGAAAGCTGTCAAGCTAATGCTCCACCCACCCATTTTCACCAGTTACACACCAAGTGAAGCCTCAAGGTTCAGTGCCACTCTCAGTACAATGATCAATAATATTTTCAGTTTTTAGCCGTCCACCCATTTTTACCAAACATTACGCACAACTGAAGCCTCAAGGTACATTGAAACTCCTAGTGCAGTGATCAATAATTTTTTTAGTTTATATTAAGCTGGAGACTGAGGGACCGTTCTGTGTATGAAAGAAGCCCCACCTTGAGTCGTTGGTAATATGAATTTAAATGTGGGAAAGCAGGTGCAAGAGAAGTTGCAGCTGTTTCTTTGTAACTTTATTTCTTCAAAACATCCCCTGCGCGCAAGGTCAAACCAAATGCTGCCTTGGAACTCACACCTGGAGAATTACCCAACCTGGGTGTCTGGGCACATTTATAGAGCTCTAATCTCACTTCAGGGAGCAACACCAAAATACAACAGCATCCCTTGTACTCCCCACTCACAGTCGTTATGACACCATTTAGGTCACAATCCTCAGTTTAGGAATTGCTGATCAGGTGCCTGTTTTGGCAGAGAGACATACCTTTCTTTTGTAAGCAACTTAGTCAAAGCTGCTTTACAACTGATGACAGCAGACAAGTTAAATGCTTCGAGCATGTAAAATCTACATATATTTAAAACTGCTCCAGAATTTCCCACTGAAGAAGTACAGATCATTTCATGATGAAGGTTTAGCTTTAAAGCACACTTGTGCTCCACAGAAATTTAACTAAACTTTGATCCAAAGCAGCACCAACATGGTAGGAGACGTTAAAAGACAACCCTTATTCAGTAATAGACCCCATTTATCAAATGAACACTCATTTATATCATGCTGGCTCTTTGCAAGGCCAAGTCCCTCAGCGCTGGCTCGCTGTGACATTTGGAATGCCCTAGTTTAAAGCTGAAATGGAGCCAGCAGCTGTTCCCAATGCAGAGCACACGTTATCCTGCACTCTGAGCGCGTTTCAAAACTTCTCTTGGTTTTCCAGGGTGGAGTTTAGGCATTTCTGAAGTAACTCCATTTGTATATAGTTAATTTTGCTGGATCAACTACCTCAAACTCTGCATCATGATACAAGTTTTGATTCACATCTCAACACACTTTTTCCAGCAACCAGAATTCTCCATAAACCATACAGCAAACAGGACTATACACAATATGCACTGAATTAACTTTCGTCAAGGTAAGTCAAAATTCTTGAAGATTAATTAAAACCTTAAAAATAATTTGTTAGCTATGTAGGCTGACACTGGCCCTATTTTATAGTCATCGAAATTGTGACACAGGAAACTCAAGCAACTTATCAAAGGAAAGAGTGAACCAGCAGTACTGCCAGAAACCAAATCTACGGGTGTGACCTCCCGTCCTTTGAACAAGGCCCTGTGTTATATTTCTTCACTCTTCTGCACTACTGTAAAAATGCCAAAAAATTATAACTCTCGGTTCTGTCAATGTTTAGAAGACTACCTTTCAAGAGACTATGCCCAATTACTTCATTATGGTTTAAGTTCAAAACAGATAACTCAAATTATTCTCTGTTCTTAATGATACATCACGAAGTCCGAAAGTGTGAACACTACAAAGAAAACACAAAACATTTTTATTGTCTACAAAGAGACTTCTTTGCCATTTTAATACGTCAGAGCTTTGCTACTAAACAGCCAGCATCGAACAACTTGGTGCTAATCAAGCCTGTACTCAAATCCTAAGATAGGCTTCAGTAATGAGCTTCAGGCATTAAGAAACACAAAACTTTCAGATATTATAACACCAAGACAGAAACTACAGAAGACAGGATGCTACCCTCTCAGTTATAAATCAGCAAGTCTCATGGTGAGTATATTAACACAAAAGCTGATCTTAAAAAAAAAAAAAAGTAGTTCAGCAATATTATACTTTTTAGGGTAATAAATAAGCATTTTGGAAAATACTCCTTTTTAGGTTTGCTTCTATAGAATCTGCAAGAATAGGTTACTATAGGTAAGAGCACAGATGTGTTTGCATTAGCAGCAATGGCTGTAATTAACTCTGAAGCATCTTTTGGATACTGAAAGTATCCACTCCCAAATATAAGCCTTCACTGGGCTCCATAACTGGTAAGGTTACAAGCATTTAAGCTTTAAACCAATGTCTTTAATTCCTGTTTGATATTTACCATGATTTATGCCTGAAAGATTACATAAAATTCAGCTGCATTAATATCAAATGTTCAAGGTATTCTCAGTGACAAAAATGTGGGATAAAGCACAAGTACCTGTCTCAGAGAAGGAACTTTATCTGTGCTGTACTGACTGGTGCTAAGTGGATTTCATTCACAAGTACACCACATTCTGACAGGTATCCTTACACTGCCCATCCTAAAGTCTTCTGTATTGTTCTTGCCACAGATTGCAAGAGAGGTTTTGTGACAGGAGGAAAAAAATGCCAGTTTTCAGCAATTTTGATATTTATTCAAAAGTAGTCCCATGATTAAATACAAACTACTCACTGAGACAAAAGGCATTTGGAATTTTTAAATTATGCCACAAATATTTCTAATTTCTACAGAGCAGTGGACAAAATTCACGTGATAAAACTAAGAGAAGATCTATCTGTGTAGAAGATAACACATACCACCTTACTCTTCTCAACATAAAATGATCTGAAATAGCTTAAGTGATTAACTGGATGTAGGATTAACTACATGCAAAAGCTTCTGCTGTTTTCTCCACCAGCACTAAAATAGGACTCCCAAAGAAACACCTTGAAATTCTCAAACAGATACCTACATAAAAACAATAGTTACCAGACCAAGAAAAACACACTTGCGCCCTACTTTCTTCTCCAAAGAAAAATCAAAGGAGGCTGCTATTAACTGAAGGCAAAAAGAAATATTATGCAGATTGCTGCGAGTTGGAGTAAACAGCATTACTGTAGGTTTCAACATGTCTGTGGAAATGCTTTCCCTTGACTGTGAAAAGTCTTCATCTGAAACTGTTATGTGGACAGCAATGTTGAATACTTTCTTATAAAAATGATGCCAACGTAATAACTCAGCCAATCCTTAACAACACTTGGGGAAACACACACCAGGCACTCTGCTTTATGTTGTCAGGTAATACCGATCAGTGTAACACCCAAGGTTGATTAGGAACTCCGCTTTCCCGCAAGAAAAGATGGTATCTACGAAGCTGAAAGGCGGTGTTGCTCCACCCCAGTGCAGAAGTTAAACTTGCTCGTAGCAGAACCAGGGTCTCTCACCTCCAACCACTCAGGGAAAATGAATACTGGAGCAGAATCGCTAGGAGAAAGGAAGAAGAAGTGGAATCTGCTTTTAAGAGGAGCACATTCCTAGCAGGAATGTCCTCTTTCCTGCTGAGGAGGTGTGTGCCCCCACTGCTGTCAGTCCTGCCATCACCTTCCAGTGCCTGCTAGAGGCTGCTGCTTCTCCCATTCTGCCAGCAGGACTAATCCCAGGAATTCCAGACAAAGGCTCCGGGCGAAATCAAAGCCTACTATTTAAAGCTGTTTAAGATAACTCCATACTCATTCTTAAACAGATTAAGAAGTGATTATACAGAAGTTTACCAGAATATCTACACACCCATCTTCTAGCAAAAAAAATCCAGGGCCTGCCTTTCCCACAAGTGAAACTGAGCACTTGGACAGCATGGAACTTAATTAAGGCATTTAACATTCTGCACACCTGCCAAATTTAACATACCATTTAATCCCGGGTAGTACAGAAATTGTACACTGCCAGGTTTGTTTGGGGGAACTCGGGAAATAGATATATAGATACCACAACAGATACAGGTCATAACCCTGTAAGATTACAAACGTAAACACCAGGAAACTGCCCAGGATTAGAGTTTAAAGATAGATTACACCAAAAATTGAGCTCAAGTAGAAAGCTGAGTCTTCACAGTAGATGACTATTACGTTAACACTGTACTGACATTGGTTAAATTATCACCGGGTATTTAAAAACAAACAGGGAAAAAAAACCCCTCACTTTTAAAAACGGCATTGCCTGTTGCATTAAACTACATGTATTCATCCTAGGTACCAAAAAAACCTGTTTGACTCTAAAGACTGTTTTTTTACTGAAAAGAGTTCTCAGGACATAACAGTGCTTCCAAAATAAAACCAAATCAAAATGAAAAAGGAACCAGAATTTTTTCCTTATTTCCTAGGAAGGTAAATAATGGGAACACACTACAATAACTGTAACAACAAAGCCATGCAACCTAAATAAAGAGGTGGGTTTGGTTTAATAGTTTAATTTTAATAGTTTTTTATATTGGTGAAGTTTCAGTAGTTCAAAAAGGGTTGAACAAACACTGATAGTTCAGAACACATGAAGTTCACAAGGAAGAGAAGGGACAGATTCTCATCTTCCCCATGATATCTGTTAAGCAGAGAGCAGTCAGCATTAATGATACATTCAATCTTCCCAAAGGAAAGCCTGCAAATCCTTGAAGAATAAGATGAGGAAAAGAAGGGGATATTAAAATCCACTGATGTGACTCAGATTCCATCTCATGATATTAGCATTCAGTATTTAATGATTCAACACACACTAAAGCATTTGGGACACATCTGAATCAGCAGCTCACTAAGCCCCAAAGACATGAAAATGCCGAGACTTGCACTCAAACAGTGAAAAATCCAGCTTTGTTTGAAGGCTGGCATAGTTTGTGACTGAACAAACTGATCCTTTTCCTTACTTCCAGCACAGCACTGGTCTCAAGTGTCAACAGGTTCTTGATACATGATCAGTTATATCCCACAGGACTATTCTGGGGACACTCAAGGGTAGAAGATCAGGAATCACATGCAAAGTCACAAGAACGCACAGAGTTGCAGTGCAACATCTTGGAAGTGACTGAACACAGACAGGTTTAATGGTCTGCCCTAATGCAGTTAATGGAAGTAATCCAACTGGAAGAAAGCTACGGGGGGAAAAAAAATTAAAATAAATAAATAAAGGAAAGAGATCTAAAGGATCTCTCACATCACTGCCTCATCCTGGAATACAAATCCAGTGCATGCTGTACACGACTTGTTTTTGCAGCAAGAGACAGCTTTCATGTATCCAAAGCTCATTATTAGAAGATCAAGGTACAACTTAACTACGAAGCTGTCTGAAGCACTCAGTATCAAGGCACAGGCAGTTATTTACAAAGCAAACACATTCCCTGTACAAAGATAGTCTTTAAAAGCACACAATGTAAATTCAATGAAATATTGCAATCAAAGATGAAAATATATTAGAAGTGTACACAAATGTCTGCAGTTCCCAGCTGTCTGCAGGAGAACACTGAGGCTCCAAAGGATATAAAGCAAATACATTTCCATCCTAAGACAGAGTATAATTCAAATATTATAATACATGCAAAGCCTTGGGACTACGACCCACTTACATGCACTCCTACTTCCTGGCAGCCATTAACACACATGATTAATGTTCTGTTAATCACAGATACTGCACATAAGGTTAATCCCTTAAAATCAAAAAGTACATCTGCATAGTTCTGCCCATTTCAAGAAATGCTGACAAAACTACAGATAACTTAAAAGGCCACTTGAATTTCCGAAGGACAGAAAATCAACAGTCTGTAACAGTTACACCAATTTTTCATCATTTCTTGCTGGCCAAATATAACGCCAGAAATCCACCTTTCATCTTAACTCATATGTCAAAATACAACAGCAGCAAAAAAGTTGGTGGTTTAGAAAATTAAAACATCAAAACTCAGTAAGTAGGTTTATTGATAAGTTCTGATCTAGGCAGTAGTATTAAAAAAAAAAAAACAACAAACCAAACCCCAAAAAACAGGTTTCTGCAAAGTAATCCCACCAAAGAACATAATAATGTGATCCATAAGCATCTACAGTTTTACACAAACTGGTGTTACACATAAAAAACCAGAAGTTGTGCTACTATCAAACCCCAAGCATCCTAAAAACAAACACTGGAAATTATTCTCTTATTTCAGGACAGGGTGACAGAAGGCACCGAGTAATCCCAGACCCTGAATGTAATTTTTTTTTTAAAGAAAATACACAAAAATGATCATCAACATGTTATCACTGAATGGAAGCAAAATGGGACAACACTGAGGAGGAAGAAGCAGTAACATAAACCATAACGATTAAACAACAAAACACATTAAACAACAAAACACACAGGAAGATGTCACCGAAAAAAGGTCAATGATATCAACTACAAGCAAAGACTTCTAAGATAACAGCAAAATAAGCTATCAATTTTACCTAGATTAATGCTACATGGCTGTACCACTTGCAGGTCCAAGTGGCTCCTGTCCTCCACTCCCACAGCTCAGTTAGTCTACGAGTGAAATAAGCCCAAAGATAACAGAAGGCTGATTAGACTGAAATTAAAACTAAGCATTCAGCACTCAGGCCACAGAAATACTCATCTAACCTTAATCCTACCTCCCAGCTCGCATCTCTTTCTGGTTTTCTGAAATGTACCAAATTATAACCAGCCAGCATTTTTTTATTTATTGTTTTGTCCAGATGATTCTGTTACACTGTGCTTTTATTATCCTTTACCGACATTAAAGGCTTTAAAATGGGTGTCTTTATTATCTGAGCTGATTTACTTTGAAGAAGGAAAAAAAAATCATTAATCCTATATGCTAGGATCACCCCTCATATCTTTTCCTACAAGCTGTTTTAGACATGCATACAGTGCCTTTCTGTTCCTTGGTACCAATTTAAATGAGACAGTATCAGGGAATTCATTTCAGACATAGTCTCTTTATTAAACTCCTCCAAATTCAATTTGTTATCAACAGGTCTCAATGTCACATTGTTCTTTCAATTGCCCATCTGTAATTTTTTTAAGGACTGTAGTCACTAAGCCTTGCTTTTATTAACAAGGGGAAAAAACTCCAAGATATCCAGTTTAAGGCAATACCCGATCACTGTCCCGTCTCGTGGTTTTTTCAGTTAAAAAGTTACATCCCTTTCCTGCCACGCTCCTATGCACCTGAAACTCTTCTATACAGCCAGTGAAAATCCAATGACTACACCAAATTTCCTGCCTTCCTCATGCTTCCTGCCTCCTTCCAGTATTAGATGGAGCACATAAAAACTGTTCCACAGATGTATTTTCCTCCAACTCATTCATTACACCGTGAACTTCAATTCTGCCTATTTCTATTATTCAGAAAACATCTCTAACGAAAAAAAACCTGGGGAGCTCACTTACATCTTTCTAAAATTTTCAGTTAGTCGAGTTTCACAAAGTATTTGGCGTGTGATAGACTATATCACTACAGAACCATGTTCTTGTAATCAGACCATCACGTACATTTATAATGCTTCTTTTTCAAGCAACAGTTAATCTGCTAGACTTGAAGAAAAAAATAACACAAAACACCTCTACCGGTTCTGGAGTTTAGCTGTAATAGATGAGTGTTTTTAACTCATGCTGGAAAAGAAAATTAATTCCAGAGGTGTAGGAGATGAAATGTAACAGTGTACCTGAAAAAAAACTAAACATCGAAAGTATTATGCAAAGAATTTAATAAGAAAGGCTGCTAAATACTCTGACCATCTCCAGGTTTGCAAGAGCACCAGCTACAAAGTTGATCCTGCTAAAGCTGTCTGACCCTTCTTACTCCGCAGTATTTTCAAAGATCAAGATACCACGTGTTAAAATATAGCTTGAGCAAAAACTGGGGAAAATAATGCCTCTCTTTGGGTGTTCTCCCCAGCATTCTAGTTTCCTTTCTGCTGGGTTTAGTTGGTTTGCTTGCCCAAGAAAAGCAAAAGAGAGAATGAAAGTTTACAGTATTTTAAGGAAGTATTTTAATGTCACTCTTGCACTCTGGGCAATGTATTTTAGGAACTGCCAAATGTTCAACAGCAACACCCAATTCCATCTTCATTCAACCAGCCACTACTAGTTTTAAAAACTGACATGAATGGAAGGCAGTCAGTATCAAAACTAATCAGTTATAATAGCTATTCTTGCCTGTTTTTCAACCCTACTTATGAGCAGGGCAATTAACTAACTTCAAAACTGTAATTAGTTCTGGGGTTACTGTGGTTCATCCCTATAAAGAGGGGGAACTATTGAAACCTAAGTAGTTTAGTAAGTTCTCTCTGCACGCAAATATTCACAGATCTCTTTTTAGTAAGAACTGCTGAAGCTTTACGAAATTTGATCACAATGAACCTAACCAGTGGTTTCCTTACAGAGAATTTTTTACAGATTTCAAACTTTCTCCAAATCTTAAAACCCACGATGATAAAAACTTAGTAAGATATGAAACAATATTTAAAGAAGGGGGAGTGAAAGCTCACGGGAAAGCACCACAATGCTATCTCTAAGATATATGCTAAGCTTAAAAGAAAAAGAAGGAAAGAAGATTTCAGAAAATAGTATCTGCATGAGGATATCAGAGACTGGGGAGAACTGATTATTTTCATATTTGCTTCCACTGTATCAAGCACCATAGCTTCCAACAACCACTCTGAGCTAAAATACAGCATCAGTTCCTCTCCTTTTAGACTGAGACACTTTGGATAACCTGCTATGTCAGACAGCAAAAATAAACTAACCAAACAAAAACCTCAAAACAAACAAATAAAAATGGAAAGAAAAGGAAAAGTCTTCATTCTTCCTCCTGTCTAAACAGAGCCGTTCTCAGCAGCAGTACCCTTCACAGAAAAGCAAATAAAGCCATCACATTAAATACTTCAGAGGAATTATGGATCCCTCTTTCTTGCAAGAAACCCATGCTGCCATTTCTCTAGTCAAATCATTATATGCTATATTTAACCCACACAGAGGCCTTTATTGTGCTGGCACAGAACGCTTTACCTGCCACCAGAACAGGTTTGTTCACTAGTCGCTGAAATATTGCCACAATGATACAAAATTGCAAGATTTGGAGATTATTGTGAAAGTATACTGACTAATTACATTTGCCAGCTTCAAAGTAGAATTTAACTTGGATATTACAGTTTGCACCAATGCTTCTCAGGGTAAAAGCACTGCGATGTGCTACGGAAAGCAGTCAGAAACTCAGTTTCCATCTGTGATCCAGCAGCAGGGCTCCTCCCACCAGCACCAGGCTAAGAGGATGCCTAAACTGAACCGAAGAAAAGAGAGTTACTGACAGCCTCCCCCAGGCCTCGCTTCCTCTGGAGACTGCAAATACAAGCAGTGTCTGAAATTGAGACTAATTAGCCTACAAACGTTGACAGAAACGTAGCTAACAGATACACTGCTGAGGCCCACATCTTCCCTCTCATCACAGCAGGAGCTCTCACCAAAGGATAACATCTGACGGACGCATCCCAGGGACGCACGCACAGCCCCATCTCCATGAGCTGTTTCTCTGGAACTCTGTCCAGAATTGAGTCCAGAATTGCTTCAGAGCAATTATTTAGGGATCTTGCAAAATCAGACAGAGTTTTTGCCAGGCCCTAAATTCCAGGGGTGAGCTATGTGCATGGAAAGGTACGTTACACAGATCCTTCCTGGAGCAGCTGTTTTCAGAAGCTGAGAGAAGGCTATTTATAGAGTGCCACCTGATTGCCAGTTCACATGAAACTAAAAAACTGAGTAAATATGAAACAGCAATTCGTTCTCAGATGCCTTCCTTCAAAATATGGTCACTGTCAATATTTCTGATATTTTACACTGTAGCACAACACGACCGCCCCAGTGAAGATTTCACTATGCAAGTACCATCCACACAGACACACACGTCTTCCTCCCAACTGCATTGTTAGCCATGGACTTGTTTTAATGCTTTTCATTTGATTTGGTGGCTGCAAAAGAGCAGCAGGCAATGAAGAGATACATAAACTACTTCATTTTGTACCGGTATCCATCAAACGAATTTGCAAAAAAAATCCACCCAAACAAAAACGCCAGACAAACAAAAAGCAAAAAATGCACACGGACAATGCCTCGAGTCTCCCAATACTATTCCCAAGTTAAAATGAAATGCCTGACCTGCATTTGTTCTGTCTGCCAGACTGTTGAAACACTACTAAAAAAAAAAATTATAAATGGGAAGAAGCCTTACTTCCCACGCAGATCAGATCAGCAGTGACCAACAACCAGTGGTACCCAGCTGACCACTGTGGTCTTGACCAGTGGGTCAGAGAACAAAGCTTCTACACAGAGCTGCTGAAGTCTGGAAGAGAGAAGACCCACACCTACACTGCCCTGCACACAAAAAAGGCACAACAGGCCTCTTGTCTGGGAAATCTGCACTTGAACAACCACACCTGACTAGCAGTCACATTGGTGGGTTTATTAAGGCCATAAATGCCATTTTGGGTAAAAGTGTGGTGGTTCCACAAGACAAGCACACCCTGTACCAACCCCTCGGTGAAAAGCAGGAGTCAGTAAGGATTGAGCATCTCTTGCCACCACCAATGCCGATTTCAACATCAATTCAGTGGGAAGGCTCTCCCAGGTCCTATTTTTTCAAGGCTCTAAAGCAACTGAACTTGTTTACATGAAAGGAAAAACAGTAAATATCAGACCTTAACCGAGGCACTAGAGGGGTTTTGTTTGCAACTAAAGTTATGTGCGTTTCATTGGAGCAGCATCCAGAAAAGACCTCTTGGTAAGTCTGGGAAGACGATTTGTACCGTTCAAATCTCAATACTTCAACTGTCAGAGACACAACCACGTAAAAGCAGAAGAAGAAAGAAAACAAAAAAGGTCTTCAAAAAAAAAAAGGTGCTTCTTCAGAATCTGCACACTACAGATTTTAAATTTAATTTTAAACACTGAGCTTTCCTTCTCCAACTGGAAAAAAAAAATTCAGTCAGAAGGACTGATCACTAAAAGTTAGAACAATCCTTAGCTAAGGCTTGGCCAAGCACAGCTTGAGACATAACCAAAATCAAAAGCAGCTAGATCATTAGTTCTCAACCTTTTTTTAATTTTAGGACTCAAAATTTCTTTCCAGGGGACTTGCGTGCTGCACACACACACCCACTTCTCTGTAATCGGTAGAAACCTACCAGCAACAACCTTGATTTCCTCGATTAGCCTTTTGTGGATTACTGAGCGCTGAGGGACTACAGACAGAAAACTCCTCTGAGTTAGGCTCGGTAATGTGATATCCCACCTTAAATTCCACCAGGAAAAAAACAGACGACAAACCATTACCACCGAGCACAGCCGGGAGAGCCTGGGAGGCACAGAACGACACTCGTTTTACGATGCTGTAAATCAAGCTCCATCTCGAGTACTCGAGGTTTCCACTCCAAGGCAGGAATTGTTTTGCCACACGAGCACAAAAGAACGCGTTCCCGACCCGCCGAGCCACCTACCCTGGAGAGCCACCCCCCGAAATCCACGGTGCCACTACGATGGACCACCACACCTCCAAAAACACGTGAATAAATACTGGCGGCTTTTAAATATTTTTTGGTGACGTTTTTTGCAGAACCTGCGCCATGACAAAGAATATCAATAGTTCCTCCACGCCACAGAAACCTCCCCGCGGCCTCGGAAACTAAAAGCGGCGCTGGCTTTAACTTGGAAAGTGAAAATACCTGGCTTGGGTGTGGAGGCGAGGGCAGCCCGGGGCCGGGGCCCCCGCGGGGACCCCGCGGTGGCCGCGGAGCACTCGGGGGCACAAAGGGCGGCCGGATCGGCCCGCACCGAGCGCGTTCCAGCGGCTCGGCTCGCCCCAGAGCCCCGGGCGCACCTCGAGGGCGCCGGGACAGCGGCCGCGCCATGATCCCGGAGGCGTTCCCGTGCTTTGTTCCCAGCCTCCGGCAGCTCAGCGCCGGTAAATCCGGACCCTGCCCAGCCCCGGGCACGGAACGCCGACACCGGCGCTATTTTGAGCCGCCGCCCAACTTCCCGGCTGGATCAACGCGTGCAACAGTTCCTTCGGGAAACAAGGGGGGCGGGCGAGCGGAGCCGCGCACCGAGGGACCAGGGGGTCCTGGCGGGCCCCGGACCACCCCGGGAGCGCGGAGGGATGGGGCGGGAGCGGGGAGGGAGCCCTGGAGCACTCCGGGAGCGCGAAGGGATTAGGTGGGGGTGTCCTGGACCACCCTCGAGGGCGCGGAGGGCCGGGAGGTGGATTTGGAGAAGGTGTCGCCGCGCCGCATGGGGCACAGGAAACTTCGGAGCTGCGGGACAGCGCGGCCGGGCGGGGGAGCGGCGGCGCCTTGAAGGGGCTCCGGGCCCCCTCCTCGTTAGGTGGGGGCGCCAAGGACGGCCGGACCTCGTCCGCTCCACCCCCGCACGCCCCCCGTCCTTACCGAGGTAGTGCCTGCGCAGCAATCCGGGCTCCTCCAGCCCCAGGCTCCGCTTCCGCACGTCCCAGAGCAGGTGTGGGCAGCGCCCGCGGGACATGGCCCCGCGCGGGCGGATGCGCCGGGAC
>VZTF01003400.1:938358-963874 GCA_013397755.1 Cnemophilus loriae | reverse complement strand
GGAGTCCTGCTCCGTAACGGGGAATTTATTGTGTTTGTGGAGGGAGAATAGGATAATCGGGCACG
Organism: Cnemophilus loriae; assembly: GCA_013397755.1. Lineage (NCBI taxonomy): Eukaryota > Metazoa > Chordata > Aves > Passeriformes > Corvidae > Cnemophilus > Cnemophilus loriae. The sequence goes on along the minus strand of VZTF01003400.1, from coordinate 963,809 downwards.
GCACGGGTGGTTCCAGCCGGGATGGATGCGCTGGTGTCACTGTCACGGTACCGCGGGGTGGATTCAGGGATCGCGTGGGTTGCCAGAGCCCGGCCCAGGGGGTGTCATGGGTCTAAAGGGGCCTGGAGGCCTCGGCAGCCGCTTCTTTCGAGAGGATGTGCTGGAAAAATCATAGAATCGTGGAATGGTTTGGGTTGGAAGGGATAGTAAGGATCATCCACCCCCTGCCACGGGCAGAGACAGCGTCCACCTGACCAGGTTACTCAGAGCCCCATCGAGCCTGGCCTTGGACACTTCAGGGATGGGGGAGAGCGCTGCCAGAGTTTCTGATCTTGAAACGTGCCCTGGTCAAGTCAGGCAGCCTTTGGCTTTATTTCCTTCCTGCTGAATCCCACACTTCTACCAAAGGCATCTCGTGCCCTTGGTGAATTCGCTGCAGGGCTCCTGTGGGTAAAGAATTTCCCTGGAATGAGCTCCCCTCACCTGACCTGCAGTTTACCTTTCCGTGTGCAGACGTGGCGGTTTGTGTTCTTAGGGAGAAACCTCTTGTAAAATGATCTCCTTCAGTGCCGTTTACGTGGTGTTTGTCATGTAAACAAATTGCGTCGGTTGTTAAAACGAGTGCCCCGATAAAATCCTGGCATTCCATAGGCTGTGTCCCCACTGCTTTGTGTCAGTGTCACAGGCATCCTTGACTCTTCACCTACCTGGAACATGCACGGTGAAAATGGACTTTAGTTTGCAGTCAGTGTTGCTCTATCCTCTCACAATGGCCCTTTCTTGGAAGGAAAATCGTTGCTCTGAAGAAATCACAAAGAGTGAAAACTGCAGTTCTCAAAATGTTTGATTTATACTGAATTCACTAGACCAATATATTTAACATTAATGTATTGTTTTTATACATAAAGAGACAGTATGTCCAACACTGAGAGGCACATTCTATCGGTGTGAAATGTGGCAGCTTCCAGATGCTTTTATTGGGTACAAGGCACAGGAAGTACTGGGAACATCCATGTTCCTTCTTCAACAGATCTGTAGTGGTAATTGGAGAAGGTTTTGGAGGTTCTCTTGCAGTGCTTTTAACTTCACAAAACTGCCTGTGGGCCGCTTTTGGTCATCACCATAATGTTGTAATTAATAAATCCATTTTTAGGGATTCTTGTATATATATATTAAATACATATACACATATCTATCTGTCATAATCCATAGTGATGGTGTAAGTGAGAAAAGCCACAGTACAAGCAAGCACAGCAACTGAAGCCCTGCAACTTCTGTTTTAGCCTTGAATGTCTTGAAGGCGTGTCTGTGAGAAAGTTATGCAATAGATGTCACTCTGACTGCAGAAAAAAAAGTAGGTTAAAAATGAAAGGCTCTTTTTTATCTCTGGTAACATCTAAATCTCTAGTCTAATTCAGGAATATAAGTGTCATTGTCAGGAAATTATAAATCACTTGTGAGGCACAAAGAACGTGCTTTCTTTTCTGGCATAAAGAAAGCTTGCAGCAAAATAACTGATGCCTGTTAAAAACTCTTTCTTTGGCTGGCATTGCTGGAGGACAGCGGAGGGCCTGGCACACCAGCTGCCCAGGCTGCCATGGGAAAGCACTGGCTGAGCTTGTGCTCTCTCCCCTTTGGCCTCTCTGGTTCACTTTGCCTGACTAAACTCAAGTTTCCAGCACAAAGACTTCTTATATTTAATAGAAGTCATAAATTCTATAAACTGGTCACACACATGATATCCAAATTAGCCTCTGGTGTCCCCCTGCTCTCATGTGCTGCTGTCAAATTCATCCTTGAAAAATTCTGGATGTCAGGAGCTGGGAAGAGCTCGCCCTGGCTGGGTGCTTGCTGGAGTGCCTCCAAGGAGAGGTGTTTGACAGTCTTACCTAATTACAAACGTGGCTTGGTACCTTCCAGTCTCCAGCTGTTTCTTAGTTCCACAGTCAGCAGTTTGAAATGGTTGAGATTTCTATTATTAATAAAAATTAATGTCAGTCTTCTTGAAAACTCTACTAGCTGTTTAGGGAATGTCAGTTTCATAATTTATACTCACCCCACATCCTCAAGTACTCCAAATCAGAATTTGTGTTTTAGAATAAGATAAATGTTAGTAATTAAAGCTATTCTGTAAGACTGATTTATTTATAACAAGCTGTATTTGCAGCCTGATACTGACATACCAGGTAAGTTACTAAGAGAACAGCAGCTGAAGTTTGTCTCTTTAAAGGATGAATATTAAGCGGCTGTTATCTAATGTTCAACGATATTAGACAAAAATGTGCTTGTAGATATTAAATGCAGTTTGAAACTTGATCACAAGCAGGGTGGGTTAAAAAGGGCTTTATGCAAGGCTGCCAAGCCAGTTTTTGTTTCCTAAGTCATAGTTTTAAACTCGAGGGTGGTTAAAACTGGAAGTACAAGTGGTTACTGCAAGGTCTTTTTAAGGCTGAACTGTTAGTTAAGAAATAGCTTTTATAAAAAGGAAGCAACTAGAGTCCTGGTGGTTATTCCTGTGTAATATATTACAGTGAAAACTTGGCTTCATCTTGCACATTATCAGAGTGCTGAGCAGTGACCTAAACATTAATGTTTTTTGATGAAATTGGAACAGTGTCCTGACCGTCTCACGGGGGGGTTGGTACTTTGGATCGTGGTCTCTTGTTTAAGACTTGGAGCAGAAGTCCCAGATTAATAATTTCTGGCATGGTTGTAGGTGTGGCTTTATAGGGCTTGATTTTAACCAACCAGTTGCTATTTTAGCACCGCTGAAAATTATATGTGTTTGTAAGAGAGTTGTGTTTCCCCAGGTCTCATTCCGTTGGATTTTTCTCCCTTCCTTCTGGAGATTTCATCCTCTTCCCCCATAATCCTCCTTTGCCTACTGGTAGATTTTTGGGGTGTCTTCCCTATTCCTAGGCCTTTTCCTAACTCTTTTAATTATAAATGCATTTTGCCTGCTCTTGTGTCCTCAATTGCTTAAACAAGGACATACAAAATCCTACCCAGCTGTTGCAGAAATGTGTGGAGTGATTACACAACTGAAGGTTGATGAATTAGGAGTTTTAGTGCTAGAGTTCGTACAGCAGTAGCAACTGCTAATATACACAATTCATTATGAAAAAAAAAATTAAACAAACTTACTGTGGGTATTAAAACAGCCACATCTTACTGAATAATTTAACTTTTCTCCCCTCCTCCCTCAGGTCCCAAAACAGTGTTTTTCTGGGCACCTGTTATGAAATGGGTAAGTACAAGATGCCAGCTGGTGTCTGGGTGTCAAGCCCAGGGCAATCTGTGGTAACACACTGAGCAACCAAGAGTTTCCCAGCAGATACTTAAGCCTGCAGAAAGATTAGAGGCTCTAATTTTTAATATATGGGGAGGAACAAAATTAGCCTTAATAACAGATAGCACAACATGCAGGGGATACAGAAATGCTTTGTGGAAAAATTGTGCTTTTCACTGAGTTTCAGAAAGGCTTTCCCATGTGAAACACCAGCTGTTGCTCAAGGTAGGCATGAGCTGGCATGATGCAAAACTCTTAAAGCATGTATTTCTTCTGAGATTGAGGAATTTGAGAAGTATCTTAAGGAAGCCAATTCCTAAGCCTCATAGCTTGAAGGCAGGCTAAAGCATGTCAGAGTGCAAGGTGGCCTTGACATAAAAGACAAAGGCAGCTGCCATTGTGACTGTCAGTGGTGCTCTGCCTCCTTTGAGGTTCTGCTTCCCACGTGGCTACAGCCCTGGGCTGTGTTGTGATGCAAATGCCTCCTCCTAATTCACTGCACTCCTTCCAGGTGTTGCATTGGTATAGATAACACAAGTGATCTCTAAACTCACAAGGGTTTGATCTCCTTGTCTGATAGGAAGCAAGGACGTAACCTGCTCTTGCCACTACCAGCTGGTTTGTAGCTTTGCCGTCGTGAACCCCAGCTTTTTATAGGCCACAGGCAACACACTGTGCTCTAAGCTACAGCTTGGTTTCTTTGCCAGTTGTCTGGACTGGAGCTGCAGGAACCATGGTTACCTTTCCCCTTCCTCAGAGGTTCTCCCTGGAAACACCCTCCTGAGCCTGAGCGCACAGGCAGCTCTTCTGTGCCCACGGAGACCTGGGTGGCAGTCAGGGAATTAGAAGCATTAGGACTATCTCACTTACGGGTTTTGTTTTTGTTTTGTTTGGGAGGTTTTTTGTGAACTTGTGTAACATGAACATGAAATTGTATTTCCAGTAGAGGGCAATAACACAACAAACAAACCAAGCAGCGTGTTTGCTACTAATGTCAAGTAGATCAGCCAAGTTATTCCTCAATTCGCCTGCAAGTTTTCTACTATTACTGAAATTATATTAAAAAGAAGCCCCTTTACTCCCTCAGATGAAGCTGAGTGAAGACTGTATGGGGTCAAGTTTATCAACAATGTCTTAGTCTGACCTGTGGGAAGAAGGCCCTTATTTAGATAAGCCTCTACTTGTTGCATGAAAACCGGAGTGGGTTTTTTTTTCAGCTGCTTCCTTAAGCAGCTGTGTTTAAATTAACCTTTTTCTTGAATTACTACAAAACTACCAATGCCTGGCATTTTATTGCCACCCAGTTGTAGCTGCCATAACTGCGTTCTTTTTCCTACCACAAGGGACTGGAAGTGGATGGTGTCTCCCAGAGTCTAATTGCTCATAGAATGCATCCCCATCTCCTGCGTAATGCAGTAGGATAAGCACTGAGCTGTGAAGCAGCTTCCCCTTGTAAAGCTCTTGATCTGTTACAGGAGTCCCAGAGTGGTGCTCACTGAATTTCTCTTTACAGGGTTTGGTGGGTGCTGGACTGGCTGACATGGCCAGACCAGCAGAAAAGCTCAGCACAGCACAGTCTGCAGTACTAATGGCCACAGGTAAAGCCACACTTACTCCATGTTTTTACACAGCACCATCTCAGAATCTTCCATCAGTACTAATCCACTTCTACAGAAAGCCTTAATTTTAACATGCTAGCTGTCACTATTGCTGTTGGATGATAATTCTAGGACAGGCCTCTACTTGTTATTAAATCCATAAAAGATCTTTAATCATGTAACAGTTCTCTACATGTGTCTTAATTTGGAATTGTTCAGAGCAAGCTGCTACGAGTTAGGACATGAGTGTCATCTCTTAAGTTACCATGATACCACTCACTGCAGTAAGTGACCTCTTTTGTTTCAGATCAAGTAATTTTGAAATCAGTCCAGGATATAGTGACTTTTTTAGAACAGACTTTAAGGCATTTAAGAATGGTAGGGTAATTAACATAACTGGAAAGAATTTTAAAGTGTTACAAGAAATTGGAAGCAGTGGCACATGGACTACTGCACTGCTGCCTGCCAAGAATTCTCACAATGGCAGAAACAATATTCTGTAATCCTAGAATCATTTAGGTTAGAAAAGACTTTTTAAGATCATAGAGTCCAGCCATTAACCCAGCACTTCCAAGTCCACCACAAAAATATGTCTCTAAGTGACACAGCTACACTTCTTATAAGCACGTCCAGGGATGGTGCTGCACCACTTCCCCGGGCAGCTTTTTCCAATGCTTTCCCTGTCTGAAAGGGTTCTCCAGACTTTATTTTGATATCTGACACAGTCCTGTGCATTTTGCATAGGTTTTGCATAACCTCCAATGTAGTACAGCAAGCTGGCTATACAGCAAAATACCACTACCCTGCAACTGTGCTGGGGAATTAAGGTCTAGGCTGCTGTGGACTACAGAGGATCTTTGTTTGATATTCAGACTATGATTTACCTTACTGGAGCTATTTTAGAAAAATGCAGTACATACCTGTAGGTGTCCCACTGGCACTTTTCACTGAGAAAAAGGTAGTTATAAGCAAAGCAGTTGTCTAACATGAAGTTGTAAAATTCGTTTACTTCAACTGGCCCATGAATCTGCCTCCAAACTTAGGGAAACATCGGAATATTTAATTTGAAATATCTTTAAACTTTCCATTTTATTCAACAGGCCTTATTTGGTCACGGTACTCTCTAGTGATTATTCCTAAAAACTGGAGTCTGTTTGCTGTGAACTTCTTTGTTGGCTGTGCTGGTGGCTCCCAGCTTTTCCGAATATGGAGGTATGTGTTAAGGGTACAACTGCAGCTAAGCATTAACTAGGAATTTATAAATGCTGCCAGCCTCTCTGTCAGTGCAACAGGCAAGAGGAACTGAGCCATTCATTAAACATTACAGAACATTTTTGCTACAGTGTTAGTTTTACAGTTAAGTTGGAGTGAAGCTGTAAATATTTTCAGTCCAGCTAGAGCAGCATTAAATCATGTCAGTTCCAGCTGCATCAAAGGATTTTTAAGCGGAAGAGCTTTTTTTTTTTTTTTTTAATTATTTCTTGAAGGAAACTTTGGGAGTTTTCTGGCTTCAGTACTGGCCAGGAATGTGGCTAACTTAGCTACTTTGGAACTTCCTACACGAATTAAGATATCCTATCCTGAGTTTCCACCCTCAAGTCCATTGTCATTTTAAACCTCCTCTGCTGAACAGATTGCTAGGAAAACACTGTTATTTTAACTGGTGTTCTATTCTATTCTTAGCCTGTGCTCTTTCTTTTTTATTCCTATAGGTATAATCAGGAGCTAAAAGCACAACAGCAAGAGCAGCTGCAGTAAAGAGATGCTTAACCCAACAAGTCGAATCTAGCAACGCACAAACCCATCCCCATGGGACCTAGCTTCACTAATTTTCATGTTTTTTTCCTCTGAGAAAATAAAAGAGGAAATTTAAATGTTTAGAGAGCAAATGTTTTCTAAGTACAAATAACAAAGTATCTCCACACATTTAAATAAAGGGCAACCTTTTAAAATGAAGGCAGAATTGTGTGTCTTGTCTCTTTAAGGAAACTGGCTGGATTTTGCCACTTTGCTGAGCCTCGCCTTACCTGACTCCGCTGAACAGTGCTGGGAGTGACACAGTACTGGTGACAGCCAGAGCCTCAGACTGAAGTGATCTTTCCTGTCACAGTCAGAAAACCACCTGAGTGGGGGTTTGCCATATTTCAGTAACCAGCAGTAGCGTTTGCATTTCATTGCTTGATGCTATTCCTTCCCTGGTAGCATAAGGATATTCGTTCCAGCTTCAGCTACGTGTGTCTTCATTTGTTCCCCAGCCACCACTGTCCTGAACAAAAGGACAGCAAACTAGAATGTGCCACTGGTGTTGCAGCTTCTGTCATCCTTCACCAATCCAGGCAGAAGATGGGGACGTTGAAGCACCAGACTCAGGGGAGAAGATAACTGAGGCAAGGTAGGTTTTGATGAGTCTGTCAGCTCCCCGTTTTCAAAGGCTGTCCTGCCATGAAGTCAGTTGTGTTCTGCCGCAGCTCCACTTGCATGTCTCGGTCCTTGTGGCTGAAGCAGTAACACAGGGTCTCAAATGGGGAGTTCTCCAGCTGTGCTGGTCACTGAGTGGATACAGTGACTGAAGAATGCTGCCAGGGAGAGAGGTGGTGTATTCCAGTCCCCCTCCCTTCCCAGTCCCCAACCAGGTAAGACTCATCCAGCAAACCAGTAATGGGAAAAAAAAAAGTGTATTAAAATATTCACAAGATTACAATAGAAAACATTAAAGTCCATTCAAGAAAAAATACCCAAGATAACGGTTTCCAGATGAGTCTGTAAAAGCAAAAGCACTAACAGTTGGTACATTGGCTCTTCATGTAATCAGGCCATGCAATGCATATCTAGCTCCCTCACACAGATTATACACCTGTCTTACAGGTGTTTGTTGTCTTGCACACCTCCAGGACAGAGGTTTATAAAAGAAAAAAATACCCAGTCTATGTTTTCAATTACATTTACCACATAAGAACAGTTGGCATTGCAGGGAGACAGAAAACATTGCACAGCACACTGATCTCCAAAGGCATTGAATTTACATTTTAGAGTGCAAAAATACCTGTAAATGAAAGGGCTTATTAGCTTTAGGGCAGTGAAGAGAAGGGAGAGAGAAGCCTAAAGAAGAGAATAATTGCTGAGCATAATTAATATGATTTTGTAGTCTCCCATATAAAAATGTTACACTGCAGAGGTGTGGCCACAGCCCAGAAGTCTTACCCACCTTCTCTTCTCTTTTGGTGGTTTTATAGAGGAAATATTTCCATCACCTATGATATAATAAGAGCATTTTGTATTTGAGGTCCTTGGCAGATACGGTAATAATGCAGAATTCCAAGACAAGATTCCAATACAGAGTGAAGGTGTTCTGGTCACAAATCAAACAGTCCATACCTGACGTCAGTGAATCCATTCTAAGGCGATGCAGCTTTTAAGTTGCATACACACCTTTACTGCAGTTACAAGACAGATGGTTACCTAGACAGTTCTCACAGGTTTAAAAAGTTTAAAAATCCAATTACAGCTCTTCTAGTCACAAACCGAAATACCACTAAAGCTTTGAGAGAAAACAAAACCCTACAGGTCTCCAGTTATAAATGACATATCTGGCAATGAGTTACAGGGACATACCTGCCACCCTGTAATGGCTCTTAGTGCTACTTTGTGAAAATGGTGAGCATCTTCCTCACCGAACAACTGCTGAAGTCAAAAGGGGGCCATGGAAACCTGATGGACTGAGTACAGCTGCCAATTTACTTAGATTGATACCTTATTTGTAATCCTCTAGAAATTTATTTATGGTAATCAAAAATAAGGAAGATTTCAGATTGATCCCAATTTTGTTTGCATGATGAAAAAAAGAGAATTTATTGCAAGTCTTTTCCATCACACAGGCCTTCCCAGGTCCACCATCCAGGAGCAATGACCCCCCTAACTGTTTTAGTCACTGGCTACTGCCTCAAGAGAGGTGCCTACTCCTCCTCTGGGCTCCTATAAGCCTGGCATGCAGCACTTGTTTTGAAAATAGATGATCCTAAAAAGAGCTGGCAGCAATGCTACAACAGGACAACACCCTTCGTGTTCCTCAAAGGCCAAGCTGTTCTTTTCCACCTGCAAGGAACAGCATCAGAGAATTAAGAGAACGGCAGCAGAGCAAACAGAGCTAAACTTCTGGTCACCACAACATCAGGATATGATGACCTTGTCTGACTTTAACCTCTGCTTGCAAGCAGAGATTGCAAGAGAAGTCCTCTGTCTCCTGAGACTTTACTAAGTAAGCCAACTCAGCATCAGCCCCTTTCATCAGCACAGGTTATCACATCATTAAACAATCTCAGATAACCTGAGGAACAGAAAGTTCACAAGTGTTGTCTCACAATGCCTGAAGTTCTTTTGACTTCAGCATGAATATGTTACTTAATAATTACATTGCTCACTTTTCCATGACAAAAAACGAAAAGAAAAAGAAAAAATTCAACAGCCTTGGCACTGGAGAGGGATTCAGACAGATTTCTGCCATTCCTGGGGGAAGACTTTTGCTTCTTTCTAAAAAGATGTTTTTAAAAAATACTTCCAAGTTCATTCTGCCTTCATAAAGAGGGCCCAAGGAGTCTTGCAGGGAGCCTCCTCAGTCTAGGCAATATGAACATACCCGTAGCTAGACAAAAGCCATGCAAGGAGATGTCTCCTTAAGTCCGTTACTACCAGCCAGACAAGTCTGTCTCCTAAAGTTAGCACCAGATCAGTCCTAAAGTTAGCACCAGATTCATGTACTTCCTAAAGTTAGCACCACATCAGAATTGTGCTCAGATTCTCAAGTACATTCCAGCAGGAAAAGAAGCAAACATTAGTAGCAGACTTCAGAGGCAAGGCCAGCCCCGTCTTCTCATAGCAGCAAGTTTCTGATCGCCACATTCATCATAATTCCCCTCTTACTCAAAAATGTTGGGGGAGAAACATGGTGATGTGCAGGGATGAACACAGGCAGATCAAAATCAAGTTTCTCCATCAACCTCATCCAAAGCATTAGTGTTTTATTAAGTGTAAAATAAATGTTGGGAAGTAACAGCCTGATAGATAAGGAAAGAAGCTGCAGCAGGATTCCTCCTGATCTTAATCATAATATACACTGGGTTGGAAGGGATCCATCAGGATCATCAAATCCAACTCCTGGCCCTGCACAGGACACCCCAAGCATCACACCATGTGCCTGAGAGCATTGTCCAAACACTTCTTGAACTCTGTCAGGCTTGGTGCTGTGACCACTGTTCAGTCTGTTCAGTGCCCAACCATCCTCTGGGTGAAAAACATTTTCCTGATATCCAACCTAAACCTCCCCTGACTGATCTTCATGCCATTCCCTTGGGTCCTGTCACTGGGCACAGAGTGAAGAGATCGCTACCTGCCCCTCTGCTTCCCCTCGTGAGGATGTTGAAGGCACCAGTGAGGTCTCCCCTCAGTCTCCTCCAGGCTGAACAGACCAAGTGACCTCAGCCATTTGTCATAAGGCTTCCCCTCCAGTCCCTTCACCGTCCTCGTGGCCTCCTTTGGACACTCTCTAATAGCTTCAGGTCTTTTTTATATTGTGACACCCAAAACTGCCCCCAGCACTGGCGGTGAGGCTGCCCCAGCCCCGAGCAGAGCAGGACAATCCCCTCCCTTGCCCGGCTGGTGATGCTGGGCCTGGTGCCCCCCAGGACAGGGATGTCCCTCCTGGCTGCCAGGGCACTGCTGACGCCTATTCAACTTGCCATGGACCAGGGCCCCCAGGGTCCTTTCCATGGCACTGCTCTCCAGCCTCTCATTCCCCAGTCTGCTGTACATCCAAGGTAGCCCCATGCCAGGTGCAGAATACAGCACTTGAGAAGATCCTACAGAACCACAGAAACACAGACTGGATTGGGTTGGGAGGGACCTTAAAGATCATCCAGTTCCAACCCCCCTGCCATGGGTAGGGACACCTTCCATCAGGCCAGGTTGCTCAGAGCCCCATCCAACCTGACCCTGAACACTTCCAGAGATGAGACAGCCACAGCTTCTCTGGGCAACCTGTGCCAGGGCCTCATCATCTTCCGAGTAAACAATTTCCTGGCTACAGTCACCAACACGAGCACTGCCACAACCAAGACAGTGGCTTTTATCAACAGATGGAAGCTTGAGTGGACAAACTACTCCTGAGCATGTCTGGGGTGAGGAGGTTCCACTCCGCCAGCTGCCAGCACTGGCTGCAAGCACCACAGCCCCCATATGGAGTCTTGCTAAAAACCCTGCTTAACCCATGAAGCAGAACAAGATATTTAAAGGTCTCCCGTGAAGAAGAAATTTGTCCATTTTTCATCCTGTATGTGTTATTGCCAAAAAATAAAATGCCAAAATATTTACAGAGCTATTAGTTAGCCACAGCTCAGTGTCTCAGTTCCCTACGAGACTTTCAGGCAAATACCTGAAAACTGATTAAAAAATTTCCTTTAAAACTGAAACACGTCCCTTTTTTTGATACCAGCCAAGTCCTGGAAGAAGAATTACACAAATTCAGATATTGCAGGATTAGCAACTGACATATGGCAGAATAAATTAACCCACGGTTTCCTTCTGAGCCTCAGTTTTAAGAAGCTGGTTCTGGCTTTGAGGACAATGTCCTAAGATCTACCCAGTCCATGTATACAAAAATAAAGCTGTTGATTTCTAATAAAGGCAGGTGTTGTCAGGAAACCTGTGAAGTCTGATCCTGATGAAATAATATGCTGTTGGCATACCTAACTCTGTTGGGGAAAAAAACCCCACTGTACACAAAATAGTTATTAAAATTGCACTGTCATAATTAAAGTATTATCTAATGTGGTTGTGAAAAGGTCTGCCACGGGCCTGTAACTATTTTTCATGCGTGTGGTGTTAGAGTGAAATGTTGGCTTGAGTTTGTTCGGAACAGGTTGCCCAGAGATGCTGTAGAGTTCCCAGCTGTGGAGATGCTCAAAACTGGGCACAGTGCTGGGCAGCGTGCTCTGGCTGACCCTGCTTGAGGAAGATGAGATGATCTCCAGAGGTCCCTTCCAACCTTAACCATTTTGGGACTCATTCTGTGAAACAGACTGAACTAGGAAATGAGTAAGAGTCAGAGAAAAGGGGTTACAATAGACCAAACTGAAAATGATTTGCTGCCAAAAAAAACAACTCAGAACAAAACCACCACATTAGGATGCACAAAACAGAAATCCTTCTTCTGTATGCTACTCTGAGAATATCTCTGCTGGAAGGCCACTTCTAGTTTCGAGCACCAAATTTCAGGATACAGTGGGTCAGCAAAAGAAATCCTCATCAGCAGAGATCCTTAACAATATAGGAGGAGTTTAACCTAGAAATAAGAGGCTGGGAAATTGTATTCAAACAGTAGACTTGCAGAGATGAAGGAAATGAACTGCCCATCCACATCTTCTGTACAAATATAGGTTACACAAAAAAAGTACACATCAAAAAAGCCAAAGAGCCCTAGATTTCCTTCAGAAGTCATTCAGCCTCCACTACGGGCTTTTGAAAACAGATAGAGCACCTCCAAGGAGGTGACAGTGGTATAATGGAGCCATGGGAGAGAGGTATGGGAGTACTACAGCTTCCAGATCCCTTGGAGCCCTTTTTAACGCTTACATGAAATGACAGAGCTTTGAGGAAGAAACATTTCACTGAAAGGTTCAACAGAGTCTGAGGTAACCACCTACAGCTACAGCTTCCTATGCCTTTAACTCACTACCTCCTTCGTTTTCACAGGTAAACTACCATTTCACAAAATTCATTAGATCAACACTATCCCCGCACCTTAAAGGACTAAGCTTGAATAGCTGGGCTTATCGAGAAGTAAACAGTTCTGTGACCCATGTTACACAGGTCAGGTAGGCCTAAAGACTTCCTTCACTCACACTGCTAAGACATACATTTCTGATATCTAGGAGTCACAATTTGGCTTACAAGACCAAGTGAGAGGGTCTAGTTTGCATGAGAAGGCAGCCTGTACTGAGACTCTGACCAAGGAAAGATAAATACCCTGTATACATAAAGAACTCTGAATATAAAGAAGATGTCTTCTTTACAGTCACCTCAACAAAAGAAATTAGGCCCTATAAGCAAAGAAAAAAGAATCTCCAGGTCAATCTAGAATCTTCAGGTATCTTCCAGTTTCTCCATTAATAATCAAGATAAAAATATTTTAAAATTGTGATACGAGTTTTCGCTTTCTCTCTCGTCACACAAGATTAAAAAAAAAAAAGAATATTGGCAATTTATAAGCAAAATTCTTACCGCATTTCAACATGCAACATTGGTCTCACTTCTGTACGATTAAATAGACTATTTACACACAATACATATATATCTCTCCCTCTGTATGCACATGCATTGGTCCTAGCCTAGGCATCAAAGGCCACATGTGAGTTCTCTGGGTCAAATCTTGCTCAAGCAATTCCAGTCTGAATGCGTGTTGTCCTTTGGATAGCTGAGGATCTCAGTTCTTCCGAATGTCGGCGTAGACCACAGACTCTGACTTGTTGATCTTGTCGCTGTGCTGTCCCCCGGAGTGATCTAACTGCGCGTAAATGACTGGGCCCTGGGGACACAAGCAACAGGCACAATCAGGCTTTTTCAGAACAGGCCACACTGCCCCTCACTCCCATGGGGGCTGCGGCAAGATGAAAGCTAAAGCACGACCACAGAGCTTTTATGACTGCGAACGGCACTTGGAAGCAGGTGGAATGAACCCTCGGCTGCACGTGAGCTCTAGTCTGCCACCTTTCTCCTCTCAGGAGCATGCCAAACAGCACCCTTGCCTCCCTCCAAGACTGCCTGCTCCTCACAGAAAGCAAAATCTGGGATCCCTCGCTTGGAAAAGCAGCAATTCTTATGTGCTATGGAGCAAAGACACGTGGCTTAGTCAGATGCATGCCAGATTAAATATCGTTCAAGAGGAACTGCACTAGAGGTTTACCAGTCAACAGCAGAGTGTACTTCCCAAACTGCTACTCAGGTCCTGTAAATCCCAGCACAGCTGTACCACTTGGATAACGAGGGAGAGGATAAAGCTGCAGCCACCCTGTGACTCAAGTCACTGCCCAAGCCAGTGATGGGGCCAAGACTTAGACAGCAGTGAGCCAGGAAGTGCTAAAATGGTGCAGCAATACAGAATTCTTACCTGACTTCCGAGCCAGCCCAGACAGCAGCAGCTCACAGACACCCTGGGCAGGCACAGCCGCACATCTTTGTGACATTTGCTGGGGTGCAAGGGAGGACATTACAGCCCTGTCTTTCAGCTGAACGTGTAAACACTTCCTAAAACACCACATCCTCTAAAACATAGCCCAGGGAAAGCCAACTAGCTACTGGAGACAGGTTGGGGACAAGACTGCAGCCTCCACAGAGCAGAGGTCCAGCAAGACAGGTGGGAGCTCGACGGCAAGAGAGCTGCAGCTCTCACGCTGAACCCCCTGAGAAAAGCACAGGGCACAGGGCTGCCACCACCTACCAGGTGACCTCAGCAGAGAGATCACACACCCCATGCAGGAGGGAAAAGGACTGTCCTATCTGCAGGTGAGTGGGGGGGAATTAAAAAGAGAGCGCTTTTAGCTTGGTTGTGGCTTTTCCAGCACTTTCTCCTTCAAAACCTTTCATCCATTTAACTCTTCTGGTTTCCCTTATGTCCCAGGAAGAAGTAGCCTTCACGGGCACTCCTCTACCCCCTTCTTGCCAGTATTTTGGAATCCTGACAAATTAGAAAACATTTGTATAGACCTGACACAGAATTTTTTCTGTCTATTTTCCAAAGCAATTATGAGCCAGAGATGAAAACAGACCTTCTGTACAGAAAATTAAGCCCTTAAAGGACCACAGGTACCTTCCTGAACAGCTGTTTTCCCCTCAGCACAGAACACAGATACCTTGTTCTCTTTCAGAAGTAATTTAAATCCACATTTTCTTCCTTCTGGGTAAATTATTTCCAAAGTAATAAAGAATAGAGGAAGAAGATGGACTGAAGGGTGAAAACTTGCAAGTAGGTATAAAACACTGAATATAAACAACACACTGAGAAAACAGAAAAAAAGGACACTGATATCCTAGAAAACTCTGCATTTCAAATCTCATTATAGCCACTTTTTTTTTATTTCTCTGCTATTTGATTTCATGTTGTTCTGGTCTCCAACACTGTATTGAGATTACTAATTCCAATCAGAGCACAGTGTCTGTATAAACTTCAATGCAAAGTAACCCTGAAGTTTAATTGCAAGAAATTTTGGAAGTCTCATCTGCCTGAGGCCAGAGGTCAAGGGTATGATAAATTCAGCTTCAGAGCACTATCAGTTAAAAAAAAAAAAAAAAAATCTAACTGCAAAAAGTACTCACTATGACATTCCAAATTTCGTTCAATTCTAATGGGTCAATTTTCTGCCACTGGAGTTCACTCAGTATCAGTTACCACTGTTCAACATTTTTGCTAGTTTAAATATAGTTACTGTGCTGCAACCAGCATGTTAGTGGTGTGGAAAGACTGACTGGTCTGATCAGGTGATCCAAACCAAGCTATCATTGTCTCAATGTGTTCACTGTCAGTCACCTAAAAAAAGTGGTAGAGAGCCAACACAGAGAAAAGGAGGGACCAAGGATCTCTTGCAGTGCTCATCTATTTGACTTGCTGCCAACTGATTCTCTAGCTGACTATAAGCATTGCCTGGGCCATTTTAAACACAGTCTAAACAATTCAGAACTTTCATCTAATCCCAAGTAAGCTCATCCTGGCTCTTCAGAACCAGAAGACAGACCAGCACTGCTATATAAAACCTGCATTTCCTGAAGCATTGCAATTTTTCTATTCAGAGCTGAAGGGAAAAGAGCAGCAGGTGTACCTGCTAAGGGTTTGTCAGCAGAGTCACGAATTTCAAGTTACAGCAAAGAAAAAGGAATTAGAAAGTTAGACCATCATGGTCCAACAGGAGTCTACAGAATTTTCAAATTTCTCAGATTCTGAATGATGTTGCAACTACCACAGATTCTGGCTCTGGTAAAGTCATCTGAAATTTGAATTAAGATTCTCGGCACCATGAACTGCTCCTTCTCAGGGTCCTGGGATCCAAACAAGGACATCCATGTGGGAAATCCATGTAGTTCTTGCCTTCACTGGAAATCGTTTCTTACTCACGCAAATAACAGTCCTGATAGAACAGCAGTCCTTAGAGAATGATGGCACAGACAAGAACCACCATAGACAAGCCTGACAGGACAGAACATACCTACTGAGAAGGAGGGCACAGTGAAAACAAGGGGAGCTGATTCAAGCAGCTGAACACTCACAGAATCAGACATGCCAACTCCAGAAAGCAAGGTCCACACCTGAGTAACTCGCACTCAAAACACAAAGGAAGTGCAAGCTCAGCACGCTTTCAGCTGAGATGTGATGCAGACAAATACTCCATCACTGATTCTTGAACTGATACATAAATTAAAAAATGAATGAACTTCATTTAATTAATTTAAATGCCACTCTAAGAGCAAACACCTCTGTTACTGTTTTTAACTTGCAGAGGAAGGAGTTTTGTTTGTATTCACAGTTCTTTTCCAGCAGTGGAGTACAAAGCATTCATTCACTTCCTACACATCCCACCTTGTAAAAAAGCTACAAGGAAGACCACATGCCTCCGCTGTTTGACCACAGCACTGTGGGACTATTGGGACTGTGGGAACCACTGGTCTAAAACTGCCAGGCATTCCAAGAGACAAGAGTGTGCCTGAATCACCAAACAGCCTGCAACAGCTTTGGGAACTGCTAGGAAGGAGTATCTGCCTTTCACCTGCACGACACCTCAAAAGCTTGAACACTACAACTCATTTCTTGATTACCAAGAAACATCAGGTTTTACTTGTATATGATGCAAGATTTTGAGTATGTTGATTTGCATGCTGATATGACCCTTAAAGAAACAACCACACAATGGCTAGAAGCTATCAATATAAGTGTAATCAACTGAAATTTAGCTTCCTCACTTATTTAAATAGTCTGTTCAAAATCTGATCTACCCTGATTTCACTGTGGATCTTCTTAAAGAAAAGTAAATATGTTTAGTTGTTCTGCAAAGGTGGGGCAAATGTTTAACAGAAGGTAGAGGAACTACTTTGCTGCTACAAATGTCTGTCACAAAAAGAAACTCTGTTTGCCTGACAAAAGAGATTAAAAATCTAAAAAACTAAACTAAATCTGAACGAAACAAAAGCTATTTGCAGTATTTTTCTGTTGAGGTCAGCAGTGTTCACACTTTGTGTTTTCCTTTAGGAACTTACCTGCAGAGAGAACTCTTATCAATGAATAAACGGACTGGAGTGACTACAGAAGGGCAAAAGCACCCTGACTGAGTTAACACTATAAAGTTTAGATTTATTCTGCTGCTCCTTCCAGCAAACTGAGACCCAGAACACTGGGGACATGGAAAGGTGAGGACGTCACAAGTTTTCACACCAAAACATTGGAGTATTTTCGCTTTCAAGATGCAAGCACAGAACAGTATCTGTGTGTAGCGCTCAGGGCACTTGCATGTACTCCTTCATACCTTGTCAATAATTAGATAAAACATCTTCGGTTTTTGACCTAAGGATGTTGACTCCAACAGCCACTGCACTGCATCATAAATCACACAAAATCTCTTTTTTTTTTTTTTTTTGAAGGGGGGAGGGTGGGAATCATCTGTCTTATTCATCCATTCCAGAAGCATCTGCCATGATCTGGAAAAGACAAGTTTTATCCAGGCCTTATAGGCAGCCTGCTGCTACAAGACCTATTCCAGTCAAAATCTGACTATTTTTAAATCCTGATTATATAGCCTCTGTGACTAACTGATCTCTGAAGGCAGAAGGCAGCTCTGCAGTTCTGTGTGCTAAAATTCTGGAAATACTGCACGGCCCAGAACAAAATGCATTTCAAAACCAAAGCAGAAGCCCAGCAGAGCAGGAGCTTTGACTTTACTGAGCTGACTGTTAGCACATTTGTTTTTTTTTTTCCTGTAGTATTAATACATTAACATACATCTCCATTATTTTGTCAGGAGAAATTAAGAAACCAGGTACTAACTTGCACATACTACACTGCAGCCACTTGCTAAAAGGAAGCTAATTAAGAAGAAGTCCATTTTGAACTCAAACTCTCTCAGGACCTGCACCTCCATAGGAAAATTGCTGGGAATACTCAAATCAAGAGGGAAGAAACAGCTTCCAAATAAGGAAATCCTGTACTACTAACAGGTAATGATCCATTGCATAGAATCCCTGTCTGACTCATGCTCTGTCCCCTCCCATGGGATGCTAAGTCTGGATAAAAGCCACTTTTTCCCTTCAGAGTCAGCAGAACTTTGCCAACTGCAGCAAGCACAAAGAGTGGCACTTTTAAGCCCACAAAAGTTGGGAGGCTCAGCAGAAGAGAGCTCTCAGCAGCACAAGTCATCTGCAAACTCGTCAGTTCCTCTCCTTGTGAAGGAAGGACATGCCATGGAGCCTGAGAGAGCAAGGCAAATTCCTTCCCACTACCATCCCAGAACAGACCAGGCAGCTTTTTGGGGTGATTACATAGCTGACAGACATTGTACTGTGTCTGTGTTAAACAGAGACTCGCTGACTGCTCCTCATCCTTGCACTTCGCTACCACCTGTGTATGTTAATGCACAAGATCACAACCACGGCTTTTTATCATTTAGTATGAAAAGGGCATGAAACTCCACCTCAGCTAATACCAAGATGCTGCTCTTTCAACTGCACCAAGAGTTCACCAGTCCCAGCCTACTGCGCACCCCTTGTCCAGCGCACGCGCTTTTACCAGCAGACAGCCCCTAATGCACGAATCCCACCCTGCCTGGATGTTTGCCCCAGGCTCGGAGGGGAATCCTGCCTGGGAGCAGCAGGAGCAGTTTACCTGGTGTGATCTGGCGGGCACGCTGTTTACCAGGCCCTCTGTGTCGGAGGGCGCCTTCTGCGGAGCCTGCTTAACCGGAGACATCAAGCTCTCAGAGGTACTGCAGCTGACGAGGTGGCAGAGCAGAGTTTGCACGACAATGTTCAAGAGGCACACGGAAAAAAACAAAACAAAACAAAACAAAACAAAAAAAAAAAACCAAAAGAAAACAAAACAAAAAAAAAAGGAAACAAAAACAAAAGACGAATGATGGCAAGATGAAATGTGGCAGGTTACGCCAAAGTAAAAAAACAAACACAATGGATTCTGAAATAAACACACACAATTCTCCATCTCTCCCGAGACATTTCTCTGTCCTTCCTCTGAGTTTCACTGGTCAGCAAAAGGAAGGAGCAGCTATTTACATAGGACAGCAGCTCGTCCACAACCCTTGGTCCTTAGATAGTCCCATTCAACTCAGCCTCTCTAAAATAAGGTGTTTTCTTCTCAGTTAACAGTGGTAAATAGCAGTTATCTTGTGACTAGAAGCTAAACAATCCCAGTCACTGAGGCAAGTTTTGTATCAGTGCTACAGTTAGAGCCAACACTTGCAAGAGCCATCAGCTCTCTCTACACCAGCAAGGTACATCCTAACCAACTCTGCATTAGTTCCCTTGCTTTTATAGTCAGGCTGTGAGCCCAGAATAATTCTCCCAGCAGACACCAGTCTGTGGAGCAATTACCTCAAAAGTCACACAGGACATTTAAGCTAAGTGCCCTCATACAGCTGCTTGAATATCTGATCAGGCAAATCTTGGTTTTCAAACAAAAGAACTGTCTCGTGGTGAGAACCAACACCCCTAAAAGAAGGCTGCTGGTTCTCACCCTCTGATTGCTTTTTTCCATCTGCTTAAAGCAGGACTGAAAAGAAAACAAGCATGTGACTTGAAATTAGTATCACAAAGCTAATTACAGGAACAAATGCCCTTGAAGTTGGTGGCTTATGGGCAATGCAGTGATGGGTCTCTCAGTGCTAGGTCTACCTCCTTGTACCAAAGCACCCTGGAAAGTTAAGTAGCCACCTCCTCGGCAGCAGTCACAGGAGTGCCCTCTGCTACCACAACCCTCTGACCACTGGGCATCCTTTTCCCTCAGTCTTCGTAGACAGACAGTGTATTAAGTGAGTACGGAAACAAACGAGGACAGCGACATTAAGCAGGCCACCTCCTCACAAGGCAAGAATTTTTTATCCTTTGATAGGCCTTACCATAGCAGATTTAGGTCCTTACACATTAAGCAATTAGAATTTAAAAAAAAATACTGTGCCAGCCATCATGGTGAGGGGTCTCTAACTGTCTCAGAGACAATGAATCCCCTCTGTTACCAAAATCATTAATTGTTTTATTCACAAAACTTCTCTTATCTACACTATCTAAATGTTATCATTTGTGTTTAAGCAACTAATGTACTTAGATCCCTCCAAGTTTTCAAACGCCCAAGCTGTCTGAGCCAGAGGAATGCTTACAGGGAATTTACTTTTATTTTGACACAGAAGGAGCTCTGAATTTCCTGTGCTTTAGTCAATGCACTGGCAAGTTCACTGTTGGAAGAGATGGAGGGACACCACCTGGGATAAACAACAACTCTACCCCAGTCAGACACGAGACAATGAAACCCAAGCACCCAGTGAAATGCATCATCCCTTTGCCAACAGATTCCAGCACAAATTACAGTGATGTTAGTAGAGAGCTAGCTGGTTAGTGAGCAAAGGAAGAGGAAATGTGTACACACACACACAGGTATTAACAGCAACCACCAACTTGATTAGTTACCATGGTGTCTAGTGGGACTGGAAGAGAAGACCCAGCCCTGTTACATTCCCAATCTGGCGTCTATATCAGGATCTCTGTAAGGAGAGGAAGGTAAGCAGGATCCGATCCCAGCACACCAAGGCAGAAAGAAAAACAAAACAAAACAAAACAAAAAAACACCAAAGTCAGAGCATGAATGGAAACCGTGGCCATGCAGGGGTTCCAGATGCCACGCAGGGCCCCAGCCCACCTCAGTTCAAGGCAGAATTGTTATCTAGGAGTAAGTGCTTCTCTCCACCACCACACACCGGGTTAGCATCATGTAGAAGACAGTCCATAAGTTTGGAGGGGGTCACAGCACACTTGGTTTCTTTCTACACATCATGCAGAGCTGGCATGGTCAGTGAAAGCAGGATTTTAAACCTCAGAGATTACTTTCCCAAGAGAGTAGTTAAATCTGCTACAAGAAATCACAGTGCATGAACTACTGCTCCAGGCTCAGCACCAACACGTGTCCTTGAGCAGAAGACACTGGGGAGCAGGTCAGTGGGAAGCAGGGCAAGCAGGCCACCCTCAGGCACACTGCTGGTGCATGACACTGCAGGGTTCTTTTCAATTCTTAGGGGAAGGACACATGCAGAAAGGGAAAACCAGGCTTTCCACACAATTTTGAGCACACACAGCCACCCTTGCTGTATTTAGCCTTACCCTTGGGCAATAGCCAACTCACTTTGTCTAAGCTCTCCAACTGGGAAAAGGACAGGGCAAAGTTTAATTTGGAAATCCCCACAAGCTTATTTTTGGAGTTATTTTCTTTTATCCCACAGGCAACCCAAAGAACCTGCAATAAGCAGGAATATTTGTTGGGCAAAGAACAGAAGAAACGTGTATGTTTTGGGGTTGTTTCTAAGACTACATACATAATTTTCATTCTTTCTTAGAGAAGCAAATTACCAGCTAATTAGAGAGGAGAAAAAAAGGAAGCACCTCCTCCACCAGCAACAAGTTTCATCACCACAGGACTCTAATCTGTCTTTGTCAGTTCTTGTTGCTTTTTCATATGCCCACTGAAAGAACTGTGCTTCACTTTGGAGTTATCCTCCTAACAGTAAAAACCCTGCAGAGATGGTAACAGTTAACAAAAAACAGACAGTGAATGAGAATGGATGCAGAGTGGCTGCTCCTTCCCTACTTTCAAGTGTGGTGATGAAGGTGGTTTTGGCAAGTATTTGGCAAGTATTTTGGTCCGGGTTTAGGAGGCAGACACTGGTAACAGAAAAATCCAGTCCTAATCTCAACACACAGCATTCCTTAAAAGTGCATGTGTGGTGCTTTTCCTTTGGAGGTGGTAAGGAAAGCAGAGCTGGACGGAAGGAGAACAGACCAGAGCTAGGGGATCTTGGATATAATGCTCTGAGGGCACATATCCTTGTGCATGGGGATCAACTCCAACACCTAGTGATCTTCAGGTGCAAGTCATGGTCAGTAGGTCTTTTCAAGCACAGTACAGAGGTAATCACTAAAGGCAGATGATCAGAGTTCCACATAACCATACCTATCTCTAGCCGTGGTTGCCAAGGCTTGGCTGAAACAACTCCTACCCCCCCTTTAAGCCCTCCCTCTGATCCTGCTGCTGTTCCTCACATCAGCCACGGGTGAGGAGGGAGATCTCTTACCCAGAGTATCGTTTTTTAGAGTTGTTCTTTCTGATGACAAGACACACGACAATAGAGATGAGCGATGAGAGACCTGTAACCGTACCGATGGCTATCCCTGCCACGGTGGCAATGGGGAACGCAGGCAGGCTGTCTGCGGAGAGAAGGGAGAAAACATTCAACTCTTCTGCATTCCCTGCTCAACAGAACTGCAAACCACAAATGCCCTTGAGCCTGGATTCGTTCAGAGCAGAAGGCACTAATGTAATACTCAGAAATTACAGCATGCAGCCCACGTGGCAGTGGCAGCAGGCAGCCAGCAGAGTAACGAACAGAGTAGTATGAACAGAGAGTGCACCAGGAGTGTTCTTAATGTCATCATCCTTCAGGAGAGAGTTCGTGTTCAACCAACGGTTTTTACATGTCAGGGAACACAAGTGACAATGAGGACAACCCTGTCTCATTTTGTATCTGAACGGGGGAAAAAAACCAGGTTACAGCCATCTGGCAATTCCCAGCAAGGTCAACAGGAAAAGGCAGGCACGCTTGAAAGCAGATCTGGACACAGCACATTGCTAACCCACTAGGAGTGCTGAAGGCTGGGTGTTCTCCAGGGAGCATGCAGCACACAGCAGAGTTCCTACCCAGGATCACTCTTAGCAGTGTTTACATATGACTCTGGTGTCTCAAAACACAACCCTGTACATTTTTATAGATTCTTTTTTTTTTCCTTCTTAAGTCAGGATCATTGTACAATACCAGAAAAACATGTAGAGGAACACAGTATTGCTTTACTCACGTTTTCCCTAATATTATTTTGGGGGAGAGTAGGCCAAAAAAGAGCAGCCAGAAACAAAAGCCAATCAGAGAATGAGTACAAAATACTTATGAGTCAAAGAATACAGACTACCATTACAGCTTTTCCCAATAAGAAACCAAGTCCCTTCCTTCCCCCCACATCATGGTTAACACAAGGAACATCTCAGGCCAGAAGGTTTCTTACAAGACTCCATGCTACACTAGCTACTTGTACCAAATACAGGTGAATCACCAAAAGATCCAACAGGCAAAACCTACAACTATATAGAAAAATCTGTCTCAGACACCTGCATCTTATCATCACAGAATTGCTGAGGCTGGAAGGGATGTCTTGAGACTGTCTAGTCCAAACCCCCTGCTGAAGCAGGGCCAAGCAGCACAGTTTGCTCATTACTCTGTCCACTTTAGATCTGACTATCTCCAAGGATGAGAGATTCTTCAGGCAACCTAGTCCAGTGTTCAACCATAGTAAAAATGTGGGGTTTTAACTGCAGACAGAATTTGCTGTGTTTCAACTTATGCCAATTGTCTCTTGTCCTGTCACTAGGCACGACTGAAGAGCCTGGCTCAGTCTTCTTTAGGTGCTATCAAATGTACATAAATATCTGATGAGAGGATTTTCCTGAGTCTTTCTTCTCTTTTGCAGGCTAGATCACCCCTCCTTCTCTTCTGCAGGCCAGGCAATCCCAGCTGCCTCCATTTCTCCTCCTATGAGAGGTGGAACAGTCCCTTAACCACCTTTGTTGCCCTTTGCTGGACTCATTCCAGCAGGGACCACAGACCAGCAGTACCCTGAAGCAGGGGCATCATACTGAGCAAACAGGGCTTACATTTAGTCCTGTTCCTTTTGAGTTCAGTCACTTTCAGCAGAAGGGCTACCTGACTTCTGGCTGTTTCACTGATCATAATATCATTCAGCCAAACATCACATCAGCAGCTTTCCTGGCTCTCCAGTGTGATATGCCAGCTCACTGCAATATGGGAATTCAGAGCCTTGGTAAGAAATTAAAAATGAAGATATGAGTGCCACAACTTAGAGGAAGACATTCTTTCCAGAACCTTTCAGCATCCCAGAGATCCATGTGCTATTAAGGAAGAGAGTCCTACAAGTGGTAATATTTTTCAGATACCTAAGATGTGATTGTATTTGAGGCCCATGCAAAAATGAACTAATTTATTTTGAGGCATATAAGGAGCTCCCTAGTTTCTGTGCTTTTTTACCTTTCCAAAAGTGCAGGAATTGCTGTCTGCAAAAGCATCAAAACAGAAATGCATTTCTGATAGCAGACCAACTGCTGCCTTGTACATCAGAAGCCACACACATTTTATCAGAGCAAGAAAGCAAGTGACAATCCAAAACTATAGCGCAGAACATCTGCTGAAAGAATGATATTAGAACTCTGATAGTTTTGTCACTGCTTTGACTCATGAGGGTTTTCTTGGTTGGTTGAATCTGAGTGATGGACAGCAGTTGCATTCTGTTAACAAAGGTTTTTAAGACTGCATAAAAAAAATGGTAGTGTTTGCACATGAAACCAAGAGTCTGGCTTTATTGCTTTTCAGAAAATGGTCCCTATATTTTCCAGCATTCCACAGCCATATGAATTCCTCATAAGCACTTCCAGAGCAGCCAATGACTTCATTGTAAAAGATAGTCCCAGCTTCATAACCAAACACCAGCTCTGAAAGCCAATATTTAAGTTAACAGCTCAACATAAACCAAGAATCCAGCCATTCAGAGAACTCTTTTCACTAATTATCACTGAAATTCAGAGCAATTTCCATTTCACTGAGAGCATGTCAGTATCAGTTTTATGAAAGAGGCAGGAAAGCGAAGTTTCCATTGCTCCTACATGTAAAGATTCTCATACCACTCTAATTTTTTCCCCCATGTGTGTTCAGATCAAAGATGGACCACCTCCAGGTAACACAAGCTGTCCTGAACACAGTGTTAAGAAGCTTGTTAAAAGTAGGGTCAGCCTAGTGTAAGAATTTGGAATTCCCTACGAATTTCTGTTGTTTAGGCTTTGAATGGTAGTCCTTTCCAGATTCAGATACTCTATTGAAAAAAACAGTCTTGCTTTTCATCCCTGCCAGCAGAATTCTTCCATGACACTTGATATAGCTATTCGCGTGTCGTGGGTTGACAGGTTTCTAGGTGAATTTCACCCTGCCAGGTCCTGTGGAGTGGCAGGGTGTCGTGGGCCAATGACATTTAAGGTACGCCCTCTGCGAGATACAGTATTTAAGGAGCTGGACACTGGGAACTTCCTCTTTGGCTTCCGGCGTTCCAACAGGTAACAGGGGACTGGGGAGGGGGTTTCTTGCCAGGCTAGGCCTTAAGGCCTGCCTGGCTGGCCCTCTCCCCTCTCCTCCGGCTCCCCGAGGGCC
>VZTF01003400.1:918933-937750 GCA_013397755.1 Cnemophilus loriae | reverse complement strand
GATGCTGAAGCCACGAGAGAACTGTTTTCTTGTGGAGAACCTCCATAGTATGGCTAAGAGAGACTCCGCTCTCTAAGTGAAATTAAGAAAGGTTATTCTAGAGGTGGTAAACTGACTGAGAAACATCAGATTTTGTGTCTTTGCATTGGCAGTGGGGAAATATCTGAAAGAGAAGTTTGGAGGGGGGAGGAGAGGTTTCCTGAAGGTTTAATCTAATTTTTATCATTTGGTTCTCTTTTTATTCTTTTTTTTTTCTTTTAGTTCTGTTAATAAAACTTTCTTTATATTCTTTAAAGTTTGAGCCTGCTTTGCTTCTCCTAACCCTTATCTCACAGAGGGAAATATCCTAAATAATAGGCCCAAATTTAAATTACTGCACTCAAATTGGATTGGCGAACTCCAAACCACTACACTTTAATTGGTGTTTCCGCCCGGTTGTATTAAACCACTACACTTTAATTGGTGTTTCTGCCCAGTTAGTATCAAACCACTACATCGTGCAAACACCATGTAGGTACTGCAGTGAAAATCAGCTGGGTTAGTTCAGCAATTTTTAAAAATTAGGCCACCATGGAACTTGTTAAATGTTTAATCCAAAACCTAAAGCTAACCTATCATCTGTAAGATCATTTAAACGTGCAAAGAATGAATGTGGCTTTGAACAGTTTATAACACCAGACATACGACTCAGAACCATTAGATGTATACACTGTAGAAAAACAATATGCACAAGTGCCATCATGTATTTATTCCCATTGGAAAAATTGCTCCAGCTCAGTTTAGGATGAGTTACAACCTATGGCAAGAGCTCAAAAATCTGTTTTCGCAGTCTTCCTAAGAATCTGAAGACAACTGTTGCAGCATTTTCCTGAAGGTGAGAAGTATCAAATACAGTGCTCCACTCAGAATCAGTGAGATTCTTCTGTCCAGATGCCTCACGTCTGGAGAAGTCAGCATGCAAGTCTGTTGAAAAATATCAGCTGAATTACTGTACTGAAGTCAGTCTTCATTTGCTTAACCCGGGTTAAAATCTGAAAAGGCTTTTCCAAGACAACCTGACTTTGCCAAACCAACAGCTGCTTTACTGCTTCTTCATAGTGACTACCATTGTGAGAAAATAAACAGACCCTATTTTATATAGGCTTCAAACGTCCAAGAAACAGAAAGTCCTAAGTGATGGCTGGACCTCCAGAGGTCCCACTCAACCCAAACTGGTCCATGAAGAAAAACGTTAGATATAGACCTCGCCTACATAAGAACATGGAATGACCTTGTGAGCAGAGGTACACACCTGCTTTAGCAGCAGTATAATTCCAATCAGGACACACAGATAGGTATCTTCCCTGACATATTAAAATCTAATGGAATAGCTGCATCAGCACTGCCATTTATGAATTTATTACTGTCTTTCCTAAATTATAAATTTGGAAATGCAATTAGTGTAACAATCATTTCATGTACAAAACATCACATTTTGGCTGACCTCCAGCTGAGGTAGAACAATCAAATGTTTTGGATGATCAAGGGAAATAAAGAGCCAAATTGACAAACAGAATCTAAGTGCTCTTGAATTGTGACAGATGTTACCAAATGCTAACCAGAAGCCTCCTGTGATTGCAAGTAGCCAGGCCTTGAAGTTTGTAAGAGCTACCATAGATTCTTTAAGAACACTTGAGTAAAAGAGACTGAATGCACATTCAACACAAACACCTTTGCACGGAACACAGTAGCATTTCATTTTCTGTATGTTTGGGCCAGATTTATAGTTTTGCATTCCATTATCTACAGCAGAAGGGTTTCGAAAAGAAGAGTCTGCTAATTTTTCTCTTTGCTCACCAGATTTCATAAGTCACCCTGACCCTTGATGCAGCATAATGCAGGAAATATATTCATACAACTTCAAAATAAGAAGATGTGTTTTCATCAAGCCTTCCATCAGCTTTTGTTAGCAATTGTTTAAACCACGGGAACTAGTGGGCATAGAGGAAAAGAGTACGACACACAGTTTTTAAACAGCTGACAGATACTGGTTCCATTATTAGCACCTGGAAGAAGAGAATTAAAAACAACAGTTGTTCCCTCCAGGCTACTCCCCCACCCCCAATAAAAGTGATATAGACAAGCAATGGAGGGAAAAAAAAAAAAAACAACTGAGAAGGAAAAAAATCATATAGGCTGAATACCTTTCTCCACAACTCTAACTCGGATTTCTCCTGGTTTGACAACAATGTCAGGTGGGTTCTTGACATCGCAAATGTACGTGCCGTTGTCCCGGAACTGCATGTTTGATATAGTGATAGAAGCATCTTTCTTGTTAAGATCTCCAGCCCAAGTGATCCTGTCTTTAAATGGTATGTCCTTTCCAGGGTATGACTTCCCATTAGAGTAATAGAAAAACTGCAGTCAAGGAAAAGAGGATATAAGAACAACCCAGTTAGCCATTACGGAGCCACCGTGCTTCTCTCACTACTACAGCATTCTGCCAGAGCCAACTGTATTATACACAACCAGTAGCTGAGGTTTTTCTCCTCCTGCCTCGCCACTTCAGTCTGCCTTGTTGCCTCTTGATCACATAACCACGCTTGTACCTCAACCATAGCAGCACAAGAGACGGCAAGTTTCAGTTGTCTGTTGGTTT
Source organism: Cnemophilus loriae (assembly GCA_013397755.1). Lineage (NCBI taxonomy): Eukaryota > Metazoa > Chordata > Aves > Passeriformes > Corvidae > Cnemophilus > Cnemophilus loriae. Next base: position 935,112 of record VZTF01003400.1, on the reverse strand, counting down.
TGATTTGTTTTGTGATTGGATTGGTTGAGGGTTTTTTTTCTGTTTTGCAGGGGACAGAGTTTTGCAGACAAGGAGGTGGGGGGAAGAGAAGAAAACCTGGTAACCTGGTAATAATTAAAGGGTAGAACAGTCTTGGAACACAGCCATCTTTCTTTCAGGCACAGGAAGCCGCCTGCATCCTAGCAGAAAAAGGATACCAAGTTTCCTATCTTGTGTTTTGCTGTGTGTTACCTGCAACTAAAGCACAGCTAAATTAACATGCAATACTCTCCTTTCCTTCCACCTCCTCAGAAAATCCCATGACCAATTTAGAGTATATCTAGCTGTTCTCCAGAAACCTTCAGGTAACTAAATATAACTATTTCCCAGTTTTTAAGTGACTAAGCTGCACTTTGGCTCTGCACTCCCTATACATCACCAAAAATCTTTGAAGAATAAACCTCTTTAGTACAGACTAAGGAGAAACTGAATGTTTCCTAACTATACCTGCCCAAAATTGGAATTTACGGCAGTAGAAGTGCACAGACTTCTACAGGACAACTCTGCTTTCAAACACACGGTATACCATAGGAGAAGCATCAAGGCTGCAGAAGAATTGCAATAGCACATCTTTCTTAAGTAGATATCCTGCAAGACAGCAAGACAAACCTAATCAAGAATCAACCTGAATTCCCTTCAGTTCAGTCTCCAGAGAACGATGAAAGAAATTTAAGACAATATTCCAGCTTCCTCTTTCTCCTGCCTTATTTACAAAGCAGTGTCTCTGCCACAGAACAGACCACCTACAAAACAATCATATTTCCATTCACGCCATCTCCTATCCCTTTTCCTTTTCCTGCCCTTGATCTCAGGCTTGCTATTCCAACACCCTCTCTATCAGACCTGCACTCTGAATATCAGGCCTTATCACTTGGCAGCACAAATCTTGTCCAGATTAGGTATGGGCACATCATGGCCATCTGTCATGCTGCAGTCAATCTTATTTGTTGTCTACAGATTAACATAAATCAAACAAACTATTTTATGTGGTACAAAGTTGGCTAGCACACATTCAGCTGTCAACATTTTGGAGGGACTCTGCCTCAGTCTGCAGCTTTTCCAGCTGGATTGTAACCTTTAACACAGCAGCACTGCACTACCGCACCCCTGTGCACAGGGGAAGTCATCCCATTGGAAGTCTAGAAGGCCAGAGGCAGATTCCTCGGCTCTCTAGATGTCCTCACCTGGAGGAGGAGAAATCACAAAGTAAAATATGTGCTGAAACACAAGCTAAGTGACTCAAGCCATCCTTTGCCTACGGTGGAGCGATTTAACAGGAGACTTCTTTCAAACAGGTGGTGAGGGAAGGGAACAAGCAGGGGAAGCTCCCAGTCCAGTCAGCCTCACCACATGGCCACAAGATTGCCAGTGTGACTCTAAAGGGGCACAGAACCATCCTTGTCAAGAGAAGCACGGGCTTCTCTTGAAAAGATAATTTGCTTTTCTCTCAGTTGTGCTGATAGCTACATCCAGGTAGAATGTCTGAACTGACTTCACTTACAAAAAAAAAGTTATGTGCTGAAGCTGTATTCCTACAACTGGACAGAGATGCAGAAAGGGAACAGCAAAACAGGATACATGGGGAGCGGAAAACACACAAACAGATGGCTTCTCTTCACCCATCCTGTTCAACACTGGCAGGAAATACGCCCTACTTCCATAAGCTTCTGCCCAACTACTGCTTTGGATTCCCAATGGGAAGAGCTCCCTCTTCATAACTAAATATTTACTTCACTGAGAATTCAGAAGCTTGTTCTTCAGAGCTCTATATATTGAGCAAGATGCTCACTCGCTGGTTTTGACCATCTCTGCTCTGAGTATTCAAGGGCTCCTGGAGTTTAAATGAGCTCATGTCTGCAGCAGAGGGAAGGAGACAAACACAAACAAGCTGAGCAACCTGCTGTCCTCACATCTTCAAAGCTGCCCCAGAATTCCTTGCTCTGCTTCCTCTAAATTCTCACTCAGGACAAGGAACAAGAAAGAAGCAGAAGTGTCTGAGGAAGAAGAGGAAGAAGACAGCTATCAACCTACCAAAGCCATTTCTTTGATGATTCACATCCAAAGGACCTGAGCCCACTTGGGCCCAACATACAGGAACTGAGCAATGACAAATATTTGCCTAAGTTCCTTGCTAGCCTGATTTTTCACTTGTCAAGTAACTATAATACAAGGATGTAACTGCTTACTGATTTGAGCTATTCAATTCTGTTCTGAAACCAAGGAGACTGGTCTTACTTTAAACCCTTTCAAACAGAGGCTATGCAGTACACAAGCAAAATAAACAACATGCACAATACACAATGTAACACTGCAGTTACAGTGGTAATTCAAATTCTGTGACTGCTACATTCAGCCAAATGCAAAAGGCTAGAGGATTTACAAGATTCCTAGATGCTCATCTACTTCATACATACAGCTTCCATACCAACAAGCCCCTCCTAAGACTAATAGAGTAACCAGTGTATTTTGTGGTCACTGCCCACTCCAGTCTTGGCAGAGATCTAGCAGACTGCAATATTTTCATACAACTCTAAAAAAGCCCCCTAAAACCACAGTGATGGAGACAAGGCACACGGAAGGAGGCACCAATCTGTATTTGCTTGCTCCTTAGAGCCAACTAGAAGACCACTGCTCACCTATCCCAGCCTCCCTTCCCAGGTCTTGTTCCCCTTCAGCCATTGCTTACTGAGATACGAGTGGCTGCTCCCTCTGGTTGAAAGCTCCAGGAGACAGATGCTGCGCTGCTGATCACTTCTACGGATGTGAATGTGCATGGGAGCTTTGCGTCCGTCCCGTTCTCCACAAACATCTCCTCCGGGGTGTTGACTTCTACTGCTGATACTTGGACTGCATGGGAAAGGTAAAGAGAAGAAAGGAGGAGAACAAGACACATCAGTGCTGCTTTGAGAATGAGGAACTTCCCATCACACTACCTAGAAGGGGAGAAGAGGCATCAATAACTCCTGCACCAAGTGTTTGCACAGACATTGCATTATACCTGCAATCAAACGAGTATAGAGCAGGCCAAGCATATATTCACTTCTCCTTCCTAGTATTATCTGTGACAGGATGTTTTCCACTCACAGATGTTTCCCCTACAACACTTTGTGGAAGTCAACTCTGTGGTGCAAAGGATGAGTTTAAAACTTTTTCGTACTAGCAGACAGCAGGCATTGTAATAATTTAGCCTCATTAGAGGAACTAACAACCCGGCCCAGCTATTACTCAGTTTCCTCTCTAGCACACATCTTGTTTCCTATCTCCAGTTTCTTCTAGCTGTAGGTAAAACAAAAGCTCACCTCCAGAAAGCTGAGGAGCAAACTTTTCTTGTTCCCAGCTATGCCATCTACTCCTGCTCTCTGCCATGCTCCAAGGTCTGTATGTGCAAGGCCTCATAAATAATCACTCAGTTATAGTTCTGAAGTGATAGTTTAATTTTCTTCTACCTCATGCACAGTCAAAACAGCAAGCAGACCACAACCACCACCCAAATTTAAAGTAATCAAGGTTAATATTGTGCTTGTACTGGTAGTTTCCCTAACAAGTAAGTAAAATTCATCATGATTTGGAAAACGTGTTGAAGATATTCTTTATCTGGCACCTTCTAAACTGCCAATGCACTATCAGTATCCAGTCTTAAGACGATACATCTCTACATTCATTCAGGTTTATGTAGAAAAACAAAGCATGATCTTGTGACATCACAAGAGAATGTCCATCAGGGTTCATGTCACATCCACATGAAAGCAAAAATCTTGTCAAGTCAGTGTGGGTGGGTGCACATGTAATGTGTGTTCCTGCTACCTCAAATATAAGTTTTGATTTTTATTAAACCATGATTTTCAGCATGGAGATGGTAACAGCTATCTACTTCTGTTCATAGGATTCTATGTTTCAGGGCTCCAGTACCTTAAATCCCCTTGTTAGAGCAGGAGAACAAACCATCCTGCTCCATCAGTACCTCAGCTGATTTGTTTCTCAGCTTTGAATAAAGTAGCTCGAAGTAGGCGAACCAAACAGAAAGATGCAAGTCGAAGACTGTTTAGATAAAAAGAAAGAAAAGAAAAACCCACCTACGTTAGTCCTTAAATCATGAGGATTGAGTTTTTAGTCAGTGAGAGCAACCAGCTCAGCAGCCTTCAGAAGCTGGACAGCAAACATGTGACAGAATGAGCATGCAAGCAGGGGTGGGAGAACTGAGCACATCACAGTAATTGCAATAACCAAAACCAGAAGAAACCACCATTCATTAATTCTGCTGTTCAGAGTCCACACTGTTCACTCTCAAAATTCACTAACTCCTCAGTCCCATCAGGTTATCTCTGACACCTCACACTCTCCTGTCATTGCTGCTCTCATTTCCAACAGAAAAAGTGCCCCAAGGAGGGTGGGGAGTAGAGGTGGTGAATTTTCGTCATAAGGTTCTATCAGAGCTTCCTTTCTCTTGTACATACGCTGACTGTGGGCCAAAAAATATTCTTTTGTAAAACAACTACCAAATATTTATTTGAAACATACAAAGACTTCTAGCAATCGAATTAAATGAACTGAGAGCTGCTGTGCTTTATATATTTTTTCCAGCTAATGGTGTAGAAAAGAGAAATAAAATAAAATAAAATCCATTGTATTAAGTCCAAACCAGAGGACAAACCTCCCTTTCAAGCATAAAACAAGCAAGATGCCCTCAGTATTCGTGTAGGAAGAAAAGAGTCTGCACAGACATTGTCTGCTTGTACATGGTACAGAGAACTCCTTGCCACACACAGGCAGTGGGTAGTACAGATCTGCCTAATCTAAAGAAGTCACTGTTCTAACTCACTAGAACTGTAGTGAAGCAGAAAAAAAAAAAAAAAACAACAACAAAAAAAAGACTTCTCCCTACTTCTTCCCTAGCCTGGGAAGGAAGGAACTATGTAATCCTGTGCAGATATTTCTATCAAGTTTAATTTTCATCTGTCCTATTGTTGGCTCAATTTCATGTTCTTCTTTGCTGATTTTCTTCCCTCTGCCTCTTTCACTGCTTCAAAAAAATTTTACCTGCTTCTGTTGCCCTACAGCACGAGACACAGGCTCCTTAAATCATCACCTGACTGTTTGGTAGAGAAGGCCACAACATTTGTCAGCTGTTCACCCTCAGCCCTTTAATCCCATACTTTTACTGATATGGTGGCTGTTCCCACTACCTTGAACTCTTTAGCCTCCTCTGTCATAATAAAATCCACATGGATCATCTCCCTCTCTAGCTCTTTTCCTCCTCTTTCCACATTTACCAAGATTACATCCACCTTCCAGCTCCTCCATCTATTTAAATATTCCAGTTGGAGAAAGTTGAATTTTGAGTCATATTTCAGTCACACTTACCCACTGCTCTATTCCTCAAGCTTACTCAGCCTTAGTTCCTCTCAAGAGGAAAAATTATCACAGGAAACTGTCTGAGAGAGAAGAGTGCTTTAGGAAGGGAAGGTCAGCAAGGTACACAGGGCAAAAATAAACATTTGTTCTGCTCCCATCCATCCTCCTTGATCCAATCACCCTATCCTGCCTGTAGCCCCAGCATATCCTTCCGAACATCTCATCTAGCCTACAGCTGCTTTTATTTTTTTCAGCAGAAAAATGCTTCTATTTTTCTCACCTATCATCAAAATAATTTGAAAAAAAACCCACCTGTGCCTCTTCAACCGTTTCTTTTAAAACTCTAGTGTTGTTCGAGCAATTTTACTCCAACTACAAGAACTCTCTCCAGCTCCATTTTCAACCCCCACACTTCAATGAAAACTCTCCATCCACATCTTCCTTTCCAGGCAATCCTCCTGCTCTTGAAACAGGACAAGACACTCATATTCTTACTAACTTACTAACCTTACTTACTAATCTTATTTTTCCTATCATGGATCTTCATTCCTCATCAACGCTCTCTCTATTCTCAGGTCTCTCTTTCCTCAGTATCTTGCCTCAGAGATCTCATCTGCAAAACAAGTTCAAGCTCCCATCACTGCACTGACTACTCAGATCTGTGTCTCTGCTCAGGATCTGTCTCCTTATGCTCGAAGAACAGCCTCAGTCCGACATCTTTGTCAATGCTAAGTTGTCAGCTCACACTAAATGGGACTAAAGCAGAGCTCATTTCCTCCCCCCAGAGCCCTCCACAATAGCTTTTACCACCATGGACCTGCCGCATGTCTCTCCAACTCAACATCTGTGCAGCACCTCTGACTCTGAATTCTTCCCAGGTCAAGGTGGAGTCTTTCAGAGTTTCGAGTCACCTGCTCAGCTGACACTAGACTAAAACCTCCAGTTTGTACCTTGGCCTTCATTACTGTGATGTCCTTTTTGCTCTGGACAGATGGACAGCAACAGACCAATAAATACTGCAGTTTCTGGTAACCAAGCTGCTCCAAGGGTGACACTAAGAACAGGGAGACATCACATATGCAAGATTACTGCTTCCTTCCGTGAAGTGGAAACGACACTAAGCAACCTTTCCTCTTTCAGTATGAAGAAACTCTTGTCTCCATCCACATTATAGCATTGCTCTCATCTGAAACTTTTCAAATCCACACTGGAGCACCTCCTCCTACATGCTATCCCTCAGGCTTGGGGAGGATTTGCTCAAAACCTGCACAATCCCTTCACTTCCTTTAAGCCCTCCAAAGCATGTGGTAACTGCATCTGTATAAATCCAACAGTGCCTAAGCTGCCAGTGCTTGGAGATCAATGCCTTCTAAAACTGAAGTAATATTTTCCTACTTTTACTTGTACCCACTGGTTGCTTATACTTGCCTCATAGCAATTTCAAAAAAAAAAAACCATTTTGGTCAAGAACTGGTTTTATTCTACATTTTTTATGTAGAAATATGGTTGACCATTTGGTTTGGTAGCATATCACAAAGAAACCCTTCTGTGCACCAAAGTTTTACATTTACCCTAATTAACACATAGCTAATTAAAATTTCTCTGTAGACCACTGTTTCTGAGATCTTGGATCCAATGAGAAAGTTCTGTTAATTAAGGCTATGAACACACCAAAATAAACTCAATTCCCCTGGATTTAACTCACCTTGATCATTAGGAGACCTAACACACCAAGAATGCAAACAGCTAACACTGTAATCACAGGCATCTTATTTCCACCAGCACAAACACAGCCCACATGGAAACTTTCATCAGATTGCTAAACACTGGATGCTTATGGCTGCTACAGTTCCCATCCTAAACCACGAAGAGTGTTACACTCCCCTTCTCTTGAAATTGCTAATCATCAGCTTATTAATTAATACAAGCAACTTGCTTTGCTTATCTTAAAGACACCTGGTAATACAGCCGTGTACACAATTTATAAATGAAGTCGCTTATGGATGAAAGGTCTTGACAAAATGACAGAAAATTCAGTGTTTCAGTATCTTCACTCTGGTCCCCCCAGCAGCCCAGACGTTTCATCAGAAGGGAGGATGTGGTTTTTTCTAATGACTAAGGGTCTTAAGTCACAAAAACAATATACACTTGAGAATCAGTGCTTTTATTAAGAAAGACTCTTACTCAATGTCAAGTGTCTTGTGAAACATCTACTGTTGACAGCATTCTCAACTACAGTTGCATGGCATTTAGTTCTTTCTTCCACAAAGCAGTTGCCCTGTACAACCAGCATGAAACAACAGCAGCCAGACCCCTACAAAACATCCCAGAAAACCAGAACTAAGTTATAGTCCCCAGCTGCAACTACAGGCATTTATGTCCCCAAAGACCATTTCTTCACTGTGGATAAAACACCTGGTGGAGAAACTTTAGGTTTCCTGCCTTAATAGACAGTAGACATGCCAAAATTGTTCCTCTGAAACTCCACGAGATCTGTTAAAGCATCCAGATGCTGGATAGAATTTCCACACAAAGAATTCCTTCACATTCTTTAGCCTTAACAGAGAAGCAGAACCCATGCCAACAGTTCCACCCAGGAGCAAACCATGGCGTACTTCATAAGGACAACAATACACAAGTATTAAGAAGCCACATGTGTCCAGCCCCTCTTCATGGAGACTGTCCCTGCAGTCCCCCTGCCACCACAGCCTCAATGTCTGCACTCCATACACTTACACAGGACGCACAGCAACACCAGCTACAGAAATGATGACTAGACAGAGTCACATCAACCAATCCTGGCATCTAAGTTTCAAAGCAACAAAAACTAGATTCCATTGCCTCAAAGGAAGACAGACAAGTTTAATTTCACTCTCAAATGCCAATTCACCAGAACAGCTTTTAGCTGCTGCCACAGCATCTCCCCAGGTTGCCAATCTTGTCAAGTAACTCAGGCTGCTGGAGGAAAGAGAGCTTCCTGTCTCCAGTAACACAGCCAGTCCTGCAGCACCCTGCAGCTCCAAGGAATCAGAAAGCACAGCTGTGACACCCAGCCCATGAACACCTACCACCTCCTGTCACCACGCTGCTGGAAACCTTCATCTCCCAAGCAGAGACAAGCATCTGCTAATGCAACATTCACTTTCTCCTAGCCTCTTTGCACGTTCAGCTAAGCTCTGCCTGACTCAACCAGAGAAAAAATAGTACCTTGTCACCCCAAGTGAAAGCAGTTCCATTGAGAAGTCTTAAGCAGGCTGTGGCTAAGCTGTCAGAGCAGACAGTAACATCCACGTATCTCAGCCCTGCGTACCTCCGTGCACCTACTTTGACAGGACTTAAAGACAAGTCTTCAGACTCACCAAACTTTGGTACCTCCTTCTCCTCTCACACTGCAGAGTCAGTTTTTGGCATGTTCTCCTCCATATGATGCAGAGCTGCTCATTGTTCTGCCAAGGAGCAGCAACAGAACCTGTGCTGAGATTTACTTTCAAAGCCCGTGCTTTAAACAGAAATGAAGAACAAGCACAAGAAACACCCAAGGATGCCTGAGCTCCCTTGCCAGACAGGCCACAGATGTCTTGTTCAGTCCTGAGGAAATAATTTCACTGCTATATCACTCTCTCAACTCTCTCATCTCATAAAACAGAAATGCTTGTAAAGGTGCTGAGAACCACGAACAAGTAAGTAGTGTAGCCGCATGGCTTCACGCTTCTATTACAGAGTAAGTCATAAGTCAGGTTTGGGCAGATATTTTGTCTTGAGGCAAGTAACTTCTAGTTACTTCTAGTACTTTTCCCTGGGGATCACAAAGCAATACCTCCCTGCCTATGCTGCAGGCTGGGACACCAATCAGCAGCTCAGGTACTTTCCAAACCACACACGACATTTTTCTGTTCAACAGCCCTGAAGTGGTTTTCCTTCCATGCCCAAGTAAGTTTACAAGTGTTCAAATCCAAGTAAACAGTTCTTGTTGACAAAGCCAAATCAAAAGAGTGGAGAACCCAAAGGGGCAAGCAAGTAAAGCTGTTCCAAGTCAAAGGGTAGCTGGAACAGCTGATGGCAGTTGTTCTACCTCTAATCTTGCAATACTAACAGTCACTAACAAACACAGCGCATTATTTTCTGGGCACAAGTAAAGATGCCAGAAAATGGGAACCAAGATTACAGAAAGGCAGAAAAGACGGAAAAGTCTCCTTGAAATACACCAGGTTTTTCCCAGAAATAGGGAATGAAGCTTGCTTAAATAAAGATCTGAGAGAAGCTAGGTAGACATGCTCAACACATGGCAGAGAGAATAAAAAAAGCATCCCACCATCACAAGCATTTCCTAAAATTGCTATAGCAATCCACTAAAACTGTCACAACTACTAAGGAAATGCGAGTATTAAGGATCAGAACTTGTAGACAAAAACCACAACTAAACAACAGCAAAACCCAAACCCCATGGAGTGGACAGTAGAGACTGATATACTGCTGGCTGGAACTAAAGCTTCCCTCCAGGATTTTTTCTTTTTTTGGTTATTAATACTATCTCAAGTGAAACTATGTTAAAAATACCAGTCATGTTGCCAACTGTTGACAGTGTGCAGCATCTTTTTGACAAAATCTATCATTAGCAGCATGGGAACTACCAATTTCCAAAACAAGCTAGGCAGCAGAATTTAGGATACGGATACACGAATTTCATGAGGAGATACAGTGCAAAGCCTACATATCAGACATAAGAAGCTGCCCTTTTTCAATAGTCGATCCACAAAGCTGCAACCAACTCGGTGACAACGTAGCTATACACACCAAGAAACATCTGCAAAAGCTGCACTTAGAACCATCCAAGGTATAAGTAGCATTCCATGAACAGTCACTCCCACCTGTCATCATTCCTGAACCAGAATTGTGTCCAGCTCTTGCCAAGTACTGGTATTTCCACCAGCCTGAAAGGCGAGCACAGCATTTCTTCCTGTGTACAAACAGACTCAATTAAAACCTGTTAAATAAAATCCTACCACTTAACTGAGCAAGAAGATAGAGGTAGATGAAATTACGTCATCCAAGTGATTACCCTCCTCAGCTAACAGGGTAGTCATGCAGACAATCTGTTCTGGTGTGACTAGAGGCTTACTTCAGCAGTTCAAGCAAACCCAAAGCCCTTGGAGGACCAGACTCCTTACTGATCCATGGACTGCTGAATGCCTGCAGGCAGCTCTGGCACCAAGCTTGCAGCAATCTCACACTCACTTGCTAACTGAATTACTGAGCAAACTCGTAACCAGCTATAACCTGCAGCAGCACAACCACAAAACCAAAAGGAAAAGCCCATGCTAAATATTTCAAAGCATTGTTCCACAAGAATTTGTCAGTGGTGGTGCCAATTTAAATAGCTCACATGCACACTCAGAACGAGATGAATCTGATCAGGAACCAATCTGTGCTCAAAACAACCCTTTCACCATTGTTTTCTTCTAAACCAGACCAACACCCTAGCCCAGTCCACTGCATACTGTTTTGTACAACTGAGGAGGGTTAGGAAGCACCAAGTAGCAGCTGATTCATCTGGTTTTTCTCAGGAACACTTCTTTTGTGAAGAATTTATGGCCTTCCTTGTAACACACTCTACATCACTTTCCCAGTTTACACGTGTGGTGATTTCTAGAGCCATCTCTTGGATCGGAGCAGCACCTTCCATCAAGCAAGATCCTGCAAGACCTCGATCTGAACACTTCAAGACATAGAAACCAGTCAGATTACAAAACTCCTGCTGCAGTTAAATAAATTCCATGCAACTTTATGGAATTCATAATCAAGAGGGAGCCCTGCTCACCACCTTTCACTTCCACACGCTACAAAAACAAGTTACTGAATAACAGGTGGCTTGCAGCCAACTGTAAATGCCTCCAGCACTGGCCATTTCACCCACCTGGAGATGACCTGTCCTGATTTACCTCCATCTCACGAAGTGAAAGTGCCACCAGCCACCACCGACAACTGCTACACTGCCCAGAGTTTAACCTTCCCTTAAGGATCAGAACCTCAATCTGATTTTAAACACTGAAGGTAGGGTATGACCAACGTTTCAGGGCAAGTTCCCTTCGTGCCCCTTAACACCATGTGTGTAAAACATCAGCAAATGCACCACAAAGCATCTTTTTCTGCAGGGCTCGAGGAAAGAGAGTTCACAAGAACAAGCACAGTCTTCCTGTTTTCCTAATGTACTTTAAGCCAAAACCTAGCAGCAGCACTGAGTGGAAAGTGCCAACAGATACATAAAAATGCAGGAGCAGAAAGGCACAGGAGCCAAAGGGAACAATATACAAGGACTGTGGGCTAACCCCAGCAGGCAGCTCAGCCCTGCACAGACCCTCACTTACTGCCCCCAGTGCGATGAAGGAGAGAATTGGAAGTGTAAAAGTGAGAAAACCCGAGGGTTGAGATAAAGACGGTTCAATAGGGAAAGCACAAGCCATCACCCACTGCTTCCATCAGCAGGCAGGTGTTCAACATCTCCAGGAAAGCAGGGCTCTGTCAGGCGTAACAGTGACTTGGAAGGCAAATGCTGTAACTCCAAACAGCCCCTTTCCTCCTTTTCCCAGCTTTTATTGCTGACCATGACTTCTATGGTGCTTTCCCAACTCCTCATGCACCGCCACCCCACCTGCTGTCAGGGAGGGGTGACAAACAAAACAGGCCTTGGGGTGTGTAAGCCAACGCAAAACAAGTAACCAATGCAAAACATCATCCAAGCTACAAGGAAAATTAACTCTCTCCCAGTCAAAACAAGTACCAAGACATTTATTTGATATAAACATTTTCAATTTAAAAAAAAAAAAAAACCAAAACCTTATTCAGGACAAGTAACAGAATAGCCCTTTAAAGATAAAAGAGATTGAGAGGAAAAAATGTCTTTCAACCTGCTCAGCAAAAAATACCGATGTTAACCCTGCCTTAAGATGCATTGCCACATCATCTGTGTTATGGGTACTGCTTATTGCTAAACCCTAATCTGAGTAAATACTTGCTTTCCCACATGACTGCCATTAGAGATAACAGTGAATCACTGCAGTTAGAGCTCCCCAAGTCTCTCCGCTGGCAGCAAAGCCAGTTCAGAACTTCTCGTCCTCTCCTGGCACAGCCTTCTCTTACACAAGACACTCACATCCTCTCCATTGTGCTAATCACTTCTTGTGGGGTTCCACTAACCCAGACCAGCAAAGTAATAAAGACAAATAAACCACACACAACAAAACAAAAAAAGGATATATGCCATAAGGATATAAATGTTTGCACACACAGAGCTCCCAGCTTTCTGATCTATTCCTAGGATACCCTGGGATAGCATTCAATAGTTCAAAAAATGTATTTTCTTGCATACAAGGCTGTTTATTTTGTTAATCACATGCAGGTGGTAGAAAGAGCAATGTATGCCATACATGATCAAACCACATCACATCATATCACACTTGGAGAACTCCCACTACAGGTGCTAATAATAAGCTCTGGATAGATGACCTGATGATGATCTATATGGCACTTCTCCAGAAAAACAGTAAGTCTTTAGAAACTACTCAGACCAAAATCTTTCAAGACAAACAGTACAAGACATCTGCCTTATAATACTAGGTTTCATTTTTTTGGTCTTCCATCTCAACTCCGTGTGGGACACAGGACATCCACCACCAGTCAGGACAAGGTGGGTCCACAGAGAGGCAGTGGAATCGCTGTTTAATACAATCCATTTTAATTCAGGTAACAAGCAACGCAGCCATGCATGCTATTACTTACACAAAGGCTGAGACTCTTGAATGGCTGGGGCCAAGAAGTGTCTGGCCATTTTATCTCATTTTATCACCAGAACATTAAGGTACAGATTCTTCAACACATTCAAGAACTTCTTGCTGCTGCTGCAAGCGAGGTGAGCTGAGAGGAGTTTATCCAGCTTTTCCCTTTGCAGAACCCACTGAGCACTGCAGGCAAGGAAGTTTTCCTACCTGCAGCATCAGTGGGCTGAGCTTAAAAAGCCTAACAGCTTCTGACGGGGGTGAATAAAGGAATTCTGACTAAACCTGGCACAAGCACGAAGTGAGCATTGCAACCCTGACTTACACTGTTATTTTCAGGAAACATTTCAAGCAGCAACTGAAATCGGCTGGTGAGCTCAAAGCAGTAACAGGCACTTGAGCTATTTAACATCTCAATACTCTGCTTGTTACTGACCCATGTGTATGTGCCCACGTGCACTTGCATGAGTGCGTATAAAAGGGGTAGTAGGAGAAAATAAATTTCAAAAAGGATCAGGCTTTGCTGGTGTCAAAAAGAATAATAAAAAAATATCATTATTATTCTTTCCAGTAATATCTAGAGATTTTTTGAGATTTTCAGGAGTAATCAGGCACCACCCTCACGTCAAACACAGGCAGGATATCACTTTAAGTCATAATTACATGGCTTACAAATGCACAATTGCACAATAATCCATTTTCTTGATACTCTTGGCTGGTTATTCCAGGCTCACTCATGCACAGAAGAGATTATACCTAGATTAACTACTTATGCTACAAAATGTCCACAGAATCACAGACAGCACATTTGACAATGATCCTTCATTCTTACAAGTAAATTAAGCAACGGGGTTTTCAGATGACTGAGCATAAAGAAGCAAGACGAACACCTAACCCACAAATGCAGGGGCACATATGAAAATAAACCTGGAACTGTCTTATCTGTGCTTAGCTCTGAAGCAACGGGGCTTGGCAGAGCAGGCTGTGGTGTTTAACGGGGCCCGCACAGCACAGCACCCTAAGCAATATTTCCGTCTCTCTGCAGGTTCCTGGCCACGGGAGCAGACCTGCCACGGAGCATACGCAGAGGCAGAAGAGCAGGCACGGCAGCCACGTGTGCAGCACATCACCCGGCCACACATCACATCTGACCGTGACCGAGGGAGCAGCTACAGCCCTCTGCAAACAACACCCCTGCCCTCGCCAAAAAAAAGGCAGGTTTTGATTTCTGAACCTCTCACGAGGTGAAAATCCAGCATGAGGAAAGGGAATGGGAAGAGGGTCCTTGAAAAAAACATCAGGAGCCAGGATGACACAGGCAAGAAATGCACAGCACTGATTACCTTGCTTTTCACAGCAGACAGGAGGATTAAGGATGTGCAAGGAGAAAAGAAGCCAACATGGGAATAAATTCAGACCTTCTACAATGATCTACTACTCCCACCTACCCACAGCATTACTGTAGCTGTACCTTTTGTTGTGGTCAGGGGAAATATGCTTCCTTCTTCTCTTGCCTCCATATGCATCTCCAAAGATCTCAGTTTTACTGTAATATATGCACATTTCACATCTACCTACTTAATTCTAAATACTAAGGCTGTCTCTGAAGATACACAGCAAGCCTTAGCAATCTCTACTTCTTTACAGCAAAAATGCAGTCATCTTAAACAAATGCAAACAATGCTCTTTAGAAACAGATTTAGGAATAGGAATAGTAATAGAAATTAGATATTAGGAGGAAGTTCTTCGCTGTGAGGGTAGGGAGGCACTTTAACAGGTTGACCAGGGAACTTGTGGATGCTCCATCCCTGGAAGTGTCCAAGGTCACGCTGGATGGGGCTTGGAGCAACCTGGTCTAGTGGAAAATGTCCCTGCCCATGGCAGTGGGATTACAACAAGATTATCTTCAAGGTTTGTTCCAACATAAACCATTCCAAAATTCTATGAAATAAGTTTTAAGTTCCTTACCACTCAGCACAGTTTCTTAATAAACCTCTTCGCAAACAGACTTACTGTTTTACACAGTTTTCCAGACACATGAACTGAGGAGGCATCAGGCTTCTTTAACGTCTCCTACTGAAGGACTTCACAAAGTTTTACCCGCTAAGCAAGTACTGCCAACCCAAAATATCCATCACTGGGTATCTGGGGTATATACATACTGGATATGCAATCACTGTCCATGCCCAGCATCTACACACACTGAGCTGGCGTGGGAAATCTGTGTAATTTTTCGTGTCCGAGTGATGTGTGGATCCCTCTGCCCCCTGAGAACACAAGCCACAGGGGAGTTATGCACCACTCTTGCCATTCCTACTGCTCCACAGCCTTGTACTCCCTCACTGGAAATATTCCAGAACCATCTGGATGCAATCCTGTGCCATGTGCTCCGGGATGACCCTGCCCGAGCAGGGAGGTTGGACCAGATGACCCCACTGTGGTCCCTTCCAACCCGACCCGTTCTGCCATTCTGCACTTACTCTCCACCTATACGAGTCACAAGCGCATCATCTGCCTGGCGTAATTCCCCCTCCACCCAAATACTTCACCACTGACCGAATCAAGTCATTTACCACAACCCCAGCGTCCCCATTCCTCGGTCACCCCGTGGCTCCCAACAAAGGCCACCCGCATCACCGGAGTGAAGAACCCATGGTGGTGCTGGGTCCCAGGTTGGGCTCGATGATCTCGGGGATCTTTTCCAAGCTAATGGATTCTGTGGAACCAGCGCTGACACGGGGCCGCCGCGCATCGCCGCCCTAGCACGGCGGCACCCCCTGCCCTGCCCACGCCGGCTCCTGGGGGCTTTGTCCCCGGCACACCGACCCTTCCCCCGGTGAGGACGGGGGGTCCCCGGCCGCCGCCAACCCGGCTCCGAACCGGGTGGGCAGCGAGCGGCAGAGCCGTGCCCTGCCCGCAGAACCGCCCTCCGCCCCGGGAGCGGCGTTGAAGTGCCGAACCGGCGGCCAGCCCTCCCTCGATCCCTGACTCACCGGCGCCGAGGGCGGCGGCGATC